>QANW01007979.1:68223-141578 GCA_003254865.1 Dryas drummondii | reverse complement strand
CAAAAATGGTAGAGCAGTCAACGTCGAGTCGAACCACGTAGGCACGTTGACCCACCACTGAGTGGATGACACGTCGAAGTGGAGCAGGAACGGGTAGCTGGGTCCGACTGGTGAGTAATGAGAGAGAATGATATCCAAAGCACCCTGCGCAAGTACACAAAAGTGAGCGGGAAGGGCACCGGTGTGGTGCCGGCCAAAGCTCCTCCGACGCTCAAGTCAGTGTTCAGAGAGATCTGAGAGCAGAGTGAGTGAATATTATAATAATGATTTCAGTTGTCCTTTTGTGACAAGAAGGTACCTCTTTTATAGTACCTTTGGAAGAGTGTCAACCAATCCGGTGACGACACGTGTCCTTTGTGGTGACTTGCACTGTACGAGCGCCACGTGTCACCGGTCTCGAGGATCCGAGTGAGTTGACACGGGTCGGGGGCCCAGGAGGCTTGAGCTTGGAAGGCCGGAGCCTAAGAGGTTGTGGCCTAGGAGGCCGGAGCCTAGTAGGTCGGGGGCTAGGAGCCCACGAAGGGCTTAGTCTTTTGGGCCTAGGCCCAAACAGCGCGATGTTAAGCCTTGTGTGACTTGTCGTTATGCCCAGACGATTAATCATACGAACACCCTTATAACTTATAATCCTAAATTACCATTCTGACACATGCTGACGCACCCTGATACGCACTGACGCGCGCTGACGTCACTGTAACTGAATTTTGGTGAAACTGATTTTTTGCTAAAACTCAATATTTCACTAAAACTAAAATAAAACACTGAAACTGAATTTCAGAAATTCAATTACACTAAATTTAAGAATTCAATTACACTAAATTGAAGAATTCAGTTATGAATTCACTTATTGAAATTGAATTAAGTGATGAAACAATTACACCTTGACTAAAAAGCAATTACAACTTGATTAAAACAATTACATATTCACTAAAACAGTTACACCTTCACCCAAACCATCAAATTCGGAGTAACTGCAACTGGAGCTTGGCAACCCTTTCAATTGTCTGCAATGCCCGTGGGTTCAAAATTAGGGATTTCAATTTCTTCAAAAACTAATTCAATTAAACACAACCAATAGCAATATAATGCAAAGGAGATTTGATTCCATACCTGTGTCGAGGCCAACGGCTGCCGGAGTCGCCATATAATGGGCAGAGAAGCCGCAGCTTTGTAGCTTCGCAAAAGCTGTGCCCAGTGGTGGTCGGAGTGAAGAAATGGCATGGAGAGACTCAGCGTGAAGAGAGGAAGATATTGGTGCCACAGCTAGGTTGCGATGTTGCCGGAAAAGAGAGATCGTCGGCGGAGGCTTCGCTGCTATTTGGCGTCGTTCCATCGCCGTCGAGGGTTGGTTGGATGATCGGTGGGTACCATCGTGTTCGTCGCGAGGAGAGGAAGCTATTGGTGCCAGAGTTAGACCGCGATGCTGCCGGAAAATGGAGATCGCCGACAGAGGAGCTTGGGTCTGCCTGGGTTGATTCATTGCTGTTGTTGGGTTTCGTGGAAAGTGGAGGGCAAGGGGAGGAAGCGGGATCAAAGAGGCAAGCATGGTGGGACCAGTCTAGCCGAAAACTGTAGCCGGACGGTGGTGCATGCGCCGACGGGAAGAGAGAGAGAAAGAGAGAGAAAATGCAAAAATAGAGATGGAAAATTAAAAAAACATGGGGAGTCAAAGATGGGTAGAAACAGAGACTGGAATTAAAAAAAAAATTAAAATTTTATGGAAATTAAAAATAAATAAAAGGCGTAAAACTGGAAAATTAAAAGATAGGGAGTCAAACTTGGCTGGGTATAAGTTTACTAGGGGGTTTAGGAAAATATTAAGTGTAAGATTGGGGGTTATGGGAGAGGTAGATTTTGGGTGGGGGTTATGAGAAATTTTTTCTCTAACTAGGAGGTTTATAATTATTTACATAAAAAAAAAATATATATATATGTAAGTGATGACAACCTCTCTAAAGAAAAATGAGAAAATTAGGATTAATTACCTAATTCTAATAACTTTTTGGAATACCAGCACATGATTATTTTTTTTGGTTTGGCTACTAACTTTCTTAAAAACATTTTAGATTAGATACCAAACCTTCTTTCCAGCCTAGCCCATTTCTAGTGGGCTTATTTCATATTCCGATTTTGCCCTTGGCCCGTTTATTGGTAGTATAATTAATAATTGTTAAAAAATTATTGTTTGGTCATTGTGCGAACTATTAACTTTGGAGCTTTATCTCACGCGATTTGTTCTTGGATTTTGCTCACCCCCTTCGTGATTTTCGTCGATCTGGTTATGGAGATAAGTTCTTCTCTTGATATCTGGTTGATTTTGAATCTGATTTCTTGATCAATTTGGTTTATTTGATCAGTTGCTCATTGCTTTGACTGTTTTAGGGATTTGGTTTTGATTTTCATTTTGAATATGTTTTCTTCATCAATTTGGTTGATTATGACTTTTAATTGATCAACTTGCTTCGAGCTTTTAGGGATTTGGTTTTGATTTTCATTTTAAATATTTTTTTTCTGTGATTTGTTGCAATAGATTCTTTTATTAGTTTAATTATTTAAGGTTTGATCTGCGGTTTTAAATTTTTTCTGTTCTATCTTTTCTGCATTTTTTTAGTTTGGGATATAGAAAGATAAAGATGAATTTCAAGTTGTTCTGCTTGATAGTCACAGGTTAAATTTCCTTCTTAGAGTGTATATATTTAATGTATTTGTTTAATGCAAATCCCCTTTTTATGTGAGTTTTTATGTTTAACATCAAGGTGTTTTATGTCAAACTTATATTTTCTGATCTCAGTCACAACTTCTGATTTTGTTAATTGGTTGTTATATGAGTTTTGGTAATGATTTTGGTTCTATTGAGTTTTATTTTTTGTAGCTTCTGTTGATTAGCTAAGAAAACTATGGCAGATGCCAAAAGGAAAGTAAAGTTTGCATGATTAGGTGTTTTATGAGCAAAAGGGTTCTTTGTTTGTTCTTATTGTTGATTCTAGTGAGGTTGCAGTCTTTTTCTGCATATTTTTTGCTTATATAATTCAGAGTTACATGACAATTTGATTGATTACATATACACTTGTGTTATCTCATGAAAATTTGGTTGATTACATATACACATTGTTATGTCATTAGTGTAAGACCCTATTTGAGTTAGCAACCTATTTAATCACTTATACAACTAAGAATTCAAGTGGGAAACTAACTTGTATAGCCTGGTACTTAAGGTGAAGTAGGAATCCTAATTAACAAGGAATACCTATTGCATAAGGTTATGGAATCTAGAGGTGATAAGGCTGACTTCGGGTATTTCTTTATGGGCAAGAGACCTAGGAGTTGTCACCTATAAATATACAGCCAGGGTCCTCTCTCTTATGTACAATTACAAGCAAAAAGGATCCTACTTCATATAGGCAGTGCAAATTGAGATACAGAGAGAGAGGAAGACTCACAGCTGGTTTTGGCATTGTATCAAACACTTTGACTGCATCTTGATTCTCACGAGCTATCTGCAATGGCATCACAAGGTAAGTGCCTTTATACCTGCATATTAAGAAATCCAACATGTGGTATCAGAGCCAGGTTCTATGCATCTAAAGGCCTATTTTGTGAAGTCAATATATATGCATGCTTGTGTGATTGCTCTGTTAAAGAATTCTGTTTGCAGAAGTGCAGTTTGATTAATTTTTTATCTTAGAATTTATATATGTATGTTAAAGAAAGTCACGAGTTTATTTCTTGCTGTGTATTTCTTTAGTTTGATGAGTTAGATATATATTGTTGTTAACCATCAATATATGATTGTTTATTTACAAGATTGATTGACAGCAATTTGTACATATATATATAATCTGATTGATGACTTACAAGTTGCCATGTAAAGCATAAACTATATAATTGTTTATATATATGTTTTTCCTTCCTGTATAAGTATATTCCGCAATAAAGAATACTCATAAAGTTGTCATGTCTTGATTAAAGGCAATTGTTTTATGCTTGGTCCACAGATAAGCATGAATCAATTGTTATTAATCAATTCAAAGCATTAAATGACAAGATTGCATCATGAGAGACTATCATTGACTTTTCTGCTCACAAGTGTGAACTCAATTGAGAAATATCTCATGATGGAACAAGATGATGTATAAACTGGTATGCATATCAGAATCTTTTCAGTCCACAGATGAAAGTTTTGATAAAGGTTGGTCATATCAGTTTATATTGTTAGTCTTGTAAAAGGAAACAAACATGTATGATAATTCAGTCCACAGATGGTTGTCATTCATGAATAAAGTTTTGGGGTTAAAGTATTTTCTTATATATTGTGAACTCTATATTTCAGTTATGAATCCTTCTATCAACTCCATTGAGCCCTTGAATGGTGGCAATTTTAAGAAGTGGAAGAGATACTTAGAGATAGCTTTAGGTCTCCTAGACCATGACTTAGCCTTAAGGGAAGACAAACCTCCAGAACTCACTGAGGAAAGCACTGTTGAACAAAGGTTTAAATTCGAGAGATGGGAGAAGGCTAATAGGATGTGTTTGCTGATAATGAAGAAGTCCATGTCAGAGACAATTTTTGGAGGTATTCCTGAATCCGAGAGTGCAAGAGAGTATCTGGAAGCTATAAGTCAAAAATTTAAAGAACCCCAGAAGGCAGAAACTGGGGATTTAATGAGCAAGCTTACCAACATGAGGCATGATGGAGTAGAAGACATCCGAGTGTATCTCTTAGGCATGAATGAACTTGCAACAAAGCTGAAAGCCCTAAACATTCCCATAGCTGATCCATTCCTAGTTCACCTAGCCATGAACTCACTTTCTGCACCTTTTGAGCAGCTAAAGATAATCTATAATGCTCAAAGAGAGAACTGGGATATGGATGAACTCATTGGTATTTGTGTTCAAGAACAGACTAGGATGAAGAAGGAGAAGGAGTCCAACCATGTGCATCTCACTACCAATGTTCCCAAACACAATTCAGCCAAACCAAATCATGTTGCTGCCAACCATAAGGCTAATCCTCATCCTAAGAGATCTAACATCTTAAAACCAAACAAAACTACTGATTTTAAATGTTATTTCTGTGATAAGGCCGGACACCTCAAAAGGAATTGCACTAGGTATAAAAAGTGGGTAGAGAAAAAGGCAACTAAAGGTAAATTAAATTCTGTCCTAGTTTGTTTTGAGTCAAGTTCTATAACTGTCCCTTCAAATTCCTGGTGGATTGACACTGGTTCTTCAATCCATGTTTCTACTTCTATGCAGGACTTCGTAAGCCAAAAGACACCAAATAAAGAGCAAGCTTATGTCT
This sequence comes from Dryas drummondii, assembly GCA_003254865.1. Classification (NCBI taxonomy): domain Eukaryota; kingdom Viridiplantae; phylum Streptophyta; class Magnoliopsida; order Rosales; family Rosaceae; genus Dryas; species Dryas drummondii. The sequence goes on along the minus strand of QANW01007979.1, from coordinate 136,276 downwards.
TCGTAGGGAATGGCAAGAAGGTTCCAGTTCATGCAGTAGGAAGTGTTAGGCTTCAATTAGGTTTAGGTTTCCAATTAGACTTGGAAAATGTTGCTTTTGTACCTTCCATGAGAAGGAATTTGATTTCAGTTTCTCAACTAGTTAGGAAAAATTTCCATTTTGAATTTTCTGGTATGGGATTTGATTTATTTCAAAATAAAGTTTTAGTTGGCAATGGTTTTCTAGTTGATAATCTTTTTCAGTTGAATTGTGCTTCTAATTTTTCTATTTTTAATGTTGATTTAACTGGACAAAAACGCATTCAACATCATGAAATCTCCTCCAGATTGTGGCATAAGAGATTAGGCCACATATCTAAGGAGAGAATGCAACTTCTAGTCAAAGAGGAAATTCTTCCTTACTTAGACTTTACAGATTATGGAGATTGTATTGAATGCATTAAAGGAAAATTGACAAACACTAGAAAACTAGGATTCACACGCAGTCAAGGACTTTTACAGATTATTCACACTGACATTTGTGGTCCTTTTCCAACTGAAACTCTAGAAGGTCATAGGTATTTCATCACTTTTATTGATGACTACTCAAGATTCTGCTATCTCTACCTAATACCAACTAAATCTAGTGCATTTGAGGTGTTTAAAGTATACAAAGTAGAAGTTGAAAATCATTTAAACTTAAAGATTAAGGTGTTAAGATCTGATAGGGGAGGAGAATACTATGGCAGGTATGATGAGCAAGGAAGACATCCTTCTCCATTGGCTCGTTATCTTCAAGATTGTGGTATTGTTGCACAATACACAAATCCTCGAACACCTCAGCAAAGTGGTGTTGCTGAGAGAAGAAATAGAACACTAAAGGACATGGTTAGAAGCATGATCTGCAACACTGACTTGCCTAAATTCCTATGGGGAGATGCTATCAAAACAGCCAATTACATATTAAATAGAGTGCCTAGCAAAGCAGTTTCTAAAACACCTTTCGAGTTGTGGAATGCAAGGAAACCTAGCCTAAACCACCTACATGTTTGGGGCTGCAAAGCTGAAGCTAAAATATATAATCCAGACTTAGCCAAGTTAGACCCTAAGACTGTAAGTTGTAGGTTTATTGGCTATGCAGATAGGACTAAAGGTTTTCGTTTCTACTGTCCTCATCACACCAATAGGATTGTAGAAACAGGGAAATCAAAATTTATAGAGTTTGATTGTGGTGGTGTAGAAGTAAATACAGATTTTGTTTTTGAAGAGGAAGGGGATATAGGTTCAGTTTTAGACAATACTACTGCCAACACTTATGATCCTATTCTGACTTATCCCTTCTCTAGTTTGCCATTACCTAATAACAATGACAGACTTCAGATAGACAATCCTAATATGGAAGTTGTAAATGAAGAGCCAAACATTGATGTCTTGCAGCCACAACAAGAAGGGGTTAGAAGATTCAATAGGGAGAGAAGACCTACTACACATCCGGACTTTGTGTACTTAAATGAAACTAATTTTGATGACTTTGCTTTTGAGGATCCTATCAATTATAAACAAGCAATGGCTGCTGAACATTCTGGTCAGTGGCTAGAGGCTATGCAAAGTGAGTTGCAATCTATGAGACACAACAAAGTATGGGAGTTAGTAGAGCCGAGACAAGGTTTGAAGCCCATAGGGTGTAAGTGGGTATTTAAAACTAAGAGAGACTCTAAGGGAAATGTAGAAAGACATAAGGCAAGGTTGGTGGCTAAAGGATTTACACAACAAGAAGGGATTGATTTTAATGAAACCTTTTCTCCAGTTTCATCTAAGGATGCCTTTAGGGTCATCATGGCTTTAGTAGCCCATTTTGATTTATTCTTGCATCAGATGGATGTCAAAACTGCATTTCTTAATGGTGAGTTGACTGAGGAGATATATATGCAGCAGCCAGAAGGTTTTATAGTAGAAGGGAGTGAGCATTTGGTGTGTAAGTTAAAGAAATCTATATATGGACTAAAGCAGGCTTCTCGGCAGTGGTATTTGAAGTTTGATGGTATTATTACTTCTCATGGTTTTGTTGAGAACAAGCTGGATGAATGTATATATTTGAAATTCAGTGAGAGTAAGTTCATTTTTCTTGTTCTTTATGTGGATGACATACTGCTGGCTAGTAGTGATGAGAGTCTTTTGCATGAAACTAAGGATTTTCTGTCCAATAATTTTGATATGAAAGATTTAGGTGAAGCTGCCTATGTTTTGGGGATTGAAATTCACAGAGATAGAGCTAGGGGGTTACTAGGTCTGTCACAAAAGGCATATATAGAAAAGGTATTGAAGAAATTCAATTTGGCAAACAGTCATGGTGTTGAGGTTCCTATCTCAAAGGGGGATAAGTTAAGTAAGAAAGACAGTCCAAAGAATGAAGCTGAGAGAGCAGAAATGAAGGAGAAACCATATGCTTCAGTAGTGGGAAGCATCATGTATGCACAAGTGTGCACACGACCTGATTTGGCTTTCCCAATCAGTGTTTTAGGAAGATACCAATTTGATCCAAGACTTGCACATTGGAAGGCTGCTAAAAAGGTGTTGAGATACTTACAAAGAACTAAAGAGCACATGTTAGTTTTTAAAAGGGGAGATGTTTTAGAACTGGTTGGTTATCTAGATTCTGATTTCGCAGGTTGCAAAGACACTTCAAAGTCAACCTCTAGTTTTGTTTTCATGTTAGGAGGGGGTGCTGTAGCTTGGAAGAGTGTAAAACAGTCCACTGTCACTACTTCCACAATGAATGCAGAGTTTGTGGCGTGTTATGAAGCTACTGTCCATGCCATTTGGTTGAGAAACTTTATTCTAGACCTAAGAGTAATCAGCAGCATAACAAGACCAATTCAGTTATACTGTGATAACAATGCAGCAGTTTTCTTTTGCAAAAACAATAAGAGGTCTTCGGGTATCAAGCACATTGACACTAAATATCTGCTGGTAAGGGAGAAGGTTAGAGAAGGGCTCATAAAGATTGATCACATAAGCACTACAGAGATGTTGGCTGATCCATTGAATAAGGCAATACCAAATTCAGTTTTCCTACAGCATATCAAGAACATTGGTGTTCTGTCAAGTTTTGAAGATGCTTTGAGTTAGTGGGAGCTGTCTAGTGATGATTTTGTTTTGACAGTTTTGTCTTATTTTCGAAACTTTTGATATATTATTTGGTTTTGGATCAGTTAACAATTTTAATTTTTTTTCATTTTGAGTATTACAATATATATGACAGATGTTTTATTTAAGGAGCTTACCATTAAGCACTAAGGAAGATTACATTGTAATCATTAAAGAGGACCAAGATATGACCAGTGAGATTCTTCACAATTCAGCTCACTTGTCATACAATTTTAATTCATAACTTGCTGGTACTTTGTGTAATTGTTATTGCTTGTGGTGGTTATAGGTGGATGACACCATTGTATTGGAAATCATGTCTATAGCCCTATGAGTATATAATGATCAACACTGAGTTTGAAATAGGTATAGTTATAGGTTGTTTCCCTAACTGTGCACTAAGGAAATCGATTTTTANGGAAATCGATTTTTAGTTGCAAAGAAAGGTGTAAATAGGTGTGGCACTCAAGTGGGAGAATGTAAGACCCTATTTGAGTTAGCAACCTATTTAATCACTTATACAACTAAGAATTCAAGTGGGAAACTAACTTGTATAGCCTGGTACTTAAGGTGAAGTAGGAATCCTAATTAACAAGGAATACCTATTGCATAAGGTTATGGAATCCAAAGGTGATAAGGCTGACTTCGGGTATTTCTTTATGGGCAAGAGACCTAGGAGTTGTCACCTATAAATATACAGCCAGGGTCCCCTCTCTTATGTACAATTACAAGCAAAAAGGATCCTACCCCATATAGGCAGTGCAAATTGAGATACAGAGAGAGAGGAAGACTCACAGCTGGTTTTGGCATTGTATCAAACACTTTGACTGCATCTTGATTCTCACGAGCTATCTGCAATGGCATCACAAGGTAAGTGCCTTTATACCTTGCATATTAAGAAATCCAACAATTAGACCTCATCAAATAGAGAAAACTTTCTAAGGTTGTGGAAAGGTTGAAGTTATTAGACCTAGTACATATGCAGTACTAGATGAAGTTCAAATTTGTACAATCCAAATTCGCATTCTCTAATTACAAAATAGTAAATCATAGGACTTGTATGCTTATGTACATGCATTGTCATTTGTACAGTGATATTGTCTTTATATTGGGGTTAGCATATGATATTATGATATCTTGATGACATTTTAGCCTGCTAGTACTTAATTGTTATACCTTAATGCAGTCTCTTAATTTCGTTGTGAAACAGTTAGTCACAACTAAAATATAAAGTTGTGACTGTCAAACAATCACAACTAAATTATAATAGTCACAACTAAATTATGACAGTCACAACTTAGATTTAATTTATTGCTGACTGACTGGATTAATTATTTTAAAATATATATATACACAATATCATATAAATTAGGTTTAAAACAATTACTTTACACAAAAAAAAGACTTGGTGCATTACAGTGAGTGCCACAAGGGTTTTGAATTTTGATGTCAAATTGCGACTTTGTATTTGCATGTATGTTCGGTTTTCATTGTGACTTATTTTCCATGCTTATGGCAAGTGTGTATTCTTTTAATGTCTTCTAAATTATGATTTTCATTTGCATGCTAGGCTATGAATTTTTTTTTTCAAGTTCCTTTTTATTCTTGTGCATTTGTATCATTTTCTTTGTTAAAGACTTAAAGGTAAAAACTGAAAACATCCATTGCTACCTTTGTAATTTTTTCTTTGAGAGTGATAAAGTTAGAACAAATGAATCATTTGGGCTTTTGTTTCATTTTTCCCCCCATTTTTGGCATAATAGGTTTACCGATACTTTTGCATTGATGTTGATTATGGGTTTCCATGTATTGTTCATAGGTTTGTCCTTTTTTAAAATTAATTCATTGCTCAATGACCAACTCCGAGTTTTTTTAGTAAAACAAGTAATAAAACTCAAAATGGGTAGTAAATAAGAGTGCTGGTCTTGGTAAGTAAAGTTGCTTTAAGCCTTTTAACTTTGAATTTATTCTTTGGGAATTTGAAATATTTTTGCTAGTTATGTAGGGATACTCTGAAACTCTTCAGTATTTTATGTTAAATATTTAGGTATTTTTTGTTAAACTTATCTTTTTCTTAATATTAGTCACAACATCAAATTTTGTTATATGGGTTTTGGGGGTGGTGTAGGTGTACTTTTATAGTTTGCATGCTGGAGTTTAGGGTCTATCTTTTTCAAATTGTGACAGTCACAACTTCAGATTTAGTTGTGACTATAAAATAATCACAACTAAATTGTGAGACAGTCACGGTTAAGTTGTGACTTGATTGAATGTTTTTGAAAAAATTGTACTACAATGTAGTATAAATAGAGGTCAAAGCAATATTTTTTATACAAAATAATTACTAGTGTAATTGGGGAAGGTGTCTTTTTCAACTTACCATGACAGTCACAACAAATTGTGAGATAGTCACAGTTTAACTTGTGAGTTGTGACTGAATTAATTTTTTTTTTTTAAATTGTATTACAATATTGGATAAATAGAGGTCAAAGTAGTACTTTTATTGAAATATTAAGTAGTGTAGTGGTAAGAGGTGCCTCTTTCTCTTGCATGAGAGGGGTTCGAATCCCTTCTATGCCAAGTTGTTTTTGTGTTGTTGGACCCAGTTGGCCAATGGTCAGCCAGACGGCAGTGGCAGGTGGTCGGCCAGACGGAGGTGGCCGGTGGTTAGTTGGGAATTTTTTAAATTTTTTTATTGTAGTGGCATATGATGTAATTTTTATGAATTCTAGTACCATTCACTTTATTAGTTTGTTTGACTTTTCAACTAGTATCTAAACTAAAATGCTATTAAATTTTGGTACCTAAACTAAAAAATTATTAAAGTTTGGTATTTAAAGTCAATAGACCTAAGAAAAATTGGTATATCTAAAATATTATTTTATTATACATTATGTATAAATTAGTTATTATATACACATTATAAACTAACATAATGTTATAAATTAAATCATTACAAAATCCAAAATATTTTATTTATTATTATCTTTTTCATGTATTTTTGAGGTTATGATGTGCAAGCTGGTGCGTAGGTACCAAGTTAGTTTGGATGTACATGCATATCCTATAGTGATGAAGTCCCTCATTGCATTTTTAGACTTTAATAAAACAATGTAACTTGTATGATGAAACTAATAAAATTATAACTTTTTTTACAATTATTGTTGTGTCATATATGTAATAATTAATTTTTATAAAATTTGTAAATTGCACAAATTTTTATGTTTTACAAACATATTTAGGCCTTAAAATAGACTCAATATAAATTCTTCATTTAGGTGCATATAGTGCAAAACACTTTGGTGGGTTCTTTCGGAATATGCCCTATTGCAAATCATTTTAATAAATATATTGTAGGTTTTTCGTATACTTAATTCTAACATCACGGGAAAACTTGTCTTAATTTTATGTAACATCATTCATATACATATTATATCTTTATATAAATGTGTATGCATAAAAGATGTTCATGATTTTAAGTTAAAGAAATAATTTTAAAGTCATAAAAAAGTTTGGACCGTGAAACTTATATCCCTCAGTACTTAAAGTCTAAATTGTTCTAGATCGTAAGATTGATACATGGACAATATCAAATCTGAAAAGACCAGCATGATCTATCTCTGTTTAAAGTTTAGGATAATCGATCAATCGACCAAACAACATTTCTTATTTTATTTTTTATTTACAAACTCAATAATGACTCCATGACAATCACAATTTTTTGGTTGAATCACATGTAATTTTTTCAATGCAAGTTTTGAACAACATAGTCCACTTTAAACTGAGTTGCCTATTTGGATATTAAGATAATGGCTCAAACACCCACTGCACACATTCCAGTGATAAAGAAACCCACTTTTTGTAATTAATACAACCTGATCCACGTTATAAGTGTAAGCTAACATTTTTTCTACGAGCATTCGAACGCGGCGAACGCCAATTAAAACTATTGGATAGTTACATCTTGTAACAGTTTCAATCGTATTTTTGTTTTTGTTTTTGTTTTGTTTTTTGTTTTTTTTTGTTTTTTTTTGTTTTTTTTTTGTTTTTTTTTTTTTTTCAGATTTTGTTCTTTTCTTTGGACTTATGTGAATTGGATTAGTTAATTTCTCCTCAACAAACAAGTGCTTAGGCCCAAAAAAATCTTGTAGTTGTGTATTTAACATTCTACAAGTAACATGCAAAAAAACAATGTAAGTGACTATTTTTTTCACGTAATTGTGGGTTGTAACACTGACGAACAATGGATTAAAACTATCAATCAAATTTAAGCGAGTGTTCAAAATGTCGTGGTGAGTGTTCGATCACACTACTTAAAAGTGTATCAGTTCTCATGTTTTACAGCGCGCATATAGTCTTTTTATAAGTACTTAATGATTGTTGGACTTTAGAAAAATGGATTCAATGTTCGTCCAATTTCATTTTTTTTTTCTAGTCTACATGAACAAATTTTTGAATAACCTAGTCCATTTCAAGTGATATTTCAATTTGGATATTTGTTTGAAAGAATTTTTGAATGTAATTGATAGTTATAAACTGAGTGATAATTACAATTAGAAGTGTCAAATAGGATGGTCTGGCCCATTTAATTTGGGGACAATCATGGTTTTGTGTGGTGCTTGTATGGCCCATATAACTAAGATCTAGACCTGGCACAACCTGCGCCCAATTCGTACTCATGTCGTGCTTTAAACGGGCGACCCACAAACATTTTTTAGGGTGGGAAAACTTATCTTGTGATATATTTTTTTTTCTTTTTGATAATTATCTTTTGACATTTTGTTTCTTTAAAAATTGAATTTCCTTGTTGAAAAGTTATTTAAAAATTGAAAAAACGATGTTATTCGAGCTCATTTCGTACTTGTGCTGTGTTTGATCCGTATTGTGCTCATGTTGTACCGTACCTAATAGGCTAAAAACTTTGGCACAGCCCAGTCCATTTACTCGTGCTGTGCCCGTGCCGGCCTGGCCTGTTTGACACCTCTAGTTACAACTGTAAATTGTAACTAAGCAATGATATATTATGACTATAAAAATGTAAAATGGAGACGTTGGATTATTTTGTAAATAATATTCCTCATTTGAACTTAAATTTCAATGACTGAATTCTCTACAATCCATACTAACTAATTTAAGACTTATTTTATGTTTCATAATTTTGGGAGTTTGCGGCCTTCTTTAGTCTCTTCTATGCTCAATCCTTCAATATGAGATAATTGTACTTGATTTACAATTTCTAATAATATTGCTTGCTCAAGCACCCTCCTTGCAGCCTCTAGAGAAAGGGAAAGAAAATGCTAATTTCATTTTCTCGAGCAGCAGTTCAATTAGTAAACAAATTCATCATAATGTTTGAACTATTTGAGCTCTTGTCAAGACAACAATTGAACTCAATGAAAAGTAGTGGGCTTGATTTCCTGTCAAAGCTAGTTAAGAAAAAACCAAGGGTGACTTTTGTTGGGTCCTGGTCGACCACTTGACCCATTGTGTGAGGGTGAGTACGATTAGTACTACTGGACCACGACTGAGGCAAGTGCCATAAGACTATGGGGTGTGAACAGTACAAGTCCCTATCTGTTTAGGCACCTACCCGACAGCGCAGTGTCAGATTGTGAGAGATGTTACATTCAGCATACTGCATACATGAATGAAAACCCAAATTACCAACTGATAGTGCGTGGGTGCAAAAAAACAATAAAATTAAAACACAAAACCCAAATATTTTTATTTAATATATAATTTAAACTCTTAGGATAAAGAAAATTGATTTAGGAAAAATATGGTGGCAGAACCATGAAACATAAAATAGCAAATTACAATTACATCAAGTAAATTTTTCATAATTACAAAATAGTAGTCTTGACTTTTACTTTTGGATTTGGTCAATGAGTTTTACATTTTATTCTCAAAATGCTCTAGGCTCCTAATTTGCATTTTGGGATTTGAAATGACAAAGCTGCCCACATTGACATATGTTGCCCAAATACACTACCACATGTCACCACATATCATCACCACGTGGGCCGACCACCCATCGGACCACCACCTGCCACCGCCAGAATTTTACCGACAACCGCCGGATCTTTGCCAGACCACCGCCGACTATACTTCCGGACCACCATTGGTCATCGTTGGACCACTGCCATGTGTCATTCCTCTCCATGTTGTCTATGCGCCATGTGTCAACTTCTTGTTGTCCATGTGCCACATAAACAAATCTAGACATCTATTCTAAAATCAATTGGAAGCCTAAGACCCTTATAAACTAGGCCTGATCTTTCTCTCAACACGCCTCCACACGTGTGAAGTTACTCAAGCTTAACACGCAGAAAATTCAAATTGGGTGACATGAGAGCACATGTGGTCGCTGGGCCTAACACGTGGATAGTATGCTCTGATTCCTTAAACAAATATATAGCTAGACATTCATCCCAAACTATTTGGCAATAGCTAGAAGGAATAGCCCAAACACCTATAACCACTATGCAAGGCCTCACATTTTTTTATGTGGGATCTTTCTCTCGACATATTTGAACCCTGACCTTATACTTCAAATAAGTGCATCCCACAAACTGGGGATTGAAGCTAGAGTTGAAGGTTTATAGTGTTTTTTCGGGGTTTATAAATGTTTGTTAGTGTTCAAATTAAGATGTTTAAGATATTGGGTTTAATGTTTATTATTTTGTAGTGCATATGCCATATTAATTAGTGTCTCAACGTAAATTTTAATTAGTGACTGTGGTACAGTTAAATATAAGTTTTACAAGGGTTTAAAATTTAAGAGCTAGAGATTAGGGTCTCAAGTGACAGAAAATAAAATATTAGCCATACACAAAATCAAAATATTAAACATACAGCTAATTAATGAACTAAACTGTAAAGTAAGTGAGTTACATTAGTGATTGTAAAGTTTTTATATTGGTTAATTTAGAGTTTATTTAAGTAGATCGATTGAGTAAAGTTTTATATGAGTTAATTTAATAACATTAAACCTTTCTCAAAAAAAAAAAAAAATTAATAACATTAAACTGTGATCATTAATTGGCTGACTATTTACACGTAAGAAATAAGACATTTTCCATTTGAATTTAAGGCCACGAATTCTCAGTAGCAGGCTTGTGTTGCTTTCAAGCCCAATGAATCTGTCCTTTTTTTTTTAATACCAATGTCGTCCCATCTTCAAATCTTCATGAAATTAGCCTCTGCTGAGAGGCTGTGCAATACCCCCTCGAATTTAAGGTACAAAACTTAATTTAATCTTTGATGTGTAATCCTGAATAATTTATGGCTATAAGTCTGTATGCTGTGGAATAAGATTTGCAGCATATATCCTGGACCAATCAGTGCAGAGTTACCATTCTAGATCCTATATATACAAAACGGATGAGGATGCTCTGCCAGATTGTTTGGTACCAGGCCATACCAGGCTTTCAATCTCAGCCATTAAAAAAATTGTATGGTTGGGATTACACCATATTTTTAAAGTCCAAATTTATTTCTTTTTTTTAACAGAAAAATGTTTATTCCTTTAAACCAATAAAGAACATCGTAAAAAGGATTTGATGCAACCCCATCCTAGCCCTCCACCCCGAAGCAGCCCCTATACCCTACCCCTCTCCACTCTTTCCGGCAGCCTCCCCGTCACCGACTTCCTCCTCCATTGCCGGCAGCCACCCATTCCTTTCCTCTCTCACCCATTAAAATCTCGAAAATGAAACAGAAGAATCAATATAAAAACACAAAAATAACATTCAATAAGATNGGGGGGGGGGGGGGGGGGGGGGGGGGGGGGGGGGGGGGGGGGGGGGGGGGGGGGGGGGGGGGGGGGGGGGGGGGGGGGGGGGGGGGGGGGGGGGGGGGGGGGGGGGGGGGGGGGGGGGGGGGGGGGGGGGGGGGGGGGGGGGGGGGGGGGGGGGGGGGGGGGGGGGGGGGGGGGGGGGGGGGGGGGGGGGGGGGGGGGGGGGGGGGGGGGGGGGGGGGGGGGGGGGGGGGGGGGGGGGGGGGGGGGGGGGGGGGGGGGGGGGGGGGGGGGGGGGGGGGGGGGGGGGGGGGGGGGGGGCGTTGGGATGGGGATGGGTAGAGCTGCCCTTTAGTTTGGATTTTACCGAACCGATCCAATTTTTTTGGTTTGGTATACCGATTTTCACAATTCAAAAATCGAAAATCCGAAAATATCCGAAAAAACTTGGTTTGGTTTTGGTAAAAACCGAAAAAAATTGGTAAACCGACCGATTACCGAAAGAAATCGAATCGATTATTACCGAAAAAACTGAAATAATTATCGAAATTTAGTTATATATGCTTATATAATACTATTATGTTAGTGGTATAATAAATATTAAACTATTAATATCTTAAACAACTATAAAAAAATATAATTGTATAATGTTATCATATTAATATTATCGAAAGTGTGAGTTAAGATATAGAGTCATTCTCTAATAAAGTAAATGTTATTATTTTTAGGAAAATAAAAATCTCATCTTTAGGTAAGTAATGCATATATATATATATACACTCATATTTATCGGTATATATACATACTAAATTAATAGGATATGTACTAATACATATTATTAAACTAATTATACTAGTATATATTATTACTTGGGTAAAATACTAGTATTATACTAAACTACCAATACTACTCGTGCAAATATATATTCATCAAACATTATATTTTATGCATCATATTTGATTAAATTTTAATTTATATTGGTATATAATAATTAGTATTATTATAATTAAACTGAAAATGAACCGAAGATATATCGAATTAAACCGAAAATGAACCTAAGATATACAGAAGTAAATCGAAAATGAACCGAAAATATCCGATACCAAAATTACTGAAATCGAACCGAAAACTGAAATTTACAAAAAATTACCAAACCAAAAAAATACCAAAACTGAAAAATACCGAAATCGAAAAATACCAAATTTTTTTATTTTGGTTTGGTAAGCCCCAATACTGATCCGAACCGACCGATGGGCAGCCCTAGGGATGGGTTTGCCTTAAAAATTTTCATTTTTCTATTAAAAGAGAAAAAAAAATGGTTAAAATTAAAACAATTGGACCTAAAAAATATGGTGTAATCTCAACCACATAATTTTTTTTAATGGCTGAGATTAAAAGCTTGGTATGGCCTGGTACCAAACAGTATGGCAGAGGATCCTCATCCATACAAAACTAAAGAAATTGAATAGGATCTTTTGTTTATCATTATATGTGGATATTATGTCTTTGTACAAAACGATGCTTTTCAAGTTCAAAAATTAAGCGTTTTGGGTTTAGTTTTGGATATAAACTATATCAATGCATAAAAAATCAACATAGGATATAAATTATACGAGTAAAGGCTTCTCCTTCCTAATATTGCTGATATATATAATTAGTGGCAGATCTATTAATTTTTCTTCATAGAGACAGAAAAAACAACAAGCCCCTACCCCAGTTGGTCTCTTTCAGAGACATTTCATTTAAGACCGAATGGATAATTTTGTGGGTAAATTAATGAGACAATTTTGCTGCATGAGAAAGACAGACCTACTTATCTCTATATAGATTCGCTAGTGCTACAATAATAACGATTCTCTTATAATATATACAGAAAAAAACCCTTGAATGTCAAAATAATTTTTTCTTGGCCAATAAGCTAGCCCAACGCCTTATTCAAGTTCTTTTCAAACAACAAATTTTTAATTCTAGACTGAAGTGTACTATTGATCCATAAACTAAACTCAAATTGAAAGGTACTACTTCACCAAAAACAAAAGTAAAAGTCGTTTGAAAGGAACAAAACATTGGCACTCTGAAAACCTTGATATATAGCTACTAGTCCTCATATATAAAGACAGTCACCAGAGGACCTAACTGCGCAATCGGTTTCGGTTTGCCACTTTGCCTCACTCACGAACCGCCCAACCAACTACAAATAGTACATGCATGCATACATAGGTCCATGATTGTCCATCGTTTATTCTTGGTTATCAATGTGCCCTAGAAATTGGGGCACCGCCCAATGCTTTGGTGCCAACTATAATTCTAAAGCGTAGCCACAATTTTATTGTTTAGTACTCTTATCTGACGTCCATGAATCGAAAAGCCATTTCTCATAACTACAAAGAACAGAAAATCTAAGTGCTTAAATTAGCTGGAAGTAAAATGACAGATGCTTCTAGTAATGCCAGCTAGAGAAGCCAATTAATCCCAAAAGGCCACATGCATACCGTATGCAATGCATAAAACGTGCTAAGTGTTAAGTGATTGGCTAGATATTTTTGAAGCGAACAAAAATTGGACCCAGTTCCTCTCGTTTGTCATTTTCTCTCCTCTTAAGTCTTAGCCGTCTATTTGATACAACTTTTAAAAATAATCACAAACCTTTAGGTACGTGGTTATTTAAAACTCTACTATGTTTTGGACAAAACGACGGAATTATGATAGTAGTCCAGCGTAAGAAAACTTCTCAAAAGTGCTGTGAGTGTTAAAAGCAGCAGTACGTAGAGTGTTTGATAAATTTTGATGTAAAAGTGTTATGCTTATGTATAATGATTAAAATGGACATGGTGCTAAAAGTGTTTTTTACTTTTCTATTTAGTAAAACAAGAGTGCTTTCACTTGCTTTTCTAACTTTTATTTATGATTTTTTTTAAGTACAAACTAATCTTGTGACTTACATAAAACTTACTTTAAATTAATATTTGTTGTTATTGTATTTTGTTAATTAAAGGGTAATTTATGTTTCCTTGTATTTTGATGAAGCCTTATGACATGGAAGGCTTCCCTAGCTTTATGATAGTAGATATTTATTTTCGGCATAGTCAATTAGAAATGGGTAGGGATACATTTTTTTATTTTTTATTTTTTTATTTTTTTATCATAACTTTTTTTAGTTGGAAAAGAGGAAAAAACTAACATTGATAAAAATGTTTGACATAATTAAAAATATTAGATAATACTCATTGATACCATTCATAATTAAAAATATTAGATATTATCCATTAATATATATCATTCATGAGGGTAAGGTATGTAATTTCATAAATTAGTTGAGGGCAATTTTGGAAGTCAAGGGTACGTGCTTTCCCACACAGCAGCTTTGGAAAGCACCTCTTTAGCTGCTTTGCCCAAACCTTCATTTTCTGCTTTTCCTCACTCTTGTTTTCAAAATAAGCAGTTTTTACTTTATTAAACAAACACCTAAAAGTGCATTGTGGTGGAAATAAGCAACCACACCTCAACCCCAAACTGAGCCTTAGAGCATCCAACTTCTCAATACTTGAACTCGAATAGGCTTCTCCCATAGTGGGCATTGGTTTTTTGGTTTGTTATCATTGTTTTCCTTAGCTAGATTGATCTTTTGTAGGTTTCCTATGCTTGTACTCATTGATGAATGTTGAAAATCCATTTCAAAGAAAGATGAGACTTTTTTTTTATTTGATTTAGAGATTTAAATTTGGGATCTCTTCAAACAAAAATGAAAAGATCGAAATAACATTAAACCAATATAGTGCAGGGGGGGGGGGGGCTAGTGAACTTTCCGTCCTGCTATCCTTCGAACTAGAGGCTTGGACTCTCCTTGCATTGCACCAAACCAAAGAGAGAGGGAGATATGGAAAGAGAAAGAGAATGAAGGAGAGAGGTGGAGAGAGAAAGAGACGAGAAGAGGGAAGGGGGAAGTAATGCTGACAAGGCGGGTGAAGAGTCGTGGCGGGTGTAGAAGGAGAAATATGAAAAACTAACCCAAATTTAAGTCAATTAAAGAGTTTTAACATTTTTTTTTTTTGTTTTTAGAAATTAATTTGACTCTTGAGTAATGCTCGAGCTCCCTTCGAAAAGTACTTGAACTCCCCTCAAGTAGTGCTCGAGTTTCCCTTGAGATGTGCTCAAACAACCATCGAGCACTACTCGGAGGGGTTCAAGCACTTCTCGAGGAAAGCTTGAAAATTACTCGAGGGTTAAAATTCTAAAAATTTTAAAAAATAGTTAAAAGTTTTTAATAACAATCAAAATGGATTAATTTTCCAAATTTTTCATGTGGGAGCTGCTAGGTTTTGGTTTGTTTTTTATTTATTTACGGTTGGGGTAAAGTTATAAAAGATTTAAGTAAAAAACATTTGTGAGATTTAAAAATTGAAAAATAGGATCCTTTTAGAATTTAGAATGTCCTAAAACAAAATTGTTTAAAGGTTTTTGGCCCACAAAGATAAGCAAGTTTAGGAGGCTGGGTGGCGTGGACCTCATCCAGGTCCTTTCCCTTTCCAGAAAAGTAGTGGGTGCGCTTGGAATTGATAGCCAAATCCAACTGCCAATTTAAGACTATATGTAGCTTGTAGGGTCAATTACAAAATACCTACATTAACTATAGTATTACTTTCAATTTGGTACATGAGTTTTAAATCTTAACAATTCAGTACACAACTTTTGTTCCATTTGACAATTACGTATCTTCCGTCACCCCTCTTGTTAGATTCATCGTTTTCTACTTACATGTCCATGTTAAATGCCATATGGCACTAACGAGACACATCTTTTTGACATTTTAGATTTCAGCTTATTCTTTTTCGCCCATTAAATGGGTATTTTAGACATAAGAATGAGCTAGAATACCCATCTGATGGGTAGGAAAGAGTGAGCTGAAAGCCAAATTAAGTATCGAAAATATGGGTCCCACTAGTGTCACGTGACATTTAACGTGGACACATAAGCAAAAAACAGTGGATCTAACAGGAGGGTTGACGAAATGTATTTAATTGTCAAATGGACAAAAATTGTGTACCTAATTGTTAAGTTTTGACACTCATGTACCAAATTGAAAGTGACACTATAGTTAATGTAGGTATTTTGTAATTGATCCTATATACCTTTTATTTTGTATTCTGGACAAGGATTTCGAACCACTATTTGTCACGTTCATGTGGTTTACTTTAAGATCAAATTCGTATTCGCTCGTTTATGATTTTGAGCAAGTAAATAATCAGTCTTCATCTCCAATGGCCGAGCTACATAGGAGCAAATGGGGTCAGTTGACCTATGAGTTCAAAAATCTTGCACTGAATTAACTATAGTTAGGTGACACCTTGAGGTATTGGTTGCATATATTCCTTCAAGGCAGAGGCAACCACAACCTGTTTGAAGAAAAGCCTCAAAGATGAAGATTGAACTAATTCTTATTTCTCCATATGTGAGAGCTTCTTCATCTTATCCCATAAGAAAAAATTCTTGGATCCACCACTGTTCATCTCCTTACATAGAAGAACATGCTCCAATGCAGACCCCAACTTAATTGGCTTGGAATCAACTTGAAAATTGTCCTTATTAAAAACCATATTTTCTTACACTTTTAATTAATTTGTGATTGCTTTCTATAAGGAGCCAAGCAGTCGTACCCCCATTACACCGCTCTTATCCTTGGCTTAATCACCTTTTGGAGTTCCAAGTGTGAAGTTTGATCTCAAATGACTTTGGTCTCACTTAATAAACTTGTGCTTATCTCCAATTTAACCACTTCGTCATTGTGAAGTTTAAGAAGTGAGATTTTACCCCAAAATATCTCAACGCAACAAAAGGTGATATCTGATCGCATAATATACTTATTTTCAGAGACAACCATTGATTTGATATGCAAGAATTGTTTTCCATCCATAATTCCTAAGATTCCTGTGTAAAACAAGTTAGAGGTCTATTAATCATTAATTAAAGAGGATAGCATGAAATAGACGTACAATCATGCCATGTTGCTTCCACATGTAATATACGGACGCATTAATTGAGAACCCTGTAGACTGAAATGTGCCACTGTGCCACTGCTATAAGGAATCTTGGCCTATATAATCTTCCAAACCATACATTCAAATGCATGCATGGACCTTGAACTTTCCACTTCTCTTCTTTGCTGCATACTTCTTTTTAATATTTTCTAGCTCTCAAGTAATTGATCCTCTTCTTCTTCTCAACTTTCTTGCTCTTGAATTGGTTAATTTAGTTCTTTTTATTTTACTGTATGTTTGATTTGTATGCTAATAATGTACTTGACTAATCGTACAGAGTTTTATTTGTCAAGCAGGAATGGAAGTGGGGAGAGATCTTGAGTTGGACTGTGACTCAACTTTTGATCAGGGCTTGAATTTTGAACCTGCAACACTGAGGACAGTCTTTATAACTCAGCATGAAGAAAAGATTAAAAATGAAGGTGGATTAATGCGCAAACTTAGAAGGCAAAGTTTTGAGAAGTTCGAATCACCAAGTCATGGAAAGATGATTCAAAAAACAAAGTCATTAGGCTCCCAAATGTTGATCAATATTGATGAAGTTAGTGTTGCTGGAAGCTATGACAAGAGAGCTGGTTCCATTCTCAGCAATGGTTTGGGCTATTCTTTCTCTTTTGCTGCAGGAGACATCTCAGAGAGTATTTCATTGACAGTCCAGAGTCCAAAAAGCAGTATGATTATTACTTACTTTTTTTTGGAACTATTACTTACTTTTCTGCGCTCAAAATTGCACAATTTCAGTATGCATGTGGCACCCACTAAGTGGAGGAAAAAAAGCAAAACACACAAAAATAAATTTGGGAGTCCGGTTTTCCTGGGTTTTGTATCACATCTTTGGGACACTGATCTCTATAATTAGAGAGTATAATTGAATAGAAAGTTTTATATTCTAACAATTTTCACCGGTTTAAGAACCTAAATTCTCTACCATCGCTCATCCATGCCACTTGAGTTAAGGTTGATAACCAAGTTTGAGTGTGAGGATGTGGACAGAAGAATTACTAGTTCAATGTTCTGAACCCTAATAAGTAATTAATAAAGCATAGGCCTCTACTATTTGCATGTACTATTTGATGACAATTTAAGTTAACACTTGGCTCAGTACAAAAAAAAGAAAAAAGGAGAGGAAGAATATATAAAAAAGAAGCTGACTTGCTCTTATCTTTTTACCCAGAAGACAATATTTCAACAGCTCAATCTAAGTCAACTGAAGAAGATGGTCAAGATGCAGCCAGAGAGCGAAAACTACATACAGAGCCTACCTTACCAATATCTGTCAAGGTGACATATATGAATACAAGAGATGCATATGAAATGTATGCTAATAGTCCTAAATAAATATGTATTGAGCAAAGGGGTAATTCAATTTGCTTCCATATATTATTTATCTTGCAGTTCCAAGATGTGAAGTACAAGGTAGCAGCAAAGGGTGTGAAAAGCTCCAATGCAAACTACATTCTGCAAGGAATCACTGGCTCAGTGCATCCAGGAGAGGTTCTTGCTCTCATGGGACCATCTGGAGGCGGCAAAACAACTTTGTTAAATCTCCTCAGCGGACGAGCCAAGCTCAATAGCGGTACCATCACTTACAATGACCAACCTTACACCAAGTCCCTAAAACGGAGGTATATATTTAAGTGGAAATGTTCTCTTGCTAGACAGTCTAACATGTTAAATTGTCAAACTCTCTATCTGGATCATTCGATCTAGATACTTGTTTAAATTTTGGTCCAGATTGAGATTTTTGCTCATTTTTCTGATTTATACATATTGGCTTTGATGAAACAGGATTGGTTATGTAATGCAAGATGATATACTGTTCCCCCACCTTACAGTCAAAGAAACTCTAACTTATGCCGCTCTGCTCCGCCTTCCCATTACCTTAACCAAAAAACAGAAAGAAGAAAGGGCCATAAATGTAATTAATGAGCTAGGCCTGGAAAGGTATCTGTGTTTTAAATTTAACTTCCAAGCTATATGTCAATCACTCTGAAGCTATTAATAATAACTCTTTAGAATGAAATTGGCCTGCTGATTTCGTAAACATCCATGATGTGGTTTAATTTTCATCAGGTGCCAAGATATAATAGTGGGGGGCACATTTGTTAGAGGAGTTTCTGGTGGTGAGAGAAAAAGAGTGTGCATTGGCAATGAAATCTTGCTCAACCCATCACTTCTGTTTTTAGATGAACCAACATCCGGTCTTGATTCAACAGCAGCACTTCGAATACTTCAGATGCTACACATCATTGCAGAGGTACTGGAATTGGAATTCTTTGTATGATCAACAATAATTGGTCATATGGATCTGAAAGCAGAAAGTTAATATTGTGGTTGTGTTTGTGTATTTTAGGCTGGCAAAACAGTGATGACTACAATACATCAACCATCAAGTAGAATCTTTAGCAAGTTTGACAAACTTATCCTCCTGGGTAGAGGAAGCTCCTTGTACTTTGGAAAAGCCTCTGAAGCAATGATGTACTTCTCGTCCATTGGTTGTGCACCACTTATAGCTATGAATCCAGCAGAGTTTCTCATTGATCTTGCAAATGGTAACATAAATGATAAGTCACTTCCAACTGAGCTGGAAGATGGAGGGCCTACTGCCATTGATGTCCACGAGGTTAGTAACCAAAACTCAATTCTCTAACCGGGTAATGTTCTCTTACACTATGAATCTGGACCACAAATTCAAACAATAGTCAATCTAATCAATGATCTAGATTCACAGTCTAGCAAGAGAACATTATAGCTAATTTTATTTTGTATGGTTATGCAGTTTCTAGTTGAGGCCAATCAAGTCAGACTTGCAAAAATGGAGAAAACAAAGCTCCTAAACTCTGTGGTGACAAATCATGGTGAGCATCGGATGCAGGGGAAGTCATATTCAAGGGAATTGAAGGCAACTTGGTGGGAACAATTTTCAATTCTTTTCAGGAGGGGCCTTAAGGAGAGACGCCATGAATACTTAAGCTATTTGCGTGTAGTTCAAGTTATATCCACTGCCATAATCATAGGACTTCTATGGTGGCACTCGGATACTTCGTCCCCTAAAGGACTTCAAGATCAGGCAAGTATTGCATATCGAACTTGTATATACAGAGTTGTTCCGGTCACCATGGACCAAAAAATTTGGTGGTCAACTACGGTCAGATTAAATCCAAGGGTAGAGTTTAACACAAAGCAATAATTGTTTCTACAATCACATGCAGGCAGGGCTATTATTCTTCATTTCTGTATTTTGGGCATTCTTTCCTTTATTCAGTTCAATTTTCACATTTCCACAAGAAAGAGCAATACTAGCTAAAGAGAGATCAGTGGAGATGTACAAACTCAGTGCCTACTTTTTAGCTAGAAACACAAGTGATCTTCCTCTGGATCTCCTGCTGCCTATAGTGTTCCTACTGATAGTTTATCTGATGGTGGGCTTGAAGCTGACCTTTGCTGCATTTTTTCAAACAATGCTTTCAATTTTCTTAAGCATTGTGGCTGCTCAGGTAAAATACATATACATATACATATACATAATTCTCATATAAATTAATTTTTTTCTTTGAAACAAAGGCAAAAGTAGCATACATATCTGGATTCAGAGATTAATATGTAAGCTTTAAAATTGCAGGGCCTGGGACTGACTATAGGTGCTGCTTTTACCGATGTGAAGAAGGCAACAACACTAGCTTCCATCATTGTTATGACCTTCATGTTATCTGGTGGATTCTTTATTCAGGTAAAATGTGTTGTAAAATTGTAATCCATGAAGATAATACTATTAACTAGTTGACGAAAAACCGAATGAACAGTGCTACACTCACAAAATTTGTTTCACCAAATGATGTGAAAGTTTAGTTATTTATAACAAATAAGATACTTACACATAATTTTTTTTTGGTAAACAAACAAGTATATTAAACAAAAGAAGCAAAAGCTTTTTGGTGGCATGCTACTTACACATCATTTGATGAGCACATTGGTGAATAAATTTAATGACTCTTAACATTATTGAAAAAGAACCAATATATATGACAAATACAATGTAACTATATGTGGTTGCAGAAAGTTCCATCGGTTATTTCATGGGTACGCTACATCTCTTTCAACTACCACACGTACAGGCTACTCTTGAAAATTCAGTACGGTTGCTCAGGCTCAAGTTCAGGTACTTTTGGATATGAATCTTGTGAGTCTCCCTTCATTAAAGAATTAAGACTTGATTCAGGTGCAATGGAAGTGGGAGCTATGATGGTGATGATCATTGGGTATCGACTACTGGCCTATTTATTACTCAGGACAATGAAGCTCAGGACAATGATATAGTCTTATATGTATTATATATATATATCCCATTAATGGAGACAAGTTTAAGATATCTAGTTAGCTACTTGATTACAAAAAGGGAGGACTTGCTTAGCATATATTCATTTGGTAATCTTTTAATCATCATGAGCAGCTACTTGAGGGTTGATGATGTAGGACAAGAGATGAGTCAATTCAGACACAACGAGTTAAAGAAATTAAGGTGATTCAAAGTTAGGAAAAGTGTTCAAAATTGAGAAATTGTAGCTCAAGAAGGTTACAAGCAGCTGAAAAAGATCAAAAGTTGTTTTTCTAAATATTTTGGGATGACGTAACTTGGTGTAGAAGTGTCCGACATCGCAAGTCCAAAAAAGTCAAATTCTAATTTTTGGAGGAAGATGGTCTGGAGTTAGAATATGGTCGAATTATATATCAAATCAAAGGGAATCGCGAGACGAGTGCAACTCACAGCTTTTTTGTGACATATGGGCATTTTATGCCAAATAATGTCATTTACTACTCCAAAACAACATTTTAAATTATTTCCGAATTTGTTATTTTATTCTTGGTGCGCAGGAAAGCTCAACATCCCACATCGGAAATTGAGCACATCTCACCACCTCCATAGCCCCTATAAATAAACCCCTCATGTATGCTTTCTATTATTCAGTATTTTTTATCAATAAAACTAAATTCTCTCAATTTCCTGGTGAACTCCAGTTCATTAATCTTCTCCAAAAAATCAGAGATAGACATATCACCTCGCTTTGTAGTAACAAGCTCACTACGCAGATGAGCAATGAGATTTTGGTTCTGAGAAGCAAACTTAGACTCGAGAGATACCCAAACTTCACGGGCAGAATTGTAACGAGCTACCGTGCCAAGAGCCGGCTCAGTTAAGGATCAATTGATCCACGAAAGCACCAACTGATCTACTTGAATCCATTCTTCAAAAGCAGGATTTACTTCAGTTGTGTTTTCCCAGCGACATCTTTTTAAATGTTGATGGACAAGGACAACTTCCATCAATAAACCTTATGAGGTTTCGACTTTTCAGGAGAGGGCGGATTTGAGCCAACCAAACCAAGTAGTTGCTACAATGCAGACGAACATTTAAAGAATTAGAGACAGTAGGAAACGACATAGGTGTGGAACCGATTGGAGTAGACGAAGCACCAAATTCAGTTCCCATAATGATAAAGAAGAAAAGGTGTTTGAGTGTTTAAAGAAGAATTACGCAATAGCACAGAATCGACTGAAGTTGTAAAACTTTGTCAAGGCTCTAATACCATGAAAAAGTTTGGTGAAATCCTCTATCTTAAGGAGGAGTTTACTGATATTGAAATATATAGAACATATTACAAACGTATGTAGACAAGCCCATTACAACACAAACTCTACAAGGCTTATCACACAAGAGAACAGATAAATACAAGATATATACATAATTATCTAACTTGGTAAACTAGTGGTAGGGATCTTAGAATAAATATAGCTTAACCAACTTGAATTGCCAACTGTCCATAACCAGATCAATGTCACATTCAAAAGGAATTAAGCAAGCTGGTTGAGTGCCATCAACCACAGTGTTTGATGGTTCTACCTCTTCCTACAAATAAATGTCCAACAAATTCAAAAAGCTAGATAATCGAAGAGCAGGGCAAACCAGGGTCATCAACCAAATATATCACATTTGTTCAGCTCTGTTCAGCTGAACAAAGTTCAGACACATCTTTTTTTTTTTTTTTTTTCTTTTTTTCAAATCCATCTTATTCTAACATATATGCATAAGACCAGAATAAGCCATATATCTAAACAAACAAACAAACTCATCATACCTCAAATATATAGACTTCAATTCTATGGCAATTCGCTAATTTAAACCACAATAATCAAAAACTCAGTCCAGAAAAAGAACAAGAGAAACTTTTAAGCAATTTAAGGTAAACATTAAATATAAAAACATCTCTAATTAATATTAACGGAAACCCTAACAGGTGTGATCTAGGGCTTGAGTAATATATAAATGTAACAAACAAAAGGCTCCATAAGAACAATGTCTCAGCCACGTTTTTATTTTTATATAAGAGTTATACTTTCGTAGTAACAAACATAAGGCTCCATGATCCGTTAGTTCTCCTCAAAAGCAAGCATTCAAAATCCAATAGCCAAGTGTCTCGATCTAAACTGTCAAACAAAAAAAAAATGGCAATCATTTCAAAGTTCATCCAAAACCATAATATAAGAAACAGATAAAAGTAAGCAAATATTAAATAATATTTCTTAAACTTGTAAATTAAATTTGGCCTAGCTAGCAACAACTTCTTGCAAAAGTATCACCAACTGATAAGATTATATGCAAAACATGTTAACAAGAGATAACAATTTGGATATACACTGTTTTATTTTCATTCTTCTCAATGGAGAAATGGATCAATTACTGTTCACATATGAGCTTAATCGAGTTCTAAGAAAATCACAGTTAATTAACTCTGTACGTATCAATTAATGAATTACCTAATAGAACTGTAATATCAAGAATAATTTTGCTTCAAATGCAAATTTTTATTTGTATTATATTTTCTACAGAAACAAGAAAACAACTTAGATTCTGTCCTATAACCATTTCTGTTTTATTTTCTGCATTTTATTTCTATAACGATCTCAAATTAACACAAACATTAAGAGCTTATAACTTATCAGACAGACATATCTGGAAACAAAAAATGAAATATAATAAGAGAACATTTAGTTCCTACTATTTTCTTGCAACAATAACATAGAAGTAAAATATAAAAACTCTATTAATAAAAAATGATTACCAGTGATCAAAAGAAAGCAAGATGAAAGCTGCTTCTAAGCACGCTCATGTTCCTGTTGAACACTGATGCAATTGATAAACAGAGAAAGGAAAAAGGGGGAGAAGAGAGAAAGGGGAAGCACAAAATATGCGTGGTGCTCACAATAAGCCAGCCACTAAAATTTTCATTATATCAAAGCATGTCCATGTGAGGACAAGAAAAACGGTTACAAAGGACACTGAGGTGGAGTGACTGTGATCACATCATCACCATTCATGCATCTGTCCTATAAGGCAGTGCCAACTGTCATAGACTAATACACTCATTTGAAACTAATTAACTAACATAATTCTGTATTAAGTCAGCTACTTAAAATGGAATTCAATTAGAATCCTTAATTCCAACACTCCCTTCTAAGGTTTTAATTGAATTCACTCCAAGCATACTTCTCAGCAAACAGAACCTTTCCTTTGCCAAAGCCTTGGTGAATATATCTGCAATTTGATCTTCACTCTTGCAGTATAGAAGATCAATCTCCCCTTCCTGTATTGCCTCTCTGATAAAGTGAAATTTCCTTTTAATATGCTTTGATCGTTGATGAAACACAGGGTTCCTTGTCATTGCAATAGCAGAGGTGTTATCACACATTATAGTGGTTGGATCCACTTGTTCTTCACCAAAGTCTTGTAAAACAAACCTCAACCAGATAGCTTGAGTAGTGGCTTCTGCTGCACTCATGTACTCGGCTTCTGCAGTGGATAATGCTACACTATGTTGCTTTACAGATGCCCAAGAGAAAGCACCACTGCCAAAAGAGAATGCATAACCAAAGGTTGACTTCATGTCATCTTCATCACCACTCCAATCACTATCACAGTAGCCAATTAGAAGTGCAGATTCCCCTTTTCTGTATAGAATTCCATGGTCAATTGTACCACTGATGTACCTCAGTACCCTTTTGGCAGTTCCAAGATGCTTGGAGGTTGGACCATGCATAAACATAGCCAGCAAACTAGAAGCAAACATTATGTCTGGTCTAGTTGCTGTTAGATAAAGCAAACTACCAATTATTTTCCTATATAAACCTTCATCTGCAGCCTTGCTTCCATCTTCTTTTCGTAGCTTATCTGTAGTGGCAAGTGGGATTGAAACAGGCTTGCAATCTTTTAAGCCAAACTTCTCCAACAGACTTGAGGCATATTTTCTTTGATGAATGAATATACATCCTTCCTTTTGAACAACACCAATGCCAAGAAAGTGATGTAATAATCCCAAATCTGTCATTTCATATCTTCTCATCATCTCTTGTTTGAATTCCTCCATCATTTCCTTATCACTCCCTGTGTATACAATATCATCCACATAAATGGAAACAATGAGAGTGCCTTTTCCCATTTTGTGCCTCACATACAGAGTTGCTTCACTTGAACTCTTTTCAAAGCCACACTGCAGCAGAAATGAATCAATGTTGCTATACCAAGCTCTTGGAGCTTGTTTAAGTCCATAAAGAGCCTTTTTTAATTTGTACACCTTGTCTTCAGCATTTGAAACCACAAATCCCTCAGGCTGTTCAACATAAACTTCTTCCTCTAATACTCCATTGAGAAAAGCTGATTTCACATCTAGTTGATATAGCTTCCACCCTTTCTGAGCTGCAAGTGCAATTAAGGTTGTAATTGTATCCAATCTAGCTACTGGTGCAAAGGTCTCATTGAAATCCACTCCTGGCTTTTGAGTGTACCGCTTTGCAACCAGTCTAGCTTTGTGTTTCTGTATTGAACCATCAAGATTAAGCTTTGTTTTAAAAATCCATTTCACTCCTACAATAGGCTTATCTCCTGGTCTACACACAAGTTCCCAGGTATGATTTTTCTCTATCATATTGATCTCATCTTCCATAGCCTTTTGCCATGCTTGATCTTTTGCAGCATCAAAGTAGCTTTCTGGTTCAATGACACTAAGTTTGCAATGAGCAAACACTTCATTCAGGTTCTTCCATTTTAAAGGAGTAGTGTCATAAGTTTCAGTCAGCACAATCTCATTTCCAATCTCATTTCTTGAGTTGACTTCAAGTGAATCTGACATCAAAGAATTTTCAGCAGCAGGAGGATCATTGTTTGGGGATTCCTTCACACTGTGTTGAGTTTGGTTGGGCAATTCTGAGCTTGCAGACATATCATCTTCAAATTCTCCATCTGTCCAGGGCACAGTAGCATATGTAATCTCTTCCTTTTCCCAATTCCACAAAGCAGACTCATCAAACACAACACTTCTAGAGACAATAACCTTGGCTGTTCTTAGATCATACACTCTATATCCTTTCTCCCTGATGCCATAGCCTACAAAGACTCCCTTCTGACCAGATTCATCCAACTTATGCCTTCGTTGGGATGGAATATGAGTGTAACAAATGGAACCAAAGATTCTCAAATGTTTGACTCCAGGCTTCCTTCCACTAAATTCCTCAAATGGAGTCACATTTTTCAAAGCTCTAGTGGGACATCTATTGAGTAAATAGACTGCAGTATTGACTGCTTCTCCCCAAAAATGCTTAGGCATTTGTTTTTCATGTAGCATTGCCTTAGCCATTTCTACAATAGTTATGTTCTTCCTCTTTGCAGTGCCATTTTGCTAAGGTGAGTATGAGACTGTTAATTGTCTTTCAATTCCAAATTTTTCACAGAATTGATCAAACTCCAAAGAGGTATATTCTCCACCTCTATCACTTCTCAATTTCTTGATCTTGAATCCACTTTGCAGTTCCACCATTGACTTGAATTTCTTGAACACATTTAGCACCTCAGATTTGCATCTCAGAAAATAGACCCAGCACATCCTGGATTTATCATCAATAAATGTGAGAAAATATCTATTCCCACCAATAGTTTCAGTCATTGGTCCACAGACATCTGTGTGTACCAATTCAAGTAGGCTAGATGCCCTCTTAGCCTTCCCTTTGTCAAAGGCTTCTCTGTGAGACTTGCTTACTGCACACCCTTCACAAACATGGTTCTTTCCAGCAATCTGAGGTAGTCCATACACCATATTCTTATCCTGCAATTGTAACAAGCTGTCAAAGTTTAAATGGCCATATCTCTTATGCCATTTCCAGGAGGAATCAATGACAGTGGCTTTGTTTGCCATTTCAAAGCAAATGTCCTCGAGAGCAAGAGGAAAACACCTGTTTCCTTTCATCTGCACACTCACAACTAGATTTTTGAAATCTTTATCTCCATAAATGTTTGCAGAAAAATCTCCAAAGATCAACCAATACCCATGCTCGACCATTTGTCCAACACTCAACAAGTTCTCATCTAACCCAGGTACAACCATTACTTCAGTAATGTATCTTGTGCCATTCTTGGTTTTAACAGGTAGTGTGCCTTTGCCAATTGACTCAACAAGATCACCTGTCCCCATTTTAACCTTGCATCTCACACTTCGATCAATGTCCACAAGTAGAGACTCACACCCTGTCATATGGTTACTGCAACCACTGTCCAGGTACCACACATCTTTACAATTCTCCACAGATGCTTTATGACATGCATAAAACATAGTGGCAGTCTCTTGTACCTGATTAGCATAGTTGACAACCTGTCCCCTTTTATTTGGTTGATGGCAGTCCTTCATCATGTGCCCAAATTTCTCACAATTGTGGCATTTGATTTTCCCTTTGAACCAACATTCCCCAAAATGAAGCTTATCACAAATTCTGCATTTGGTCTTCCCTGCATCTGCCCCAACTCCTTTCACATTTGTAGTTGACTTGTTTTCCCACTTCTTGGGTTTACCTTTCCAGGCAGCTTTCTTTCCTCCACTGTGATTGTAGGTTTTGTTTTGAGGATTTTGAGTGTTAGGTGAAACACTCATGCTAGCTAGAGCCTTCTCAGCATAGCCTGAATCTTCCTCATGCCTATCCAGTCTGAGTTCATAGCTCTTAAGTGACCCTACAACCTCATGTACTGATACTGTATTTAAATCAACAGTTCTCTCAATAATTACACACATGGGATCATATAGTTTTGTTAAACTAATCAAAATCTTCTGTACCATTCGTTGGTGAGGAAGAGTTTCACCAAACTTTTCCATCTGATTAGTTAAGTCAAAGAATCGAGTAAAGTATGAGGACAAAGTTTCATTTTCCCTCATACTCATATATTCAAATTCTCTACGCAATCCTTGGAGCTTCACTGACCTGGATTGTTCATCTCCATGGTACTCATCTCTAAGTAAGTCCCATGCACCTTTAGCAGTTTCTTGATTCACAATTCGAGGGAAGATCTCCCTTGAAACAGCACCTTGAATGATTCCTAAGGCCTTTGCATCCTTCATCTGTTGCTCCTCAAGGTAAGAATCAACTTCCTCTTCGTCATCCACACTAGGTGCTTCTCCATCCTTCTTAACTGTCTCTTTCTTCTTCTTTGATTCTGGGATGCATATCCCCTTTTCCACAAGCTTCCAAATCCCATAGGACTTGAAGATTGTAACCATCCTGACTCTCCAGAACTCATACTCTGTTCCATCAAAGATGGGAGCTCGTAGCTCACCATTTCCAGATCCAGCTATAGCAGCTGAATGTTGAGATTTCACGTTGGATTTCTCACTCACCTTTCACAGAACCAACGCCCCAGCTCGATGATCGAAACTAGGGCTCTGATACCATGTTGAACACTGATGCAATTGATAAACAGAGAAAGGAAAAAGGGGGAGAAGAGAGAAAGGGGAAGCACAAAATATGCGTGGTGCTCACAATGAGCCAGCCACTAACATTTTCATTATATCAAAGCATGTCCATGTGAGGACAAGAAAAACGGTTACAAAGGACACTGAGGTGGAGTGACTGTGATCACATCATCACCATTCATGCATCTGTCCTATAAGGCAGTGCCAACTGTCATAGACTAATACACTCATTTGAAACTAATTAACTAACATAATTCTGTATTAAGTCAGCTACTTAAAATGGAATTCAATTAGAATCCTTAATTCCAACAGTTCCCCTTGAAGCTTTCAGCAAGGATGAATGCAGTATGGAGAAAGTCTGTACAATAAAGTGCAATCTGAAGGTCTGTACAATAATATTCACATGTTGATCAAATTAGTCTCAGATGTCTGCGCATTTCAAGCAAAAGAAAAATACCTGTTTCAATCCCAAAAATTCAACTCTATTGAAGGTTCTGTTTTTTTGCTTTTCTTTCAATTAAGAAATTTCATTGGCAGGATAGAACAATGAAATCCATTCAGTAAGCAGGGGGTTAGTTTAAATGGTTATTGTTGGCTTGTTTTTCAGCTAAGGTTGGTCAAAAGCAACATTTTGGTCCGTTTAGGTGTGAGTGCGAGGCGTGCCACCATCATGCCAGGTTTTGGCTCGATCGGAACAAGAATGTGACTGGAATGAGTGATTGCACCTAAGACTGATTCTTTTCACACGATTGATCGATCGAGCTAAGAACTGCTCTCAGTCTAGGTATTTTCCAGCCTCGGGGACAAGGCTCTTAACGAAGAATCAAGAAATATGGAACATGATATAATCAAATTGAAATTACTTGTCAAATGCCCTCAATGCATCGCTTTTCATCGGCCAATCAAATTTTTTACATACTGTAGCCTTTTGACTCTTTTGGTTGAATAACAAATTAATTCACTCACTAATGCAAATAAAGAAAAAAAAAAAAAGGGATTCTATCTCATCTGGTGCAACATTTTTTTCACAGAATTAATAAAGTGCTCAAATCATATTATAACTAGTTCTAGTTATATATTGTCTAAGAAAGAAAATAAATCGAAGTCTGTTAGTCTTATTATAAGTTGAAGGTGGACACTTGGGGTTTGTAGGCACATGGGTCATGAATGTTATAAAGTTATGGCTAACAAAGATGGTAAAGCTCAAAATAAAAAGGAAACAAAAACATCTAACATCATATAGGCGTTACTGGGAGTGAGAGGGTGACTTAGTAATATGAATTCTGAGCAGAGCATCGTCATTAGCTTTTCAAGTATTATTTTGAGGGATTGGATGATTCAATGAAGCTCAAGAAAATTTTCCTTCAATCTTTTGCAGAGTGATTCTCTGACAAGGCCACCATCACGTGTTCGCTTAAGTCTGACACCTTGCACATCTGCTGATTTGTCACATTGTTCACAGTAAGGAGAAGTACTACTGCTGGATTGGTTCATCATTTGGTTGAGTTCTTCCACATCTTTCTCGTACACTAATCGGAACCCACACCTCTTCACAATTGAGCATGTTTGCCGATGCCCAAAGTGGCCATAATAAGTTTCGATTACAATCTTCATCTCACTGCATTCGGGATACCATTGTTGACAAGACACATAACTTACCCAAAGGTGATTGGACCCGAGATGGCCTATTTTATGAACATAGTGATTCGGTACGTCAAATACTTCCGAATAACAATCAATTCCAACATGACTGAACTTTGACATGGCAGCTGGATTTCCCTCATCTTCAAAGAGAACACAAAACGCAATCCCCATCCACTCCCTACAAGAATGCGGAGGTAGCTCCACAATAAATGAATCTTCCTTCCACTCACTTTGATATCTGAACCACTCGGGAATTTTGCTTCCAGGAGTTGTAATTTGGAATCGGTCAACAAACCGAGGGATTACCTGAACCATATATAGCAAACTGGAGAGAGGGAGAGAGAGGGAGACAAAGAGAGAGAGAGGGAGTACCTGAAGGAATCGCCTTAGCATCGGAAGTATTATAGTATTGCAGCCTTCATCGTCAAGCAATCCAAAGCAATTGCCAGAACGTAATGTAAAGTCCGACATTTGTACGTCTCTGCCCAAAATTGGTGGATCTGACAAAATTTTCAATGAAGTACAATCTTGGGTGTTAACGCCTAATATATTATTTGATGGAAGATCTGGGAATTTTTGAAGCATTTTGCACCCCTCCAAGTTTAAATCCCAAAGCTTAGAAAGCCGACTAATGCTTGCAGGAAGGCTAACAAAATTATTTTCACTTAGATTTAAGGACCCTAAAGAGCACAAGCAGCCAATAGTATCAGGGACAACACAAAGATTGCAATCACGTAGATCTAATTTCGACAAAGAGCATAATCGTGAAGAGAAGTCAATACCAAACCCATAGGGTTGGGACTCTTTCTTCCAAATAAGCGGTGAAGACCCCACCAATGCCTTGATTTTGGTGATCCACGTAAAGAGAGTAGCTTGAGATTTTTCAAACGAACAAAAGAGGGTGGCAGCTCTCTTATATTAGTTCCCTCCAATTTTAGGTACATTAAACTCTCCATCTCCCCCAAGTTCTCTGGGAGTTTGTCAAGTTTTAGGCATCCGGAAATATAGATGTCTTTAAGAGACTTCATATTACAAATGACTCTCGGAAGACAAGAGAGACTTTTGCAATCCCTTAGACCCAGGATAGCAAGGCCAATCAGACGTTCAATTGATGAAGGTATTTTCTCAATAGCAGTTCCACTTAAAACAAGCTCTGTCAAATTATTCATCTGTCCCGAGGATTCGGCCGGGAACCTTCTTCAATTTTGAGCAGCCGGAAAGATTCAAGAATGGAAGAGATAGACTCCATTTGTATCTCACTTGGGAGAGTCTTAATACTTTTGCAATCTCTAAAGTCACAAATTTTAAGCTTCTTAAGGTCTGCAATGGATGGGTGGACCTCAACTAATTTCGTACAACCTAGAAAGTCCAACCTCTCAAGATTCGGAATACCTGTGAAATTTGGTGTACTGATTAAGTTTTCAGAGGAACGAAGATCCATTTTTTTCAAGTTGCCCAAGTTCTGTATACATGAAAAAATAGTAGAATAATTAGCTTCCAGAAACCTTTAAATTTTATTCAAAATAAAAAAGATAATGTGCGAAATGACATATATTCAATAATCTTACCATTCTTGCATTCTCCTAAAGCTGAAAAATTTTGCTATGCCACAGACTAAGTTCGGTAAGATTATTCTGTTCAAAACTCGGAGGGAGAAATTTGGAAGGATACCAACTCCATTCCAATATTCTTAAAGAATAAGGAAGAGATTTGGGGCCTAGTGAAATGCTCAGATTTTCAAATTCGAGAAACCTTAAGTTGGTCATCTTAGAGAAGGCTTCACAATTCCAGTCTGCCTTTTCTAATTCGGGCAAGCGTAAAGCTACGACTTGAATTTTTTTTGTTCCCTGACAATTAAGAATAAAAGAAAAGTTAATTCCATACATTCAGTCCAATATATATCGTGTTAAGAGAAATCATATTTTATTTTCACAGTAACTTCTTACCGTATTGTTTTTTAATACATGAAAGATGTCGTCTCGATGACACAAACGACTGCGTCGACCAGGCTCTTCTTTACACTCTCTGCGAACAATTTCCCATGCCATTTCTTGTATTAAGTCATGCATCTCCACATTGTCGCCTGAAATATAAAAGAGAGATTTCTCAGCCAAAACATCTATCCCACTATTCCTTGAATGTTTGAATTGCTTGCATGTTTTGCAATTCGGGGTATAAATGGGTTTTGGGGTGTCTTCACCTCTGAAGCTCAAAAACACATCGTGCTTCTGTTGAGGAGGAACCAATTCAGCTGAACAAGGGAGATCAGATGCAGAGGCCATTGCAAACAGTCGAATGGAGAAGAATGTCTCAAGTGTCAAGAAGAGGCAGAAACTAACAAGACCAACTAAAGCTAACAATGTGCAGAAAGTTAAACCAACTCTTCAAAGTGAAAGGGCAATACTTTTTCTCACCAATTACTGTACGAAATTGCAAGGAATGTCCCAACTCCTGTCTCATAGGATTCATAAGATTTTATTATTCATATCAGACTTTATGTCGTTATTCATTTTTATTTTTTATTATTTAATTTATTTATTTGGTAAGATTTGAACTAAATCTATCCCAACCCTATCCTAATAATAATATCCTATACAATACCTCCATCTTAATAATATCCTATACATATTTGTTTATTTTTGCTTTCGGTTTCTTTGACTTGCACTCGATTGCTTTTGCTTAATTTCCTGTTTAAAACTAAAAGACGAAGCCTTTGGTTGTCTCATAGAATTCCTTCCTTAATTTCTCTCTTTTTTCCCACCAATAAATTTCTAAGAACAACTTTTATGCAACTTATATTTCTATTACTGCTATGGTGGATGCAAAGGTGTAACAATGTTGATTGTGACCAGGTTGCAGCCATGCGCTGTATTGATGGGCACATTAAAAGAGAAACGAAGACAAAGAAAATCTTGGAGAGAAACAAGAGAAAGATCGAGAAATTTAGATGAAAACTATTTCATTAATTGAATAATGATTACATGAGGGTTTATATAGATTTACAACTAGGTGCTAGCTAACTAATCTAATTATCTGAACTAATAACAAACTGCCACATGGCTCAGTCAATTGCTTGCTGTATCAAGCCTTGATTAGCTGCCTTCCTGTGCACATTCTTATCGTGAACATCTTGAGCTTCAGTATGTGAACATAGTAGCTTATGATCCCTCCGCAAGGTAAAGGGGTTAAACAACACCTTTAGCTTGGATGTAAGATATTGAAAGCGAGCAATGGGAACTGGTTTAGTGAAAATGTCAGCTGTTTGGTCTGTAGTAGAAACATGAGATAGAGAAACTGCATGAGAAGTAACTAGCTCCCTAATAAAGTGATAATCCACCTCTATGTGTTTGGTCCTAGCATGAAAAACAAGATTTGAAGCGAGAGCCATAGCACTAAGATTATCACACAAAATAAGAGGAGTTGCAGCTAAGTAAAAATGCATGTCTCTCATTAATTGACAGAGCCATATGATGTCAACCGCTGTACTGGCCAAGGCTTGATATTCGGCCTCTGTAGAAGATCTAGCAACTGTTGGTTGCTTCTTAGAAGACCAGGATATCAAATTAGAGCCAAAATAAAGACAAAAGCCAGTGGTAGATCTGCGATCAATAGGACATCCTGCCCAATCTGCATCAGAATAAGCAGTAAGTAACTGAGAACCTTTGGTAAAATGAAGACCATAACCAATTGTTCCTTTGAGATATCTAAGCACTCTTTTGGCGGCAATTAAATGGGAGGTCCTAGGAGTATGCATGAACTGAAAAAGCTGACCAACAGCAAAACTGATGTCTGGTCTTGTCCAAGTCAAATACTGAAGTCCACCAACAATGGATCTGAATGGTGTAGGATCAAGCAAAAAATCACCAGTGTCAGCGTCTAATCAATCTGCATCAGAATAAGCAGTAAGTAACTGAGAACCTTTGGTAAAATGAAGACCATAACCAATTGTTCCTTTGAGATATCTAAGCACTCTTTTGGCGGAAATTAAATGGGAGGTCCTAGGAGTATGCATGAACTGACAAAGCTGACCAACAGCAAAACTGATGTCTGGTCTTGTCCAAGTCAAATACTGAAGTCCACCAACAATGGATCTGAATGGTGTAGGATCAAGCAAAAAATCACCAGTGTCAGCGTCTAATCTGTCAGAGGAAGTGGGAGAAGCCACTGGTTTGGAACCAACCATATCATTCCTAACCAGGAAATCATAAGTGTATTTGTGTTGTGTAAGATAGAGACAATTAGCAGTGCGAGCAACTTCAAGACCCAAGAATAATGAAGAGATCCTAAATCCTTCATAGCAAACTGATGCTGCAATTGATGAATAAGGTCATTGCAAAATTGGAGAGAATTACCAGTGATCAAGATATCATCAACATAAACAAGGACATAAGTGATGGTGTCCTGAGCTCGAATGAAGAGAGAGGTGTCTGCGTAACTGGTGACAAAACCAAGGAGGAGAAGGGCTTGCATAAGTTCGTCATACCAGGCCCTTGGTGCCTGCTTCAAACCATAAAGAGACTTTTGAAGATGGCAAACATGATGGGGTCTAGCAGGATCAACAAAGCCCTGAGGTTGAACCATAACAACCTGTTCCTTTAAGTGACCATGCAAGAAGCCATTGGTAACATCAAGTTGCTTAATAGGCCAATCAAATTGGACTGCAAGACACAAAAGAAACCTGATAGTAGCAGGCTTAGCAACAGGACTAAATGTCTCAGTATAATCAATGCCAGGAGTCTGATGAAAACCCTTGGCCACTAAACGAGCTTTATACCTTTCCAGGGTGCCATCAGCCTTAAGCTTCACCTTATAAACCCACTTACAACCAACAAGGTGCATAGATGAGTGATATGGGACTAAAGAACAAGTGCCAGTGGCCTGGAGAGCATTAAATTCAGTTTGCATAGCTGATCTCCAGAGAGGATCTTTGACAGCTTGAGTAAAGGAAATAGGAGTAGAAGGAATAGCAGTAACCTTAGATTCAATAGCAGGATTTAAGGGATGAAGAGTGGCATGAAGAATTTTGGGTTTGACAATACCTGACTTGGACCTTGTTTGCATGGGATGGCGAATGACAGGTGGAGAAAGAGGATTAGCCATAGGTGGGGAAGGTTGAGGAGAAAGATGAGGAGAAGGTGGATCAGATGCAGGTGAGAGAAGAACATGGGAGAGAGGGGTATGTGCAGGTGAAGTATGGGTGGGAGGTGTATGGGTGGGAGGTGTATGGGTGGGAGGTGGGACTTTTGGAGGGTGAAATGGATGAGGAATGGGAACAATAACATCTGGAACAGAAATGGGAGAAGATGGAGGAGAAGAAACAAGAGAGGAATGTTTGAAGGGAAAATAAGATTCATGAAAAATGACATGTCGCGAGATATAAATGCGACCAGTGAGAGGATCGAGACATTTATAGCCCTTGTGAGAAAGACTATATCCAAGAAAAACACAAGGTTTGCTCTTTGGGTCAAGTTTGTTGGAAGAGTAGGGTTTAAGCCATGGAAAACATGCACAACCAAGTGTTCTAAGAAATGTGTAATCAGGAGAATGATGAAATAAGAGCTCATATGGAGAAAGTTGATTGAGAGAAGGAGAAGGCAATCGATTTATAACATAGACTGCAGAAATAAAAATATCAACCCAAAATTTGAAAGGAATAGCAGCCTGTGCAACAATTGTTCTACTGAGTTCAACAATATGCCTATGTTTCCTTTCAACCACTCCATTTTGCTCTGGAGTGTGAGGACAACAAAATTGTTGTGAAATGCCATGGTGAGCTAAAAATTGCTGAAGAGCAGGGGAAGTAAATTCCCCACCAGTATATGTTCTGATCATTTTAATTTTGCAGTCAAGCAAGTTTTCTACCTTAGCCTTGAAGATTTGAAAAACAGAAAAAAAAAAAAAAAAAAAAAAAAAAAAAAAAAAAAAAAAAAAAAAAAAAAAAATAAAAAAAAAAAAAAAAAAAAAAAAAAAAAAAAAAAAAAAAAAAAGTCTGATTTTCGAGTAAGTGGAAAAATCCAACAAAAACGAGACCAATCATCAACAAAACTAGCATAGTATTTATATCTATTGGAAGAAATAACAAGAGATGGACCCCATAGGTTAATATGGAAAAGCTGCAAAGCAGTAGGGGATTTACAAACAGATTTAGAAAATGGAAGCTTATGACTCTTACCTAATGGACAAGACATACAAGACTCAAGTTTATGAACATTATCAGAAACTGGTAAATGACATGTAGAAATGACTCGATGAAGAACTTGAATAGAAGGGTGACCAAGTCTGGAATGCCAAGTAGAGGCAGATGCTTTATTGATAGTAAATGTTGTAGGAAGAGCTTTGACAGAAGAAGAAGAAGGCTGGAGAGGATACAAGCCATCTCTAGCTGGTCCTTGAAAAAGTATTTTCCCCGAAGTATTGTCCTTGACACACACTACAACAATGAAGTTAATAGACAACGGTGAAAAACCGTTGTCTATTTACCCAAAATTTCGTCGTCTAGCCGAGTGACAACTATAACATATTTAGACAACGGTAAAAACCCGTTGTCTAAATGGATTAATACAACAGTTATAATTTAAAACTATTGTCTAGTATCCACCAAAATGCATGATATTCATCTTAAACGGTTGTGTTGAAACCCAATTGTTTCAACACACAACGTTTACAGATACAAAACTATTGTATTAGTAATGATTTGACAATACTTATGTCCTATAAATGTTGTCCAAAGTATTATTAAACATCCGTTTTAAGAAACACCGTTGCATAATTAAGTATAAAATTGGCATGAATGTTGGTACTTAAGAAACTCAACAACAGTTTTTACTAAAAC
The DNA here is from genome assembly GCA_003254865.1 of Dryas drummondii. Taxonomy (NCBI): domain Eukaryota; kingdom Viridiplantae; phylum Streptophyta; class Magnoliopsida; order Rosales; family Rosaceae; genus Dryas; species Dryas drummondii. Next base: position 99,119 of record QANW01007979.1, on the reverse strand, counting down.
ATGTTATTTTAATTACTTATACATATCATTTTATATCTTAAAACCGTTGGGTAATCATATTCTTCACAACTTCTTTTAACTATATGTGATGTTAAGTTATGCGTATGACAAGTAATTTTTTTTCAAAAATGTTGTATAGATAGATGATACACATCAATTTTTTGGTTAATCCTAAACCCTAAACGTTTTAACTGTTGTTAGTAGGTGTGTTATACAATGGTTATTTAACTAAAACCGTTGTCTAGGATTAATTAACATAATTTTTTTAAATTGAAAACTGTTGTTTGTTTGATTCACATTTTAATATCCCTGCTTGCATCCAATTGAATCCCCATTAATTCCCTGCTTGCATATCCAATTGGAATTAAATCCCACTAAATCCCTGCTTGTTGCATCCAAAGTAATCCACAAATATTGATAACTCAAAAAGATCCATGAATTCATTAAATTGGAATTGGAGTTTACAAAGTCGATCATGATAACAAACTCATTCACACATCCCTTGCCAATTAATGTATAGCCCAAAAAATTATAAGTAACTTGATAACTACAAAAAGTACTTGTTGATTACAAAAACTATAAAGCTAGGGATGACATGGTCTAACCTAAGTAATCGTGCAAAGTCAGCCATATAAATACCAAAATATCTGACTTTGCAAGATTAGCTAGTCAATGAACTGCTCCCATCATAATATTGCATGTCTACACAGCCTAGCCAGTTGGCTATACAAAATATTTACCAAAAAATGGTTGTTAAACCCAGCCAGCGGACTTAGGGAAGTGAGGAGTACGTATTGGATCTACATATATCGCACCAGAAAGCATGCCCATTCAGCACGTACTTCATCAATCTGGTCCTGTGAGTAGGTGTTGTCCTTTCTCCTTTCCCACTGAAATTAACCATGGAGTAACAAAGGGATTAACATAAGGGAATACACCAATAAGAAATTCAACAGTTTTGTTTAATTAACTTAAACAAAATGAAACATGTCCTAAGTGTAATGAGGTTGCAGCCAAACCATCATGTTATCATGACACCATGAAACATACACACTGTAACACATGCAGTATACCAACATTCAACATTCAAACCTGGGCAAAGTTTAGTAGACAGCAGGAAATTGTTCAAAGTTCTATTTTGATTTGGTAAGATTGAAATAATTCTAACATGCAAGCTTAATTAGATGAAAGAGCTTAATTCCACTTATGACGACTACACAAAAAAAGTAAACCCCAATATCTGTTTAGAAGTTACAAAAATTCAGGAAATTTGCTGCCCAATTAATCAATTTCATCAAAGTGCAAGTCACCAATCAATTGGTCAACATGACAAAACAAACAGGCTAAATCTAAGCATAGGTCCAAGAAAAGAGTTGCATGACCCAAAGAAAGGTGGGATTTTCAAAGAGAACTGGTAATCTATGTTCTCCACCTCTTGAGCATTCAGAGCTTGAGTAGTTACAGTTAATTAAATTTATTCTGTCAATTTTACTTTTTATCCTTCAAAAATAAAAGAATCTATACAGGTATATGAGAAAAAAGTAAAGAAACTAAAACAGAAGTAGCTAAAAGGAAACGGACATAGGATAAGAGAGTTCCTTAACAGTTTCATTTCTTGGCTCTAACAGCACCATCATTTTCAGGCTTAAGTTTATTTGAGCTTCCTTCATACTTTCAATTATGGGGTCTGAGTGTATTACTTTCCTTTTTTCTCTTTTACTATCATTACCTTTCCCTTTTGATTTTGTGGATGATCCTTTGTAGGTTACCATGTATTTGGCCAGTTGGCCTCCATCCTTTTCATACTTCTTACATAACTATTTATCAAAATTAAATAGGATCAGATGATAAGTGGGGAATAAAAACCAAGCACAGGTCAAAAAGTTGGTAACTATGCTTTAAAGGGCAGAGCTCCCAAAGAATTCATGTATGACATTTAAATTACACCAAATTACAGTCCTTATGAAGAACCAACTAATTACAACAGGTGATTACCTAGCATTGGTCCAACTAACATGGTATCCTGGGAGGGGAGATTTTGATAGTCATAACCTTTAACACCTTTGTCCGCTTCCCAGAATCAGAAACAATGCTTGCACTTGACAGTGTGAAATTTTTCTATGGTTGCAAACATTAATTGATTACTAGTGCATGAGGCCTTCTAACATTCCTTCTATCAGATTCACGATAATAAGAGTGATCACTAGAACACAAAAGGTCTTTTATAGCACTCAAAAAATGCTATAAAAGCCCTTTTATAGCGTTATTAAAAACGCTATGACAGCCGACGTTATAATAGACTCAAGGTTTATTATAGCGTTTTTAAGTGGATCTTCAATGATCTCCTTCATGTACCTCATCACATATAACCACATTCCACACCTCCATCTTGACAAGGGCACTGCACCAAAGAAACTTGACAAGGGCACTGCACTACAGCAAATTTTTTATTTGTGTTACTTTTTTTTTATTTGTTCACCTTTAATTTATCTTTATGGCAATGCAAAATTTTCAAACAGACTCCAGTAGTCCATTATGAAAGCCAAAGTCAGTGTCACAAGATAAGTTGCTAAAAAACTAAAAAATAAGAAAAATTGCAGTGCCACAATATGAGCAAGGTAGATTGAATTGATATGCAAGAATGAAAGGAACTCACCAAAAGTCATGAATGTGCCTGCACTTATTTCCACCTTCTGTGTACACACAAATAAATAGAAAATCAAATATTGCATCCCGCCAAAATAATTGATATTACTAATTATCCCAAAGCCATTCATACTACCTTCCATGTTGCCTTTTTCAAGGGCTAGTTCAATGAAAAGAAAGCATGTTCCAAACGGTAGCTAGCTCAATAACAAGATAGCAATGCTACAACAAAAAGTTTGGAACTCCCACTACCTAAAACATTCTGTAAATGATAATGAAAATCCACCATTATAAAACATCAGAATGAAGATGAATCCCTCTGAAATTTGGGACAAAATAAATTTCAGCATAACAGATGATGACCAATGCATTACATACTCTTAGCTAGTAAAAAGCAAGCTTTATTCAAATCCAAATCTTGGCAGTTCATTTGATCTTCTGCACTCAAATTCGAGGAATTGCAAACTGCACCACTTACAGGTCAGAAATATTGCACCAACCATGATCATGATCGATGATCATGTTGATCACCACTCAACTATCATATATGGCTTCTAATTATCACAGCAGTCCAAAGTACAATTAAATGGTATAATTTAAGTGACTCATAATAAAACAATAATGTACCACAAACAAAACTACCATAAAAATTGAAGAACACATAAGCAATTCTGGTATCATTGACAGTATAAATTCAATGAATCAGCATTCACAAGAGCTATTACACAGAGAACACATAAGACATATTAAATTGAAAAATTATTACGTACATTCAGAGCAAGGGGTTTTCTAGTAAATGCAACTGCTGCCATAGACAATGTTATAACCACCCTTTTGATAAATGAAACCTTAGCACACAATCTAAGTATATTAAGTGTTCCCTTTAAAGCATGGTCAATTAATTATGCCTGACAGAGCAAAACAAATAATTTAATTATTAATTACAGAAAAGTATCTACTAGAAGACCTCCTTTTTAAATTTACTCAAAGTGATACCAAACAAAGACTTGCAAATTTATTTGGAAAAAATTTGTAAGTAGCAACAAGAAATTAGTAAGCATCATGTGAACATTGTTGAGCATAACAAAATGAATTTTAAAGGTGATAATTTTGTTCATCTTGCAGATAAAAAAGAATCGAAATATTAACTCTATAAAAATGTCTAACAGAAAACCATTGCAATTGAATCGAAATATTAACTCTATAAAACTAAAAAGGAATGCACATGTGGATCACTGACACAATGATTAAATGGGTATGCTGTATGAAAAATACCTTCACATCCATCAATTACGAAATCAAAAGACCCTTCTTCCAGTAGATCTACTGTGAACAATTGGAACATTTCCTTAGCTCCATCTAGTACAAGTAAGTGTTCTGTTTTCTTCTTATCATCTGTGGCATATACAATAAGAAAAAAAAAAAGTCTCATCTCCATCAATAATACAAATATTTGATATAACTTGCAATAACAGTAGCAAAAGAATTTAGCAATAAACACAATCACTCAGAAGTATAGAGCCAAAAGAAAAAAGAAAAGGGAATATTGACCTCTTGGGTCTCATATTACCTGCTTCAGTGAGACTGGAAAGAACACTCACCATGGTCATGACATCAACCTCAGCTCCCTCCAATCTCATTTTTTCAAAAAAAAAAAAAAAAAAAAGAATGCACTCAAAAGCCTACCTAGCTAGATTGTTTAATTTTAAGTGTTTAATTAGATTGTAAGGTAATTGTTACCTGTTAAGATGCACCCATTCTTTATCTATCATCTTAAATTCACATAAGATCTACATAAACAAGTTCTAAGTTATCAGAGAACCGATTCCATATCAATCACTCAATTGCCCAAAACTAAAATTAACAAATTTAAATACATTATAAGCTATAAAGAACTGATTCCATATCATCAGGGCAAGTATCTTACTAGAGCTTAAAGCTTTATTCTAGGCTCTCGGTGTTTTGACAAACTAAAAGAATGCAGATTCAATGCAAGCATAGATGCAAGTCACAAAGTAGAACTTAAATAGAGGGAAATATCAATGTTCTGAAATTCCAATAACACTAGTTTAAATTAGACAGAGGGTCAATTAAAGGCAGCGGCCAGCTTCTCCAATTTTGGTTTCAAATATATACACTTTCTGCACCACCTCAGTAACCCATTTCAATACAAATTTCATGTTAAAAGAAGGGAAATATTCTATCAATTCCTGATAGTCGTTTATCCTTTCCAAACCTTGATCATGATAAGTTTGCCCCATATAGTTTATCATATATAAACCTAGAACAATAATATTAACTAGCTTTGTAGCAAAGACCAGCCCCCTCTAGACTCCATGTATTATATTCCAATGAACATCACAAGACATAGATTTCACAGACCACATTCATTGGTTGGTCTCCAATAAAAACTTAAGAATAATATCATATGACAAAGATTAAAGTTGGATTGTATGGACACGTGAAGCTAGCATATGATTATTAGAGGATACTTGCTATATCTACATATCTATGACACAATAGAGATAAGAGTAGATGAAGCAAAGTCAAGCTTTGCAGACTGCCAAACTTATTTTAATATTTTAACAAGGAAAAGCATACTAATTGAATGAATGGAAGCTTGTAGAAAACTTAAATTATGACTTACAACATAGCTAAACTAGAATTGATATTAAGTCTGAGAAGAGACAAGCATAGCTAACACTAAGAATTGAAATGACTTAATACAAAGAAAATAGAATACTTCTAGAACTACTACTTGATGAATAACAAGAATTGTAACTCAAATATGCATATATAGCAGCAATATGTCATTATTCAGTGACTAAACCTTGAGAAAAATTCGGTAATTTTAGTCTTATGTATCAAAATGCTTAACTTGGCAAACCAACCAACCAAAATAATGTGGGTTTTAAAGTATAAGAAGGAAAAATCAAAATAATGAATATATACCAAATAATGTGTGTCACTAATTAACTGCTATATATCAAAATGCTTAACTTGGCAAAATAATGTGGGTTCTTATGTATAAGCTAGAAGGAAAAATCAGAATACCAATCGACCAAAATAAGTAGGAGCCTTATTTTTTTTCCTCAAAGATTCGACCCAAAACTCAACTTTCCCAAAGAACCCAACCTAGCTGAAGCAGGAGAATAGGCACATGAAAATTTTCTAAAGAAAAAAAATTATGAATAAAGAGAATCAATTTTCCCCAAAACCCACTAACCCTAAAATCATATAGGTAGATAATCAAGAGAATAGGCTTAATTACCAGGCATTGGATCGAACCACAGAGAGAGAGAGAGCTGGATAGAGAGAGCGTTAGTCCAACCAAGTACTGGATTGGTCGCTCTCGGCGGCAGATTGGTCGGCGGTGGAAGGAGAGAGACAGAGACAGAGACAGAGAGAAAGACAGAGGGGGGGAGGGAGGGAGGAAGAATGAGCGTTCTCTCTTGGAGAATGCGCGTTCTATGCAAGGGCAATAACTCGAGTAAGGAAATTTTGGGTTTAGCTCGATCTCGCGCGTAAGGACCTCGTGGGCCAGATAAAGGTTTATAGCGTTTCTCTTTTAATGGGCTATAATTAAACTACTTTTAATAACAGTTCAAAAAAAATGCTATAAGTAAATGCTATAATAGGGGTTATTTCTACTAGTGGATGATACAAAGTATAAAGAACTTCTGGATTTTACATACCAAATGATAATCTGAACATACCAAATGATAATCTGAACATTCATCATTTTTAGCCAAAAGAATCATGCTAAATAACATTGGTTGAGTTCCATCTCTTTGTACATAAGGTGGAACCTGAGTCTCCTAACACTAAGCCAACTGAAACGAGCATGTAGCATAGTATGCGAGGGAGGGGGAAGGGAAAAAAGAGCCCAATCTATTCTAGTAGTAGCATAGTATGCTAGGGAGGAGGAAGGGAAAAAAGAGCCCAATCTATTCTAGTATGCTAACTTCTAAACATGGTCTTACAATTGCACGCATATCTACACACACACACACATACACATGAACAAAAAATGTGGAAGCATTTGCCAAATTACTTAGAGGACAGAAACACAATCACACACACACATATATACACATACCAAAGAAAAGAGTAGAAGCACTTGCAAATTACTTACAGGACAAGAAGAATCCATCCATTTTGAAATGCAAGAGCAATGAAAAGAATGATTGCAGATAGTTGTCAGAATTCCACCCATATCTTGGTCTAATCTCTCTGTAAAATAAAGTTTAAGTAAGAAATATTCGAAAACTAAGGACACAAGAAAAACAACAATCCCTAAATATAAAATGCATGTTGTCACATAGATCTATGCTTATGTATGCATACCAAGACAGACTGGACATGATGGCTGCTCAGTTGAGCTTGCAGCAGATGCCTATGCATGTTCTATTGAACCAGTGTATTGCACATCTACTGTGAAAAGTATGCGCCAAACCTCCACCTATATTAAGTCCAAGATAATAAATAAGATGAAAACAATAAAAACTAAGAACTGTTGTTATCTGTTGAACCCCTTCAAGTCAATTCACCATGTATCTATGTCAATGAATATAAAGTATGTTGAACCCCTTCAAGTCAATTCACCATGTATCTATGTCAATGAATATAAAGTATGTGAAGACAACCTCTAGCGATGAGAATCAGCTCCCATTGAAGTGTTTGTAAAAATCATCTGTGGAGTCCTGACTATCAAACCTAATCAAAATGCTATAACAATCCTCCATTCCATCATTCCTAAACCCCAAAAAATCAAAATCAAAATTGAAATTCAACAACATAACAGAAAATGTAGGACCAAAAATGGCAATACTTTCAAATACAGAACCTGACAATCCGCATCTCCAAAATATGCTGAATGAATGAGCCACACAACTGGCAGAAGTCTGCATATGTCATGTGATTCGGCACTCCAAGCACAACTTTCTGCTCCGAATCCAGCTCAAGTTGTCGACGATGAACTCATATCTCCAATCGTGGCATACCCATCTCTCAGAGTGACATTCACATCCCCAGTGAGCAAGGGTCGCTTCCCAGTTCTCTCCTTCAAGACGGTGACACAAATTAAGAAAGGGATCTGATGGTGAGACAGAGCGATTGGCGAGAGAGAGCGAGCGGAGAGAGAGAGAGAGAGAGAGAGAGAGAGAGAGAGAGAGAGATAGTGGTTGGATCTGGATGAGGGACTGAGGGTTAGGTTTACTGTCCCCACGCGACGGTGACTGGGTGGCGAGAAGGAGAAGATGCGACGAGAGAGAGAGAGAGAGAGAGAGAGAGAGAGAGAGAGAGAGAGGCGAGATCGATGGGTGGCTTATCTTTCAGATCTCTCACATGGTCGGGCTTGTGAGGTCGCTTGGAGGTCAGGTGGGTACGCTTGGAGCAGATGATGGCTTATCTCTCAGATCTCTTTTGGTTTTGGTAATAAACATTGCTGGGTGTATGACTTAAGGGTGGGAACAATGAACATTGAGAGGGAAACATATCGGAGGGCAACAAGAGTACACAACAAAACTTTTTTAATGAAGTTACTGTAGACCGGTTTTTTCATTTTGTTTCGCTTACACAATGGTCACAACTTAAAACCATTGTGTAGGCAAAACCAAAAAATCTACCCCTCTCAAAACCATTGGATTTCATTCATAAATACAACAGTTTTTTTAAAACCGTTATCTTTAAAAACTACACAACAGTTTTAAAACAACCGTTGTGTAGATAGTGTCGTCTATTTATATTATTGTAGTAGTGACAGAAAGAATTGGAATCAAAAATCATAAGACAGTTATTGTCTTTGACAAATTGATTGACGGACAACAAATTGTAGGCTATATTAGGAACATGCAAAACTTTAGATAATTGAAAATTAGCATGGGAAGTATGTAAAGTAGTAGAACCAATGTACGTTAGAGATGGGCAAACCTTGACCATCTCCAATGACTATCTTGTCCGGACCATCATACTCAGAATGCACATTGAGAGTAGAGCAGTCAGAAGTGACATGACTAGAAGCACCTGTGTCTGCCAACTAGTAAGCAGGCTGGGAAGAGGAACCTTGTCCGTGAGTGGCAGCCATAGCAGTGAGCTTCTCAGTAGGAATCCGGCCTTGAAATGCCTTTTTCATTCGATTGTAATAGTCAATGGCAGCATGACCAACCTTGCCACATATTTGGCACTTGGTTTGGCTGAGAGGAAGAGAAGAAGAGCCGGCATTGAATCGGCCATCAGGCTTGGGGCTGAAAGATGGTGAAAATTGTTGAGAAGGCCTGAACTGAGAGACAACAGGAGGAGAGGGAGAGTAAGGCTTGAAAGTGTTGTTGTTGTTGAATCGATTACCCCCATTGTACGGCATCTTACCCTTGCCTCTGCCCTGATACTTCCCTTTAGAGTTATTGGAAGACCCACCAAAGAAATGTGGAGCAGCAAAAGCATGAACTGGAGTCTCAAGAAGACCCTTAGCGTGTTTCTTTCGCTCAATAGCAATCTCCTCACTCAATAAAAGACCATGAACTTCATCTGGTGTAGCAGGGGTTGCTCTAACCCTCAAGGAAGTGCCAAAACCATCATACTCATTAAGACCATTAACAATATGAACAATCATAGTGGTGTCATCCACTGGAGCACCAGTAGCAGCAAGACTATCAGAAATCTCCTTAATTTCTTGTAAGTAATCATGCATAGACCTAGAGCCCTGACTAACCCCTTGAAGACGAGTTTGCAATTGAATCACATGAGATTGAGACAAAGTTGAAAAACGTTTCTCAAGATTAAGCCAAAGATCCCTTACAAACTTAGCACCAACAACATAAGGAAGAACACTTTCAGAAAGAGAAGATTGAATCCAGATCTTTAGGGTTTTGTCTTTGTGATTCCAATCAAGAAACTCAGGGTTAGGGCTAGGAGGATCAGTAGGAAGCATACCAGCAATGAAACGTGGAGGAAATGGCACTGTGCGATCAACGATGTCGAGCATATCATAGTGTTCAAGCACAGGAATGAAGAGCTCCTTCCAAAGCATGTAGTTGTCCTTGGTCAATTTGACCGGGATCATATTACCAGAGGTAGAAACCAAAGGTAGAAGACGAAGAATTGAGAGCAGGCAGAGACAGACCACTCTCAGCTTGAACACAAAGGAGATTAGCGAGACCAAAGAGAAGATTAGCAAGTAGTTGAGCAGAATCGTCGTTCGCCATTCTTGAAAAGAAAATTGAGAAATTTCCAGAGAAAGTAGCCAAACAGGAAGCGAAAGAGGATCACAGAGCAGTGAAGCACAGAGCTCTAATACTAAGAAGAGAAACGAAGACAAAGAAAATCTTGGAGAGAAACAAGAGAAAGATCAAGAAATTTAGATGAAAACTATTTCATTATTTGAATAATGATTACATGAGGGTTTATATAGATTTACAACTAATTCTAACAGCTGGAATCACAGCTGGTGCTAGCTAACTAATCTAACTATCTGAACTAATAACAAACTGCCACATGGCTCAGTCAATTGCTTGCTGTATCAAGCCTTGATTAGCTGCCTTCCTGTGCACATTCTTATCGTGAACATCTTGAGCTTCAGTATGTGAACATAGTAGCTTATGAGTCTCTATGAACCTGCTTGATGGGCAACTAGATGAAGTGGGTTGCTTGGAGCTTTTGTTATGGCATCTTGAAATCTTCTGAACACATAGAGAAGATTTGAGAGATTTCTCCTTTTCTTGGGTTGCCTTCAATAATTGACAGTGTTTGTTCATCCATGTCTATCAGAGCTGTGCATAGTGTGTAAAGCGTTGGGCCTGGAAACACAACAAACAGTGTTACCAGGAAACATAGCAGACAGTTTTGTAGAGGGGAAAAGGTTTAGTTTATTTTCTAAATCACCTATCATGTAGATGGGGTATTTTGGGTCATCTGTATCTCCTAGAAGTGACAGGAAGTCTTTTTTTGATCTTTTGGGTAGCACAGCTGCTATTCTTTGCCTTGTTTCTGAGTTCTCATCTTGTACCTTCACAGAAAACCCATGATTTTAACTTTGTAGAAATTGAAGAAACTTATTTGTCTTATTGGAACTATCAGTTTGAAACTTTGTCTACTGCATTGCACCACCAATCCATGTAAATGAGATGAGATTCACACCATAGCTTCATGCAGTGTTCTTAAGACTAAATAACTTTACCTGATTAACCTGGAGATGGAGATACATGTTTGCATGGAAGAATGGTATCGCTCCAACCTCATAAACCGAAACCCGGTTTCTTGATGCAGTTTCTACATTCAAAATTCTACGTGTCCTTGTCTCGATCAGATTGTAACTATGTCCCACAGAAACTTCGGATGATTCAATTCTCTGAAGATGCAATTCATGCAATTAAAGCCATCAATAATCAACCAAACTCGGATATTTAAAAAACTCAGATTACAGGATCTTACACATAATGCATCATCAATGCTCGCTGCTTCAAGGAGGTCTCGTGAAATAAAGTTCAGCCCAATGCCTCCAGCAACAATCTCATTTTCAGATGGGGGTACTGAATTCAGCGTAAAAGCCTGCAGGTTATGTATTGGAAAACTCTTATAACAAAATTTGGTTTAACTGATGTTTGGAATCATCAAGCACTGCATTGAAGAAAAAAATACCAGTCCATGACTGTTGAGCCCAAATGCACAGCTAGGGAGCTCTCCTGCATACGTATAAGCAATGAATGACAGCCCATTTGGTAGAGTTCCCTTTATCAAATAGCTGCAAAACAGTCATTAAAACGTGACTTGCTACAATTGATTTAAAAAATCTCATTAGTTTTTACTAATGTAATTAATTCCCTTTGTTCTTTTGGATGTATAGCTCTTCTAAGTTTATAAGAAATGAAAATGCAAGAGAGCATACGTACGTGTAACCAACCAGAGCAACATTTGCATCCTCATTGTGTGCCACAATTGCCATGGAATCACTAACAACAAGAACATCAGAGCAGTCATCCGAGGTATCATCTATATTGGGATGTATCACTGTCTTTGGAAGAAAAGCAAGAATCTCCTTCCTGAAGTTGATTAGTATTATCTGCACATAATTAAACAACTAGAATGTGACAAATGGAATGACATATTTATTACCCTTTATTGTTAGGCAACCACCAATCCCAAAAACTTAATTAAGCTATTAGAGAAGGGGGTTAAAAATGTAAATCAAGCTAATAAGTGGACTCTCATCCTGCAAGTAATAATTGAACCTCAAAAACTTAAGCTATCATCATTCATCACAAAAGTTAATAATGTAGATGAAGCTAACAATCGTTACATCAAGAACTGGGACGCCACTTCCTTCTGCAGTCCCTATCAGCTCATCCCAATATCTTGGGAACTTCCTCTGGTTATTATCAGTGAGGGATTGGATAAGTGGCTGTGACTGTGGGGTTTGAGCAAATGGGAGGAGTTGGTGTTGAAGAATGAGGTCTGTGGCCAACCTGCTCCTTATCTTGTTTGAGAACCTCTGGCCTATCAGGAAGCCCATTCTGTATGCATCTTCACAGGGCCCAACTTCAAATATCTCCAACACTTTTGCTTCCATACTAGACCTCCTTACTTCAGCTTGACCCTATCTTCACAGGGCCTATGTGATGAATTCATGAAAGATTGCTGATGTAATTAAAGAATGAGGAGTCCTGCAGATTGACAAGCAGTAATTCTCATTGCATAATGGCCTTGAAAACATAATAAATTTTAACTCATTGAGAAAAATCACAAAGGGGTTTATAAATAAGCAAACTAATAACTTACAATTGTGTGTGTTTTCAATTTAAAATTAGTAGCTTATAATTGAGAATTATAAGCTACTGTGACAAGACACAGAAAACTATTCTCTGGATATACAACCTACAGGGCACGACCTCTTTTGTTGGCTCTTCCTCTCTTCTTGCTTATTGCTCTTTGTGTGTTTACTATGGCGCACCAAAAGATAGCAATAGAGCATCCCACCAAAAAAATCATGAAAAGGGCACAAAAGCAAACGCAATGAGTCTGAATTAAAGCTCATCAGAACAAGAAACAACTAATTAAGGACTAAGAAGATAAACTGAAGAGAGGCCTAAGAACATATACTAAAGCAAACTCATTATCACAAAGAATTTAGCAAATGACAATAAAATATGGGAAAAAACACGAAGAGAGGCCTAAGAACATAAACTGAAGCAAACCCAGATTGTCGAATTCAAGCCCCCGTGAAACCCAAAACAACCAAATAAATTGAACCTGAGACTATACAAAAACCCAAATAAACCAAATAAATTGAACCTGAAATTAAATAAATTATCAAAAACCCACTAATTCATTGTCTCAAGAAACCTAAATCAGAAAATTAAAACCAAAATCAATAAACAAAATAAAACCCAATATCTGGGTGAAAATCTATTTACCTTGATATTGGAATTGGAAGAGATTGCAACCATAGAGAAGGAAGTAACCAAACGATTTTGATTTTCTTAGTAACCAAACATCGATGTTTGAGGCTGGAGAGAGCGATTGGGTTGATGCCGGAGAGGGTAGGTCGAGGGGAGAGAGAACGGGTCGAGGCAGAGGTTACGTGAGAAAAAAACGGAAAAAACGATGCTTAGTCGTTTTTATAAAATGCCCGGTTTTTTAATTTTTTTTAAATATTCATTTTTCAAAATTGGCTACCAAACGCATTTTTTTAACATTAATGTTACACTTACCGCATTTTTATACCACAATTTCATACTATCTTACATAGCATTCATACATTGGATACTAAAAATTAAAAAATAAAACCTAAAAAAAAAAAAAAATACCCTTCCAGTAAAATAATGACACATCATGTGGGATACAATTATGAAAAAAAAAAATGTGTAACAACTAGCATTATTGTTTTCCAAACTTAAAAATGATTTTAGAATTTTAAAAACAAAAAACTGGTTTTAAATAGAGTACCAACGGAGCTTAAGAATTCTCCCTTTTTTTTTTGAACAAAGAAAAGATGAGTGGATTGGTTTGTTTCTTTTGATTTATTAGACTATATATGGTAATCATGGCATCTGAATGGAACAGGAGCTTTTGGAAATTTCATTTTATTTCTATGATGTCACTCAAGTGGCATTAAAAACCTCTTATGAATAAGCCAAAAAGAAGCTTCTTAGTCATTCCATTCTACCAACTCCAAAATTTACTTATAATTAAGGCATAAATTCAATTTAGACACATAACTATATATGCTATTTCAACGGGGTCCATGAACTTTCAAATATTTCAAATATACACCCAATATATTATCTAAATTGAAAAATAAATTTATGTTCATTGATTCGTTGAGAGATCAGTTAAATGACAGTTTAACTTTTGCTCACCGGGATTACTTGGCGATGTAGCGCTATCTCAGCAAACATTTCCCGCCAAATGAGCGACACAAGCCCACAATTTAATAATAATAGAGAGAGAAAGAGAGTTTGTGGGCCCGTGTCAGGGGTTAGGTGGACCCGCGGGAAATGAGCGACACGGGTCCACCTAATCCCTGACACGGGTCTACAAACTCATCATTTCTTTCTCGCTCGTTGAACACAAGTAAGGGATTTATATTCGAATTTAGGGGAAAACGTGATGTTTTTGGAAGACTAAATGGTCAGGAGAGCGTTCGATGAGCGGGAAAGAGGTGATGGGTGTGTGGCCCGTGTCAAGTGGATATGTGTCGCTCATTTGGCGGGAAATGTATGCTGAGTTAATGCCACGTCGTCAATTAATCCCCGTTAGCAAAAGCCAAACTGACATTTAACTGATCTCTTAATAAATTGATGAACGAAATTTCATTTTTCAATTTACATAATAAATCAGGTGTATATTTGAAATATTTGAAAGTTTGTGGACCCCGTTGAAATAGCATATATGATTATGTATCTAAATTGAATTTATGCCTATAATTAATTTACTAGACCTTCATATAGTCAAGTTCATAATCTAGTAGCTAGGTTGTTTATTTTAATATCTCAATTATACTTTGTTTTTCAACTTAATACTTTAATTTTAAAATATTGTATTATCATACCTCAGTTTCTATTTATATCAATTCATACCTTACGGAGGTCTTCCGTTAGAAATATCGTTATCTACTGATGTGACTATTTTTATAAGCCAAGTCTTTACTTTTGTTTTGTTACTCTCATTTTGGTTACTTTTAGATCACCAAAGTCCATATGTGATTCTAATTACAAAATTTCAAGGAAGGAAATTCCCAACTTTATTTTATAATAAATTACTTCTAAATCCATATTTTCTAATTACTTTAACTACAAATTTAGTCAATTTAAAACTAAACTGGAAGGACATTCTTTTCGTCTATACTAACATGACTCTATCTCTCACACACTCTCTCTATCATCGCTATCCCCTTCTTCTCTCTCTGTCGGTCGCCCTTTCTCTCTCATCGCTTTCCTTCTCTCCCTGTCTCTCTGTTTCTCACTCTCTCCTTCTTTTGTCTCTATCTATCTGTGTGTCTCTCTCTCTTGGCGCTTTTTGATCCTCCTCCATCGATATGTGCCACCGATGCAGCAGATTTAATGCATATTGAGTTCATTTAGAGTTCCAAATTTGATTTGATTTTCATTTTTTCAATTCAATTTGAAGCTGCAAGCCATGTTCGAATTAAGACTAAAGTACATTTTTAGTCTCTGTACTTTAACGAAATTTTCACTTTGGTTCCCGTTCTTTCAATTCTGACAATTTTAGTCTCGTACTTTCATTACGTTTGCAATTATGTCTAAACTGTTAACTCTGTTTATATTTTTGACGTAAATATGATGTGACAGCGCATATGAATGAATATTTTAGACATTCCATGATTAATACGGTTTAAATAAACAATTTAAATGAAATATAATTAAGAAAAAGATAATTAAGAAAGAAATAAAGGACAAAAACTTAAATAATTCAGAAAAAAAAAAAAGACGTGTGTCTAAATGTGATTGGACAACGTCACCCGGTTAAATGAATTCCACTTATAAGTCATTTAAAATGTATAAAATATCTGTTACGTCATAATTCTGCCAATAATTTAAACCTAATTAATTATTTGAACTCAAATGCAAACTTAATGAAAATACTAGACTGAAATTTCTAAAATTGAAAAAACGAGAAAATTGAAAAAACGAGACCAAAGTGAAATTTTTGTTAAAATATAAGGACCAAAATTGCACTTTGACCTTGAATTAAAGTTTCAGATCCCATTCGATTTTGAACCATTTCTATATAGAGTTGCTTTCAGTAGGAACAATTAAAGACTAAGCATTATACTCCAGTAATGAATCAAATGTTATTAAAAGCTTCCCCCTTAAGCCAAACTTTGCCAATCACGCATAAAGTTAAAAAAATTCCAAAATGAATGGAGGTCTACCAGTAGCACGCGTTTTCTTTCTCCATTTTTTACTTTTTATTTTAGTCAAGTCTTTACTTTTTGTTTTGTCACTCTCATTTTGGTTACTTTTAGATCATGAAAAAAATGGTCAGATGTGATTGCAATTATAAAATTTTAAGGGAGGAAATTCCCAAGTTTATTTTAAGGAATAAATTCATGTCACCCACTTCGAAACTACTCCAACATTCATGAGAGGGAGGGTGGAGTTGATGGGGAGGTCGAGAGGGAGGATGGAGTTGAGATGGGCAGGGTTCTGGGTATGAGGGAAGAAGAAGTGGAGTCGGGTGGGTCTGCTTAGACGGTCAGTGGAGGCGCTGGGCCGAAACCGGCCCGTTACTGAGCAGGCGGGCAGGTCGGGGTCGGACAGGTTGATGCCCAGTCCTAGTGCAAAGGGCAACTGGGCTCGGCAGCGACGCAGGCAAGTGGAGTGGCACGATGGAGGACCGGCTTGGTACCGGTTTTTTGCAATTAGGCCGGGTTGTTCATGGGGTTCTAGATCTGGGTTTTAAAAAAAAAAAACCTATAGGAAATATATTTTTTCTTTTTACACCACATCAATATTTCTAAAATACTATAACTTATAATTAAAAGTATAAAAATTAATTTTTTTCAAAATATTGTGATAGGATTTATTTTTAGTAAAATGAAATTTTTTTCATTTAAAAAAATTGTGATTATTTAATCGTTGACATAAATATTATTAATTTTGTATGAGGGCATTTTAGTTATCAAACTGGTTTTGATTTCGATTCTTGCCAATTTGTAAACACATTTATAAGAATTAGTTTTATTTTCATTCTGATTCTTAATAGTTGCTAAACATATTAATGAGAATTGTTTATTCTGTTTCATGCCGATTCTGATTCATACTGATTCCGATTTATACTTATTCTGATTCATTCTTATTATGATTAATGCTCATTCCGATTCCAATTTAATAAACATGCCCTAAGAGGAAAGAAGCTGACATCCAAAGCACATTGCAAGCCAGCTTCAATAGCCAAAACCTCAGTAACTAAAACACACACCATCCCCGCAATTCGGATTCACTATACATCAATAGCGGCATCACCATCAATTTATAGCACAACTGCACTAGTGTACTAATAAATGGTAGGCTAACATGTGTTGATTGGCCATTGTTAATAAGTATGTGTATAATGTGTATTAAGAAATTCTAGCCTATAGAGAAATACATGCATCTCTAAAGTATATAATATGAAATAAATGCACCAAAATTCTTTATTATAAATTACATTTAAATTAATAAAATATTTTAATATTACATAATAGTCAATGTGAATTTTATTTTTCCATAATGATTAATGCTCATTCCAATTACTGATGTCATGTATTTTGGTGCGTTGGAAAATATCAATTTACCCATTATTTTTTTTTATTACTCATGGACATACAATTATGACATTACCCTTGACTTAGCTTATAGTATAGCAATAAAGTTTAGTGTATATAAATGAGATTTATAATTTACAAATAAGGTTTAGAATTTAGAATTAGAGTTATGTAGCTTATGGCTTCGGGTTTAAGTAATCCAAAACTCAAGAACTAACCCTAAGTCGTTTTTCTATATAGCAGTAAACACAAACCAAATGTAATTCTAAATATGCATACTAATGTATATTTATTAGTTTATTATAATTTATCTTTTTTTTTTTTAGTCAATGGTAATTAAAAACAAATTATGAAAAGCTACATTGATTTAATTTGAAATTTTGAAAATTTTTATTAATTTATTTATAACCTCAATTATTTATTATTTCCATATTTTTTTTGGTAAAAATTTTATCATATTTTCAAATAAGAGGAAATTACAAATTTGGTCAACTTATTTTATACCTAATTCAATTTTGGTCCACAAATTTTTTTAAGTTCTGTTTTGCTCCACTAATTGTTCACTTATTCAATAAAGGTCCAGATTTGTGACTTTAAATCATTTGGGTTGTATTTTCTTCGATTATAATTGAAGTATAAGTTATATTTTATCATTTCTTAGTCATAGCAACCAATTTGGAGTATTAGAATCTAAGAAAATTGAGATTGAATAAAATTTAAAAAATTGACAGTTTCAAGTACTCTAATTTGGGGTCAATTATCTTGAGTTTTAGAACTCCAATTTGAATGATCTTTATATGGTTATAAAGAAGAGATGCATAGCTTTTAAACAAATATATATTTGCTAAATTTGGGTCAAATTTAATAGAGTAAATGGCAAGCTAAATTTGAGAAAACAAATCTGAACCTTTATTGAACAAGTGGAACAATTAATGGAACAAAACAGAACTTAAAAAAGATTGTGAACCAAAATTGAACTAGGTATAAAATAAATGGACTAAATCTATAATTTCCTCTTTCAAATAAATATACATTCTTTTCAATATAACTTATAATTAAATATTCGCACGTGTGGGAAATATGTTTTGTTTGCACTGCATATTTACTGACTATGAATAAGACATTGCCAGGAACCTACAGTTTCCTTTGAAATAAATAGCATCAATAGACAGTCTTTTCAGAATAAATAATCATAATGTAATTACAAGTGCAAGTTTTTTACTGAAAGTTGGAAGCATACACAAAAAGCAAACAAATCACCAGCATCATCACTATACCAAGAACTATCATCTGAAAGCTATACATCACCATTTGGTGTAGTCAGTAGATGAGATGATTTGACTCCTCACTTCCTGCTGTTGCAGATGATGCAACATATTCTGATCCATCATCATCATCTGTATTGATATAATATAGGAGAAAAAACTCCATGTAACAAACAAGTAAAGCACACGCATGCATCCATATACACCACATACACGCATGATTCAAATCCTTTTCACCAAACGATTAAAGCTCTCATTAACATATGAATCTAGAACTAATTCAAATGATAACCCTAGATTCTATGAATAGGTGCACATAATTGATGGCAGCCTGCATGGAATTCTATTCTCAGGATCCAAAAAATAGAATCAATCATCATCATAATAAATATAGCTTAACCAACTTGAGTTCCCAACTATCCATAACAGATCAATGTAACATCCAAAAGCAATTAAGCAAGCTGGTTGAGTCCATCAACCCCAGTGTTTGATGGTTCTACCTTTCCTACAAATAAATTTCCAACAAATTCACAAAGATAAATCGAATAGAAGGGCAAACCAGGGTCATCAACAAAATAAATCACATTTGTTCAGCTCTGCTCAGCCGAACAAAGTTCGGACACATGCTTATAAACTTACACACATCTTCTTCTTCTTTTTTTTGTTTCCAAATTCATATTCTAATTGTCCATCTCACTCTAATATGCATAACACTAGAACAAGCCCTATTTCTAAACAAACTCATCATACCTCAAATATAAAGATTTCAATTCTATGGCAATTCACTAATTTAAACCACAAATCAAAATATCTCAGTCCAAAAAAAGAACACTCAGGAACGTTTAAGCAATTTAAGGTAAACATTAAATATAAAAACATGTCTAATTTTAAGAGAAGCCCTATGAGGTGTGATCTAGGACTTGAGTAACATATAAATGTAACAAACAAAAGGCTCCATAAGAACAATGTCTCAGCCACGTTTTTATCCTTATATAACAGTTATACTTTCGTCCTATAGTAACAAACATAAGGCTCCATGATCCGTTAGTTCTCCTCAAAAGCAAGCATCCAAAATCCAATAGCCAAGTGTCTCTAAACTGCCAAAAAAATGGCAATCATTACAAAGTTCATCCAAAGCCATAAAATAAGAAACAGGTAAAAAGTAAGCAAATATTAAATAATATTTCTTAAACTTGTAAAATTCGTCCAAGCAACAATTTCTTGCAACAGCATCACGAACTGATAAGATTATATGCAAAACAAGTTAACAAGAGATAAGATTTGGATTACACCGCTTTCTTTGCAATCTACTCAATCAAGCTATGAATTAATTACTGTTCATATAAGAGCTAGGGAAGAGCTAGGGAATCAACTTCTAAAAAATCACAGTTAATCGACTCTGTATCAATTAATCAATTGCATAATAAAACAGCTATATCAAGAAGAAACTGCTTCAGATTTAAATTTTTATTTGTAATATATTTGCTACAGAAACAAGAAAGCAACTTAGATCCTGTCCTACAACCATTTCTTTTTTATTTTTCTGCATTATATTTCTATAACCATCTCCAAAATGAAATCAACCAACAACACGATCAACACAAACATTAAGAGCTAAAAAATTACCAACAGATTTATCAGAAGAAAGAAAGAAAAAAAAAAAAAAAAAAAAAAAAAAAAAAAAAAAAAAAACTGAAATATATGAGAGGCCACATAATTCCTACTGTTTCACTCCTGTTCCCCTTGAACCTCTCAGCAAGGATGACAAATGCAGCACGGAGAAAGTCTATACACATGATATAATCAGTGCCTAAAATTCACAAGGTGGTTCAATAAAGTGCAATCTAAAGGTCTGTACAATAATTAAAGTGTTATAATACTTTGTTTCACATGCTGATCACACTAATCTCAGATGTCTGCATATTTCAAGCAAAAGAGAAATACTTGTTTCAATCCAGAAAAATTCAACTCTATTTAAGGTTTTTTTTTCACTTGAAAAATAAGACATTAAATTTGATTGGCAGGACAAAACAGTGAAATCAATTCTGTATGCAGGAGGTTGGTTTACATGGTTACATTACTTATTTAAACTCAAGTTAATAGCTCTGGTGCAAATTTTGTAATCTTAAGTTAATTTAATTATTTACATTTCCTTTGAGCATAAGAGGTCGTTTCACTATGTAATTTGGTTCAACAACAACCATTGTACTTTAAACAATAAAAGCCACACTCAAGGATAGTGGGAGATGTTTTATCAGTAATGGTCTAATTATCTCCAAAATGACAGAAACCAAAGCAGAAATATTCAGTCCTTTAATCATAATATCTATTATCACCATATGTATGCTCCATTGTTCACCAATAAGATCCCGCAGGAATTTGGAATCCTTTAACATTTTCTCTGAGCAAGCAAATAGTTTTAATTGGTAGAAATCTGAAGTCAATTAAGTACGCAAAGTACCTATACTGCTGATAAATCTGTTGGTGCTTTATCAGCAGTTATATAGGGTTCAATACAACAAGAACTGCCATTTGACTCCCTAATTTAACCAACAAAGCTTGTATTAAACTAATAGTGTCCTACAATCAAAAAGGTGAGAAATACCAGATGCACGCGTCCTTAGGCAGGGCCCAACCTGAAATAGCCACAATAATGAGCAACAAGGGGCTGAATGCTGACGTGCAAAAAGGGCTCGTCTCTGAATACTCCAGGAAGAACAAAATAGCTAGTGGATAATTCAAAATTCCCTGAAATTATCATCATGATAAAAGTTAATTTAATGGTTATGAATTCATGAATAAGCTAGGCATGCACCCAAAGTTCACATCAAATTTTCAGAAAAGGCGAAAAAATAAAATTAAAACAAAACCATAAAGCCTTATACAAAGGTGAAAATTCAAATGTATGTTTCCACAGCCACTGAGCATACTCTATAAGTAAAGCAATAAGTACTGTTTCAGAATGCAATAAAGCAGAACTCTCATGAAGAACACTGAAACACTAACCATCTTTGTACAAAAAAGAACACAAAAGTTCTCAAGAACACCACTCTCTGGCATTCTGGAACATCCGCAACCATGGACTAGGGCCTTTCTTGTCCACATTCCATTTCTTAGGATACCATGGGAATTGCCACATTAGGAAGCAACGCTCTGGATGAGGCATCATGGCAAGATGCCTCCCATCAGGAGAACAAATTGCAGCAACCCCCAAAGGAGAGCCATTGAGGTTGAAAGGGTAATGTTCTGTCTCATTACCATCATCATCACAATATCGTACAGGTGCCAACTTTGAATGAAGCACACGATCAAGAACACCGTCATCAGGGAAATATGCCCTTCCCTCACCGTGGGCAGCCCACACACCCAATGTAGTGCCCTCCATTCCTCTAAACATCATAGCCGGTGAGTCTTTTATTGTCACACTGGTGAATCGGCATTCAAACCGTCCCGACTCATTGTGAATGAACCTCGGTTGTGAAGGATCCCCACCACCACCATGCACACCCCCAACCTGAGGACCCGGGACCCACCCCAAAAGAGCCATAAGCTGACACCCATTGCAAACTCCAAGACTAAAAGTGTCTGGCCGCTTATAAAACTCCTGAAATTGATTTAGAAGGGGCTGATTAAATCGAATTGAAGCAGACCAACCTTTCGCAGAATCAAGCACATCAGCATAGCTAAAACCTCCAACAAACACAACTCCACGAAACTCATGCAGTGATATGGCTCCATTAAGAAGGTCTGACATTGTAACATCCCATGGTTCAAAACCAGACGCATAAAATGCTGCAGCCATTTCTCTGTCCCCATTGCTGCCTTCTTCTCGAATAATAGCCACTTTCGGTTTGCAGGCTATGTTCATATACTTTTCACCTGTGAAAGAAGGAGTGAAAGACAATTCCCATGAAGGCTCATGGCGATCTTTCAACCCTTCTTTCTCTAGATCCACACAAGAAGCCAATCTTTGGAACTTCTCCAGCTGAAAACTAGTTTCCTCCCACAAGTCCCTTAGGAAAGAAGTACTCTCATTCAAATGAGTTACCCCATCAACCTTTAACTCTATTGAGGGGGTGGCAGTCACTTGTCCAATGATCTCAGCAGAAATACTTTCACTGCTAAGCTTCCCCATCACCAGATCCAAGTTTTTCTTGCTGACCTCTATAATAAGACCAAGTTCTTCAGAAAAAAGTGTTTGAAAGAGGCTCTTCCCATGTGAAGTCAATTCCAAGGTAATGCCACGATTCCCAGAAAATGCCATTTCAAGGGCACAAACCAGTAGTCCACCATCACTGATATCATGACCAGCACTGATCAATTCATCATCAAGAAGGGCCTGAACTCCCTCAAAAACTTGCTTAAGATAAGGAACATCCTCAAGGTCAGGACACTCGTTGCCAATTTGGTCAAAAACCTGAGCAAGAGCAGACCCACCTAACCGCCGCTTTCCCTTTGCCAAGTCAATGTGAAGCAGCACGCCATCATCTCCAAGCTTCAAATCGGGGGTTACTGTTTTTGTTATGTCAGGACAAGTGCAATAAACACTGATTACAAGATTTCCAGGAGCCTTAACAACCTCACCTGCAGCATTTTTATAAAAGAAACAAAATTTTATTCAATCACAACATGTACATATAAGTGGACAAGATATCAACTACAAGCAAAATATACATAACCTCACCTGCAACATGGGCTGCCATGGAAAGACTGTCCTTCCCCCCATCAATAGCAATACCAAGTTTAATCATAGCGTCCGAAAGAGCTGTAGCAGCATCATACATAGCTGCTCCTTCCCCATCAAGCTTGGCCGCGTACATCCAATTCCCACTTGCTTTAACATCAGATAGAGAAGTGACCTTTGCCCAAACAAGATTTGTGAGTGCTTCACCAACAGCCAATCTCGCCATTGCTTTTGGATTCAACAAACCTTTGATTGGCTGCTCCCCAATGGCACATGCACCTCCAGTCAAATCAGTAAAAGTCTGAGCTATTACTGCAACATCAGAGAGAGGAATTTGCAGGGGCCCAACAGTTTGCTGCTGTGCTACAAGACCTGTAACACACCTATCTACTTTTGATGTCAAGAAGCGTTTTGAACAGATGGATGGAAGTCTCAATACCCTCTTAAGCGAATCCATCACCGTAATCCCAGGAGCAATATCAAGTGGTTCTCGTGCATCAGCCATCCGGTGGAATTCAAAACTTTTTTGCGGCATATCACCAAGTACTTTCTCAAGCTCCAAATTGACTGGTGGGGAAGGGGGAGGGAGTCCACTTGACTGACATCTTTGAATAGCTAAGCTATCAATTAAAACAACACGCCCCTCACCATTTATTGTTCCAATAACAGCCATAGAAACCCTTTCTCTTTCACATATTGATTGCAAAAGGTCGTGGCTTTCAGGATTCACCAAGATTGCATCTTGCTCCTGATATTCTGCACCCCATATCTCCAAGACAGACATTGTGTGATCGCCAACTACAATTGCCCGGATATCAATCTGACCACCCTTAGGGTATATAATTTCCTTAACAACATTGCAGTTTCCACCAGCTCCCTGATCATGAATGCTAATGATTGGGTTATTCTCCCCCATCTCAATGCAGGCACGAACCACACGATACAGTTTTTGTGCCATCTCAGCATCTCCACGCTGTACAGCATTAAAATCAAGCTCTGCATCATTCTGACCACTAAGCATGCTCGATGCAGCCCCACCACCCATTCCAATACGATATGCAGGGCCTCCAATCTTTACAACCAACATTCCAATGTCAGGCTCTCCTTTTGATATATGGGTGTGATCAATTTGCCCGATGCCTGCACTAAACATGATTGGTTTCAACCATTCCCGTCTGTCCCCACTTGGAAGTCTCATTCCAAAAGTTCTAGTGTAGCCCTGAATCAAGGGCTCACCAAATTTGTTCCCATAGTCTGATGCCCCATTACTAGCATCTATGAGGATCTGCAAAGGTGAAGCCAAATTCGACGGATACGCAAAAGATGAATCTTCCCAAGGTGCATAAGATCCCTCCATATTGAGATTCCCGACACAATAACCAGCTGTAGCTGCTACAACAAAAGACCCCCTCCCAGTTGCATGGGTATCCCTAATTCGACCTCCCGCACCTGTCTCTGCACCAGGGTAAGGTGCTACAGCACATGGGAAATTATGGGTCTCAGCAGTAAATAAAATATCAAGGTCATGAGTAGCTATGTTCAACGGACATGTTGAACCTGGCTGCACTGGTCGCATTTGTTTCACAAGAAAGCCCTTGATTGCACTTGAGTTATCCTTGAACCCAATGACAGAATTGTTTGGGTTTGCCTGCAGAGTGCTCTTCACAATTTGCATTAAAGTTCTATCCATAGGTTGTCCATCTATAGAAATTTTACCAGTAAAAAACCAGTGCCTGCTATGCTCGCTGTTGGATTGTGCAATATCAAAAAGTTCAACCGTTGTTGGATTCCGCTTGATTTCTTCCCGGAATAGCCTAGTGTAGTATTGGAGATCTTGCTCATCAAATGCTAAACCCATTTCCTGATTAATCTCCTCCAATGCCTTCCGACCTCTCTCCATGACAAGTACATGACGAACTTCTTCCGCAACCACACTTGTTTCAAAGGAAGTGAGCTTTTGGGTATAAACACACTCAGTCATCCGATCATGAACCATAGAAGCAAACTCATGAATTTGATGATCTGGCAACATGCCCTTACTAAACAACAAGTACCTCCTTGACCGTTCCAAACGAGTCACCTCTGTCAGGCCACAAGCTCGACAAATTGAGACAGCATTAGAAGACCATGCTGTTGTAAATGACAACCGAGGCCCAACCTCAACAATAACTGTATTCAGTCCTTCCTGCCTTTTCTTTTCAAGAAAGCTCTCGGCCCCCAAATTTTCAGGCTCATAGGTCTCCTGGAGAAGCCACTTAAGAACCATGAGCTTTTCACTCGAAAGCTGCAAATCAAGCCCAATGTTGAAACATTGCTCAGTTTTCAAACCAACTATCTGATTAGAAATTTTTGTCTGAACTGTCTTGAGAAGCTCAGATGTTGCACTCTCCTGAATCAGGGGGACACGATAAAAATGAATAACTTCCAAAGCAGGCTTCTCAACCAAGCTTGATTTCTCATCTACCGAGCTGCTCACACCATCAGAAACAACAGCTCTAGGCTTTTCTTGAGCACGACACCTCAACGAAACACCTCTCCTATGAGCAAAACCCAGTGCTGAACTGCGACCATGAAGTGCGCCCCAAAGCGTATGGCTTCTTCGCTTAAGAGAATTTCTATGCAAAAAGAGGCTCTGCCTATGGGTACCCTGTAATGAAAGTGAGAAAAAAAAAAAAAAAAGTAAATAAATAACACAATTGCGTTTGACTAAATCACAAAGTCTATAGTAGCTGGGGACTTATACAAAATTACAATCAAACAAGCAGAAATAATACGGAAAATATAATGCTACAATTTCTTAGTAACCAAAGAAGGATAACAGAAATTACTTACTTGTAAGAATTCAGCAGCTGTTATTTCCCGAACACCAGCCATCAACTCAGCCTTTAAGAAACAACAAGAAAATTAAACAAACTGATTTCTAAAGATGCCTTTTTAGTGAAACAAACATAACAATAGTTAAAACTCACGTTGTATTCGTAAACGGTCAGCTATGGAACGATGTGCTGATGGGTGTGTGTCCGAAAAAATCACTTTGGTCTGAAATAAAACACAAAGAGAAAAAACCCATCAGAGGCCAATACCCAAAGCTATCCAAGCATGCCATGAAGTCCAAAAGCAAGAAAAACAGTGCAAAAAATAGAGAACCCAGAAAGAAAAGCACGCCAAACGGTCCAAGACCCAATAGGAATTCGCCAAAATAAGCACACACACAAAAAAATATATATATTTACAATTCGAAGAAGAGAATAAACCCTGAAAAATTGTGAAAGACTTGTTACCCTGGTGATGAAATCGCGAACCCAAGAAATCCAACGGCCCAAAGAGCAAACCCTTAACAAAAATATTGCAAGAAATTGAAGAAGATGATGGCTCAAGAAAGGATGAAAGGTTTCTGATGATTTGGGAATTGGGAGAAGGTGGCGCGACAGAGTAGGACTGAGAGAGTGAGAGACCCTAAAGAGGCTACAGCGAGATTTTGGTTTCGCCACATTTGTCTGAAAAAAATTTATAATTAATTAAAAAAATTGTTTTTTATAAAACGCTCGTTTAGTATTAATTGCCTTGGCATGAGCCGCCGCTAATCGCTATAAACTGTTACCATTTCACTTGTATTGCTCAAAAAGGAGCTTAATGGTAAATTCCATTTGGTGGCGCTCTGGACTTAAAATTTGTGGTTGTTGTTGCATGTAGTACTCAGGGGAGGGATTATTGAAGGGACTGTACGCATTAATGGTAAAGAAGCCATTGGGAAGATTGATGATGATTTTGTTTGTGCAACTTTGGATTGGTGGCCTCCTAGAAATGTGACTATGGGTTGGTTCCTGGGGGAGGGATTTTTGAAGGCAAACTCTGCGGTAACGTCTTCACTTTTCATGGGATCTGCAGTAATGTTTTCAAAGAGATGAGCTGGATATTGATTAAGCCGTTAATCTGTAATGGATTGAATTCGTTGGATTGCTGATTGTTCTTGATGAACCCTTCATGTATGAACAAAGATCAAAGTAACATGGACTGGTCTGGTACGAGTCTAATATGTTCCGATAATGAAGTCAGTGATGTATCTTAGATGGTGTTTGAATAAGAACAAGAAATAACAAGCAAGAACAAAGATTGAACTTGAGAGAATAATGAAGAACAAGGTAAAAACTTATAGGTTATTCTCAGCTGATTATGTGTATTTGTGTGGTCTTTTGTGAATAGATTGTGAACTCTATCTTTGCGCATATAAGTGGGTTTATATAGGCAAAGGAAGTTTACTTGCATGAAGATAGATGAACGTTGGAAAAAAAGCCACGTCTAGGGTTCAGAACAGTACCGTGCACAGCTATCAAACACTTATGTATTCAATGCTGAATACAGGCATGGTAAGTCATAGTAGGCTATTTCCAAGAGTCATGACTAGGGTCTAAGATGTCAGACTTTATTGCACGTCCCATCATAGATATTCAAGCATGGCAGTTCATCCTAATTCTGACCTTTTAGTATAGCGTTTGGACGGCGGATCCAAGCTGAACTAATCACAGAATTTCTCTGAATTATCACATGACTGAAAATATGCTCAGCGAGTTTGTAGATAATCTGAGCCGAGCTGGATATTTGGAATTTAAGAATCCGTATAAAACACATTTTTGAGAGATCGGATTGGTTGAATAGCGTCAGAATGGCCGAGCCGAACTGAAATGAGCGAAGATGAGCTTTCGAGCGAGAGCGAACAATTCTCAAGAATTGAGTTCGGTTCGGACTAAAGATGGCACCTCCGATCAGATCTAGCGCACCAAGAGAGACATGATCGATTAGGCTAGTGGTTGAAAAGTCAAAATGCCAGATAAGATTCATAATGCCACGTGGAAGTTCATGATTGGTTGCTGAACTCTCGTGGATTTATCCACAAACAGGTTGATTCCTCAACCATATGTAGAGAGAAAATGTTTTGATCAATAGTCCTACGGGCCCCAGCCCATTACTGATTTTTCTTTGAGTTCGTTTTACCTTTTTGCCCCAACTCATTGTTTTTATTTTAATAATTCAGTTAGTTTGTTATCTTTAGTTTGGACACGTGTCAACTTCTGGTTAGTTTTGACCTTTTTGAAATTTTCATGGTAATGTCAGTGGCTGTAATTTTTAGTATTTGTTATGTCATCTTTTATATAATGCATAATTTCATTTAATTCATTTTAGTCAATAGTGACTATTTTGGGATTTAGAAAATGTTCATTGAACTATTTGTAATTTTGAAATGTTTTATTAACTTTTTTTAAATAGCCCTAATTTGATAGATACCAACTAATTTAAATATTTTTTAATAGCATACTGATATTATAACCAAAGAGTAAAATTTCGGTTTCGAGGAAATTTCGATTAAAATTTCAAGTTCGACAAAATTAAACAAAAAATACGAAAATTTTGAATAAAACTTTATCATATGTTTATTTAATATATTATCTACTACATCGATAAAAAAAAAATATTGAAGAAACCAAATTATATAGTAGGTTTCATGTGATATAAGATTAATATAATGCGCTGTGATGACAAATACTGTTAAATAAAATTAGTATAATAAATAAATGAAATTAGTATATTCTTTATACTCTATAATCTATACACTAACCCTAATACTAAACCTTATATACTCTATATATTCTAATACTCTTTATACTCTATAATTTATGCACTAAACCCTATATACTCTATATTCTTTAGGATGCTATAAGATATTAGGGTTTAGGCCTTTTAGGACATTTTTAATTATTTTTTATATAAAAATGTATTAGGGTTTAGGGTTTAAAAACAACTAAACGAAACCCTAAAAGAGCCAAACCAAAGCCCAAACCTTTTTTTCTATCTTTCTAATTGCCCAAAGGCCCTAAACCCCAATCAACTCTAAGGCCTTTTTTTTTTAGTGCTGCTATTTGCACACCTTTTTTTTTTTTAATTGAAAAATTTTCTTCTACACACCTCCTATTCTCGTCTAAAATTGAAAATTTCTCTTTAACACACTCCTCCAATTACCCTAATACCCCTATTTTATTTATTTTACAAAATTTCTCACCACAACACACCCCTATTAACTTAGACAAAAAAAACCACACACCCAGCCCCTCCCCTCTCAACCACATCCCTCCCTTCCCTTCCCTCACCCGACCACCTCCTTCCTTTTCTCTCCTCCACGCAGCACCAACCCTCCTCCATGCATGCCTGTGCATCGCGATCACTCTGCACGAGAAGTGGCGAGCATACCTGTCTACCCGTGCATCGAGAACACTCTGCATGAGAAGTAGCGAGATTATCTGCCTGCTCGTGCATATGCACGAGATGTGGCGAGCTTATTTTCTAAGTATATGGCCAGTTTTCCCCTGGGCTTCAGTATCAATGGTTGAAATATCAGATTATACTGAATGATTTATTTAGAAAATGAATATGAGGTTTTATTCATTTTTAATGCATTTCATTCTTTCGAGATCTCTGCACATCTTATACTTATGAGGTTTCCTATGCATTGGGGAAATATACAGATTTGAGCTGATTGGAAAATGGATTGTGAAATGAGTTTTAAAACTGGGGGCTTTCAAAGAAATGAGCTAAAAGGAAATAAGCAATTTTATAAAATGGTTTTCAAAGGATTTGTTTTAAATTTTATTTTTGTCCACTCACTGAGATTAGTCTCACATTTTTGTTTTTAACGTTTTCCCTCAGGTATAAGAGATCGTTGAGGTCGAACCGCACCACGTCGAGACATCCAAGTATTCCATTCCCACCTGTTAGTATCATGGGATCAAGTTTCTCCTTGTAATTGTTATAATGAGAAGTGTTTGTAAATTTTATTAGATATGCTTTGATTAGATTGATACTACTTGGTATGGGTCTGAGACCCTAATTGGATTGTGGTTAGGGTTGATTTCTGAATTTTTCTTTTAGAATAAAGCATATCATTGCATTAAAACAGCCAAAAAAGCAGAGAGAATATAAAATATGAGTCCAAAGGCTTACAAGAAAACAAAAACCCACAAAAATGGAGCAGAAAAACTCACAGAAAATCCAAGATCTTATAACATCGGCATCGGCATCGAACAGATACTATAGCCACCAAACGGAGCCAGATAAGCACCGTAGGAATTAGCGAACTAGTCGCGTTTGGGTTCACGATCCTACCAACATCTCTAAGTCGAGGTTGACAATAGCGCAAAGTGGCGGATCAGGCAGTAGTAACCGGTGAAAACATGACCGGTACCGGCGAAAATAGTGACTTCCTAACACCTTGTGATGAGCGCCAAAGAAAACCTGAAAGCATCAAAACACAAAACAAACCAAATCAGAAAAACTCTCACGAAGAGAGGTGGAGAAACTCTCGCAAGGAGAGATGGAAACGCTATCACTTATTGGGAAGAGAGTATCCCAAAAGACAAAAATAAAAACACAGAAAAATGAAAAGAAAAACAAAGAAGAGAGGGGTGAGGGGGGAGCAGTCTGTGAGAACACAAGGGCCGCCCCTCCCCCATGGATAGGTTGAAGAAAAGAAAGAGTTTTTTTTTTTTTT
>QANW01007979.1:35637-68054 GCA_003254865.1 Dryas drummondii | reverse complement strand
TTATAAAAATTTTTCTTTTTTAAAAAAAAAAAAAAAAAAAAAAAAGATCCTATAGGTGATTGATAAACGTGTAATTATGTGGTGGCAAATGTTATTCTTATAATTGAATCGAATCGAAAAATATTTTGTATTACTCATCCCAATATTAGATTAAAGTCATAGTTGGTATTTCCATTGGCTATTCCCAAAGAATTCAGGTTTCCAATAAATTCTTGTTTTCTCCTAAGTGAAAAGAACATTGGGATAGCATCCAATCAAAATCAAGAAGGATCCAATTAAAGCAACAATAATGGTTCTTTTTCTAATAATGCTAGGGATCGTCAAATGTAATGTTAGGTTGTGTTCTACATTTAAAATCTACAAGTGTAACACATCAAATAGAAATAAGTTTGTTATCAAACTTACTTATCAAATGTTGTATCACAATTCGTATATATTAGAAATAATTGAGGTTCAAAATCGGATCATATAATAAATAAAATTTTGTGAACAAATTTAGTGAATATAGTAGTACTCTTTGTTTTTAGGATAAATGACCATTTTGGTTTGGGTCAATTCAAAAAAATCAATAAATATTTTTAATATTACAAATGAGTCAATTAACTTTTTCAAAATATCATGATAGTCACTATTTACCAAAATAAAATTAAGACAAACTATGTGAATTAACAACTAGACAAAAAATAAAAGGAATTTACGAATTCTGCCATTATGGAAACAAGTTGTTGACGTCATCAATGTCCCTTTTAAAAAATTACATATAAGTCAATAACAACCGTATATTATTTTTTAATTGGTAATTGTTACATAATTACTGTTAAAAAAAAAAAAAATTTGTGTGACAGTCACCGTTTTGTAATTGGTAATTGTGTGACAGTTACCGTTTTTCCATTTTTAATTGAAGACTGTCACATAATTACCCTTTTTTAATAGGTAACTATCACACAGTTATCATTTTTTAATTGAATTGGTAATTGTAATTGTCACACATTTACCTTTATTAAACTTGGTAACTGTGTGATAGTCATCATTTTTGAAATTGAATCAAACTATTTTTGAAGGGCAAGATAGTAATTCAACATGAGGAATAGTATTGGGCCTCTCAAATTAGGTTGAGCTCATTGACTATTATGTAATTAGCAAATATGTGCAAGTGACTATTATGGGAACCCAAATTGTATTTGACTATTATGAAATTTTCAATGTTTTTTTTTGTTTTGGCCACTAAAATTTTCAATGTTATATATAGGTCATTCTCATTGAAAAAAACAATTAAAAAAAAATCAATGGAACAAAATATGGGTTGCAAAAGTTGAGAGGCACAAAAATTATGTGGTGGCAGATTGTGTGGCATATGCTACCATTGAAAGGAAGCTAGGCTCAAGAATATATACTTAAGTTGGATGATAGTTTCTGCTCATTTTTCATTACGTGGCTTGAAATATGAGTTCACCGGTCAACACTTTTTCATGAGTTCTCGTTTTTTTTATTAGAAACAAAAATTCTCTCACAAATCATTAAAACACGAACATATACTCTTCTCTTCGGATCCAACACTTGTTCATAGTCTTACTTACTTCCTTACATTTTAGTGGTTTAAAAGAGTTATAAAAAAACACAGTCACTTGATTAGAACAATGTTTCTGAAGAAGCACATCTTCATTCCATTGTGACTTGACACAGCCACAACCACAAAAACATATCAGTTTGTCTTTTTGGTTAAAATAATTAATTTTAAATTTCTACTCAATTTGT
Organism: Dryas drummondii; assembly: GCA_003254865.1. Classification (NCBI taxonomy): domain Eukaryota; kingdom Viridiplantae; phylum Streptophyta; class Magnoliopsida; order Rosales; family Rosaceae; genus Dryas; species Dryas drummondii. The sequence goes on along the minus strand of QANW01007979.1, from coordinate 66,299 downwards.
AGGGATCAATTTTTAGTTATTTTGATTAAAATTTAGGAAAAAAAGGGGCATGTATTTGTGGTTGTACCACATCACATGAGAAGGAGGAGGTGTTTTTTCAGGGGAGTTAGGCATTGTTCATATGAAAGGATAAGGTTGAAGGTGTTATAATTGTTAGAGTTTGTATAAGAAAATAAGCCCACACTGAAGAAAAAGTGAATTGCTGACATAACAAAAATTTTACTTGTCAAATTTTAAGAATTTTGAATTTGAAATTCAATTAAACAGATATATCTTATCAATATATTTGTTTCAAAGTGAAGCAACTGCTTGCAGAGACGAATGCACGTTGTGGGCTGCAGCCCATGCTCTTTTTTTGCTTTTTTAGCTTACCTAGGTAGTTTAGCCCATCCAATTTCCATCCCAAGCCCAGTAGCCCACTGCCCACAATTTAATTTTATTTTTATTTTTTTTCTACTGATGAGCAACTTCTCACATGCTGCAGCTACTGTTTTTTTGTTTAATGAAAAAAAAATTATTTTTACTTCCACTCCCCCCTAAAACAGCCCATAGATCCCCACTTGCTCCAACTTCTTTTCTCTACAGCTCCAAAACTCATCTCCTCGACCCCACACAAATAGCTCAACCCTCCAATCTCCAAGGGGTGCCAAGCCACCAAGGTATTATATATGTATTTGCACTCAATCTTTCTACTCTTTTTTTTTTTTGCTCAACTATCTATTAAAATTAGAAATTTTTGCAATTTTAAAATTTTTAAAAGGTATTATATATCTATATGTAGAGCCCAACTTAGATAGTTTTATATTGTATTTGCATTGCATGTTTAATTGTTATATTGCTATTCTTTTTTTTGTGCGATTTTTTTTTCTTTGTTTAGATATGCATTTTTAGGGTAAGGCTCATTATGTTCCCCCTAACTAGGTATAACTTTTTTTTTTTGCTAATGAAATTCATTCATACGGTCGAGTTTTACTCGTAAGCTAAGTTTAGCCCACCCCATTTTAAAATCTTAGATTCGTCCCTGACTGCTTAGACAGTCACAACTGCCCAAACAAAACTCTTTATATTGCCAGACCTTTTTTTTAAAAGCAACATCATATTTCAGAAACATTATTTGCATCTTCCTTATTCTTTGGAGAGAAACACTTAGGTACTCAATTCAGACAATAACTTTCAAAAACCTTTTTTAAGTGACAAACTTTCAGAAATGTATCAGACTTTCATTAAAAAAATTTCATAGACATTGATAGACTTTCATGAAATTTCAATGTTGGACTGAGAAACAAATGAATTTATTCATGTGTAAGGATGAGGAACGTAGACCTCATTATGCAAATTAAAACCTCTTTTCTTCTTCTTCTTCCAGTGTAACCCCATACTCAAAGAGATAAAGGGATCCATTTCTGAGGAAGTAGTCGAGGCATGAGAGGACAACGCCACTATTGGGTTGCCTGAAACCACAGTCAGAAAAGGTGGAAGTGGACATTGAATCATCATAAGAGTCGGATGATGCTTCACTGCTTGATTTCAAATTTCTCTCAGGTCTAAAATGAACGACCATGCTTCCCCCAAGATAAATGCCTGCATGGTATGAAATTCAATACAACTCCTGATTAAACTTGACCTAAGCATAGGAGTAACACAAGACAGAAAAAAGTTCAAATGCAACTAACCACTGGATATAAAGTTGGATATAAAGTTTCTGAAAGGACATCACAACATGAATGCTAACAAAGAGAAAAACTTAGATGGAAATGACACTAAAAGTTGTACTATATTAAAAGAAGTGGACACAATATATTGACAAGATTGAAATGGAAAGCACAAAATTAGGTCAAAGAAATTCTTTAGCAGATGATGATGATAGAAAACTCTATGTAGAAATAGTCACCACATTTTACTACTTTCAATTATATAGATCGATCAAACCTCCTAAAAGTGAAATTTATGGCACCAATTCAAACATAATCTTCATATTATATGTCCAAGTAAACTTTGCAAATCCATAGTATGTTGCAAGAAGTCATCATAATTCATTCATAAGTATTTATATGAGATCTATTCTGCTACCTAGCAAATTGGGAACTAATATAACCATATTGACTGGGATTCTGTTATTTGAATCCAAATAACAATTGAATATTATATGGTCAGCAACAGTTGATGGGTTACGGACAACAAAAAAGGAGAAACACATTATAATCCCTCAACAAGGGAAGGAACAAAAATTGGTGTCTAATTATGTTTCCCCTTTGTCGAGTCATACAAACCATCCAACAAACACTCTTTGAAACAACAGTCAGTGCTTACAAACGTTTCTGCAGCTAATTTGATGAAGAGATAAAGCAACAGTTGATGGGTTACGGACAACAAAAAAGGAGAAACACATTATAATCCCTCAATAAGGGAAGGAACAAAAGTTGGTGTCTAATTATGTTTCCCCTTAAAAAAAAATTAAAAAAAGGAATTTTTAAGCTTCATAGGCGCTGCAAAGTCAGTACTGTTAGAGATATTGCTCGGGACCTCCAAGATATGTTCTTATAAGCTGGAGTAGAGATATTACAGACCATAGAGGAATTGCAGAGTGTGACTAAAAAGTCTCGTATACTTTCGAGAAAAATAAACAAATAAAATTTACAATAGGAGAGAAATAAAGAAGTTTGTTATTTGTATTTTAATGCCAAAAGTCTTTTAAAGTCTATTAATTTGAGAAATTTATGAAAATTATTGATATTTTGAGTAATGTCTGACTTTCATAGACTTTTTTTTTTTTTTTTTTTACCAAGACTTTCATAGACTTTTAAAAAGTCTTTATTGAGTACCCCCAACTTTTATAGACTTTTTAAAAGTCTATAGTCTTAATTAAGTGCCCCCTGATTTTTTAATTTAACAAAAGTCATTAAAAATCTGGATTGAGTACACCCCCCTTATTATGTTCGTTAGAATTTAAGGTCATATTGCTAGGACCTTGAGTCTGATAGTTGTATCCTGATGGTCAGACACCTTACGAATTACAAGTACTAAGTAGGGGTGAAATTCTGTCTAAAGGACATTGCAATATGCAAACCTCTATAAAAAATCCAAGTTAGTAAATTTTTACATAATTTTGTGTTTCATATATTAATTCTATCTATAAGTTTGATTTTATTTATTAATGCATCAATATCTATGTGGTTTATTTGAGAACTTACTAATTAATTTCAACAATAACTGTTAGAAATTTTAGGGAAAATGCCTAGTCAAATATCATACTAAGATGGGAAAGAACAATAATCTTAATAGAAATATAAATAAAAAACAATCAAATAATGACTCACAATTTAACGTGGTTCACCCAATCGTTGTGATTGAGCTACATTCATGAGTATTGGCGATAAATTTACTAAGAGATGAAGAAGATTACAACAAAGAGGAAATAGCCTCTTTCACACTCAAATAATCTTTCCTTACACAACCCAAATTCTCAATAAGTAATACCTCATACACTCAATCCTCACTTGTTTGTATCGCTATGATCTTTCTCAAGGGTTAGGGTTTAGAATGCCCATAAATTTCTATTTATACGAGCACGATGAATTGCCAAAACTCACAATGAATTGCCACTAGAGTTGGCTCCATATCTGCTAGACCAACAACCTGCGATGCATTGTCAAAGGGGCCGGTCCAAGAAACTAGGAGGCCCTAGGCAAAAATCAAAGTTGAGGCCTTTTGTATAAACAAAAAAAATTAGTAATGAAAAATTGTTAGACAAAAATTTACCACCCAAACAATCTTTTACTAATATCTCTAACAAATTTTTTATAAATAAAAAATAATTGAACAAAAAAAAAAGAGCAAAAAATAGAAAGAGAGAGAAGACATGGAAAGAGATAAGAAAGTGAGAGAGATGACAATAAAAACTAGTGAAAAAAAGTTAGATGTTATTTTGATATAATAAGCCTTATTTTAAAGAAAAAGACCCATTTATAACAAAAAAGATTAGGCTGCTTTATTTTAAAAAGAGAGGCTCATCTATTTGAAGGAGGAGAAATCTAAATATGGGCTTAAAAACAAGAAAAGAAGTGAAGATTGAGTCCACACAAGAAAACAACTAAAGAAGACTTTTTATTTTTTAGTTGACTTAAAAATTAGTGGACCAAAATGAGGCCCTATACTTGCTAGGGCCCTAGGCAGTTGCCCAGCTCGCCTGCCCTCCGGGCCGGCCCTACTGCGATATATTGCCATATAGCACCAGAGACCTGCGTTGGATCGCCATTGAACTTCACACCAAAAAAACTTAGAGACTCAAAGTTCTTACTCTTATTCCAAGGTTTTGAGCCGTAAAACCCAACAATAACTTCAAACTAATGAAGACGTAAGTATTGTTCTTAATCAATTCAGACCGATGATACGAAATAATTAATTATACATATGATGAGAAGGCATGTAAGAGTAGGGGTGGACAAAACCCGATGCAACCCGACCAACCCAACCAAATGGGTTGGGTTGGTTCAGTTTCTAACACCCAATTTAGAGAGGTCGGTTTATAACCCGACCAACCCGACCTCAAATGGGTTGGTTAACGGGTTGACGTTCTAAATAACCGATCAAACCCGACCCAACCCGACCTAAAAATTTTAAAAAATTAAATTAAATATTCATATGTCTAGTTTCTCATTTCACCTTGTTTAGAATGGTCAAAGACTCAAAGCAATGAGAACTCATCTCACCTTCCCTAATTTCATGGCCTATGTTCTTTAATATTATAATAAATTAATATTAATCTTTCACATGACTTTATTCTTTAATATATTAATATTAATGTTTCACATATATGGCTTTCTTGTTTTACATGTGACTGTAATTGTTCCACTGTAAAAGCAGACATGTATTGAATTGGGTTCATGTGTAGAAAATAGAGACATTAATTTTATAACTTAAAGGGAGTTTCATTCATTTATAATTTGGGCCTAAATTTTAATTGTATTTTGAGACATGCCCAAACCGACCAACCCAACCCGACTTTAATTGGTTTGGTTTGGTTCGGTTGTTTCACCTTCAATGGGTTGGTTTGGTTTGAAAAATCACTAACCCGAAGGCATTGGTTTGGTCTACGATTTGGGGGCTAAACCGAACCAAACCGACCCGTGTCCATCCCTATATAAGAGTTTGATCATTGCCTCCTCCTTCCCTAAATTCAGAACATATATATGCTTCTGGCTAGGGGTGTGCATGGTTCGAAAAACCGAACCACAGAGGCATAACCTTAACCAAACCAATATTTTCAAAATGGCCAATTTGAGAACCAAAACCAAACTAAGTCTATTCTAAACTGACTGGTTTAGTTAACCAAGAATATCAGTTTAGTTGGTTCGGTTATCCGAAAACCGGATAACAACTGATATACCCTAAACGTCATACTCTATATATACCCTATACTCTATACCCTATACCTTATCGCATATGCTCATATACCATATACTAGTATACTCTATACCAATTACCTATACTATTATACTCTATACCCTAAACCATATACATTTAACTATAATTGTTTTAGTATATATATAGATACCCTAGTAGTATAGTATATACAAACTATAAATTATAGACTAATCCTATAAAGTATAAACTATACTATAAACATATATAAACATATACTATAAACCTATAAACTTTACTATAAACTATAATAAACATATACAAACATATATAAACTATAATAGAAAATTTGGTTTACTCTATAATAGGTATTAAAATAATATATAAATAAATTAATATATAAAAATGAATATATATTATAAGTGATGGTTTGGTTCGGTTAAAACTGAAAAATTCAATATTAAAAACCAAAACCAAAACCAAACCGCTCATCATTGGTTTGGTTTGGTTTGTTATCTAAAAACAAAAAAAAAATTAAAAAAAAAAATCAGACCAAACCAATCCGGTTGGTTTGGTTCGGTTTGGTTCGAAACTCGATTTTTCAATATTTTTGCATAAAAATAAATATATAAATAAATAACTAATTTATCTGTTTTTATTGTATGCAGTACTGTACATGCATGATTCATGAGAGCATTTGTTGCTTCACGGGCTCTTCCATGGTGCTATACTAATACTATTACTCTCTTTGATGTCATCAAGTGTCACAGGCAAAGTACATTCTTCTGTCAAAGGCTGCAAGTGCAACCCATACCACTAACTGTTAACTAGCTAGGTGGTCCTTTAATAGATGCAAAGCTAAAGTATTATCATTTTATGGAAAAAATTTCATTACAAATTTGTGTGATACACTCTCTCAGTCTCGTATTCGATTTTTTACACTAAAATTTAGATTTGTGAACTACTGTTTGAATGACATATAAATTCATATTATAGACGTAAGTTAATACTCGCACTGCTGCTGCTGCATGAGAATTTATTTATTTTTTCAATAGATGAAAATTATTTTATGCATTCACTTTGAAAAATACGATGATGATTGAGAATGATTAACAGTTATGGCCAGGCCGTGTTTGGTGAATATATTATTGGACCATATCTATATATGAATTTCTTTCTTAGCGTTTTGTTTTGTCTTTTCCTTTTATTTTATCAATTTTTTTTTTCTAATATGCACAATAAAAGCCAAAACATAGTGTTTAAGTGCCTTCTTGAATTTGTTTTCAGGTGCTACATTTCTTTCACTTTGAATAAAGAAACCCAAAAATTAAAGCACAGTTCCTTAAAAGCACCATTACATAACATACAGAAAATTGGAAGCATCACCATCATCTCTAAATTGGATAAACACTTCTTGGACCACTTACAGAAGAATCAAGCTAGTAATTAAGGGCCCCTGGCCCAAAAAAAAAAGCTAGTAATTAAGGGTTAATTAATATTTACTTTCCAGAAGTTTTTGAGAGAGATCAAGAATTTTCCAACATTAAATTCCATTTCAGAAAGGGAGCAAACTACGAGTCTACAACTACAATCAAACTGTACTACAGCCCAAAGGAGGGAACAAAAATATCAAACTGTACTACTTGGAAATGTAAACCATATCTTCTCTTCCCAATGCTCACTTCTTACCTCTTACCCATTTATACTTCTTAATTGTGGTTTGTCCTAGTCAATGTTAAATTAAACCTGTGAGTTAAGATAAGAATATGAGAACTCAAATTGTGGTTGTATGTTATATAGTAACTGTATGCATGACATAATCTTTTCAAGGATAAAGTGAGCTTAGCATTAATTCCATCCAATTATCATGTAATTAATTAAGCTTATTACTTAATTATCAAGTAATAAATAATCATATGGTGAATAAAACCCTACTATTGTTGATGATGACTACAGGTCTATACCCACAAGAACAAGTTGTAGTACTGGTACGGCTACTGGTAACCATGTTCCTCCAAAGTGCATTAAATTAAATCGCATTCCACCTCAATATATATAACAACAAAAAGGGAAACACATGTCAGGATTCAGGAATGATGCAGACACATCACCACTTTTGGAGCCCTGTGCAAACTGCAATACTGCATAGTGCACCCACTTGGATATGCATGCATACAAGATCATATATTTTTCAAATAAGCTAGTTAGGATTTAATTACTCATGTCACCCAAAAGCATAAGATAATTTCATCGATTAAAAGCCAAAATACCTGCATAAATTTTGAGGGTTGGTTCCTCTTAAGTTTGGTCCCATGAGGAAATTTCCCACGTTTTCCTGATCATGAGGCAGTGATTATATAGAACGATTGCAATAAAGAATATAACAGAAGAATAATGCCAAGGGAAATTTTTAGCTACATGTATTTGAATTTTTGGATATAAATTTTAGAAAAACTTTCATTTAAGTTCTTAAATTTAACAATTTATTGACTAAAGTCTTATAATTTTTAAAATTCTAACTAAAATCTAATAATATTATAATCATTTCATATTATATAATATTGATCCATTAGTTTCAATTTTTTTACACACCAGGTGTTAAGCCCTTAGCGGTCATTTTCTAGTGTTTGGCAGTGCACTTTTACTTTTTCTCAAGCCTTGGTTTGTCAACTTTATATTATATTTTAACTTTGAGGTTTAAACCTAACATGCAGACTCTACAAATCTCATTTTATACCCTAGAAAGCTATGAGGTAAATCCTTACCTAGACCCTAAAACAATAATGACATATTTTTTTGACAAGACAATGGTCAAAGAACTTTATTTAGAAAAAATAATGGCTTTATTTAAAAAAAAAAAAAGTCATAAGATTTTTTTTTAAATAAAAAATATTAGAATGACTAAACTATAATTTTTTCTAAATTTTACTCTCTGTTATTTTGTCATCTTTTATTTTGTGTCAAATTGTTACTCTCTTTATTTTTTGTCAAACTTTCAAGTACCACAATCTTAACTAGCAAATTTTGAACATAAAATGACAAAACACAAAATTCATATCCTAAACTCGGGCAATAGTCAAAGTTGTAGTACTATATCTAAATTCTCCCATAATTGTATATGGAAATGAGTTTTGCATGAATCACTTTATGGGTTGTAATGTTGTAATTTTCCCCTTTTTCACTAGGCTTTATTAAAGCAACTGCTTTACCTCACTAAAATTAAAAAACAACAATTAAGCCTTATAAATGAAATGGTCCCCATATGCAAAGCAAGAGGCCGACCAAGGCAAAGTAGGTTGTGTGGTTGTGTCAATTTAAAGAGGACCCAACCTTACAATTTTGGCTTCTTGTCCGCAAAGTAAGACTTTGGAAGCCGCCTCCTTCTCAAGTTCTCATCACATCATTCATTATTTTCTTCTCTTCTCCCTCATCAATATTTGCTCCACTACTTACCATTACCTACTTTCTCCATCATAATTACAATTTACTTATAACACAAAACCAAATAGGCAAATAGGCGGCTTTCAAGGTACGTGGTTACCATGTTATTATTACAATAACCATAATTACTCATTAGACTTAAGTTCAGGTTACTGACTTCCATATCCAATTATCCATTATAAACTACTGTCCCACCTCATGTAGCTTTTGGGATTTATTTAACAACAACAAAAGTTACCCCAAAAATCACTATTTAGAAAAACATTATTTTATTGATTTTATAGAAATAAAAAGAGGGCATTCATACTTTTGACATTCTAATTATATTTTGAGTTTAGAATTTAGGCATTCTCTTCATTGATCTTGTTTGCTTATTTCATTTTTGTTTTTATAAGATTTTTAATTGTAATAATGGACTAAGGCCCCGTTTGGGATTGCGGTGGAAGACTCAAAAGCTGTTATGGATGACAATTATCAATCACTTACAGCAATTTTGGTGTTTGGTAAAAAAATTTAAAACTGTTTTTTCCTACAATTCTCAACTCCCCACAACAAAAACAGAAAGTAGGTTTCTAGGTGCTTTTGAAAGCTGCAGTGAATCACAGCAACAATGAATATTTTATTTTACCCATAATATCCTCATTGATTTCTATATTTTAAATTAAAAAAATATGTTCATTATTAGTTATATTTTATATTGTGATAATTAATTATGATATTTTATTTGCACGATTAAAATTATAATATACCTAAAAAAATAATACGCATACTTATTTAATAATGTTGTTCTTAGAAAAATTAATGCTAATAAAAATTTGTAGCCAAAAATTTAAAAAACAAGTAAAAAACATTTTATTTTTACCAAACAAACAAGTGAAAGACACTTTTAGTATTATGTATATTTTAGTAATTATACACAGTCATAGCACTTTTATATTAACATTTACCAAACACTTTGATATTGTTTTTTTCACTAACAGCACTTTTGAAAACATACTTCACCAAACACTCAACTGCTTTACTTTACAGCTAACTTTACTTTACAGCTGTTTTACCTCACAACTGTTTTTTCACACAGCAATACCAAACTGGCCTTAACTAGTTGTTAGTCTAATGATATTTCTGTTTTTAATATTAGGAGAGATTTCAAGTTCAAATCTCCTCTCTTCCCGTATAAAAAAAAATAAAAAATACAACCAATTTACCCATTTGGTCTTGATTACAAAATAAAAGAAATGGTAATTTTTTTTTATTATAAATGAGATGGAAGGGTTAGAATTTATGTGTTTATTTTTGAAATATGAGTGGTGTTATGAATAATCTGATTTGTTTAAAAAAAAACTGGGAGTCCGTAGAAAAAAGTGAATTTTGAATCTTTCATGTATCTTGTAACATTGAATTGATTATTCCAAATTTTGCAAGAATCACTTTACATCACAAATAAAAAAACTTTACATTCTCATCCCAGTCCATTAAATGTCTTGGTAATAAATGATTAATAGGCATGCTGCATACATTTCTCAAAAAAAAAAAAAAAGCATGCTGCATACATTTCTCTAAAAAAAAAGCATGCTGCACACATTAATTATGCTATTTTATTTTTATATAGAGAAAAAAAATCCAAACTTGTCCAACTAAAGAGAAATATTATAAAATCATTAGCTAGTTGGTTAAATTTATCATTCTTTCATCCTCCAAAAACGTTAAATTCATCTAGGAAAAGCAAAGCAAGCATGGCTGGAAATGGTTTGTAATATAAAACATTCGTAAGTGGTGTGGGCCGTGTGGCAGTCCTCAGTAGCTAGTCAATACGTGTGTGACTTTCTATCAAATCTATATTCCTCTTTCTATTATTTTTATTTTTAAGTCATGTTAATTAGCTTAATAACTGATTTATATAATAAAATTTAGGTGATTGTTTGCCAACCACATGGAGTATCACAAATGTGGGTTGGAAATATGAGAATTCTATTATACTTATTATATAATATTATTGTTGTGCATATTATTACTATATATTAGGGGTGGGCGCGGTGCAGTTCGACTCACTTTTCCTTCGGAACCGTGCATCGCGCCAGACATGAATAGACGGTGCGGTTCGGTGCATAAAACCGTAAAAAAAATAAAAAAACCAAACCAAACCAAACCATCTTGAATGCGGTGCGGTGCGGTTCTCACCGCGGTTCTGGGCCTAATGGGGTCTCACACTTGTTTTTTTAAGCCTAAGCCCAATTATTTAATGATGCAAACTTATCCTAATTAAAAAGTATATAAAAATGTACAAAAATGTGTACAAAAAGTGTATAAAAAGTATATAAAAATGGTATAAATATATATAAAAAAAATATAAAATGGTGTATATGACAATATGTGTATAAAAATATAAAAATATATATTTTTTGCAAGTATGCGGTTCGGTTCGGTTCGGTGCGGTTAAATAAGGTGTAGAACCGGAACCGGAGAGAAGCGGTGCGGTTCGATTTTTTTGGCGATGTTGACTTTTTTTTGTCAACGTGGCGGTTTTTTGCGGTGCGGTTCGGCCGGTTTTGACGGTCCGCGGTTAATATGCCCACCCCTACTATATATAATATATAACTAGCACCCTTAGAAGTCATGTGGCCCATGTAGACATTGATTAGTTGAGTTTCATTATCCCAATGGAAGTTATAACTGATAAATGATAAATTGATTTGCTTCGTATCTATGAAAAGAGTTCGATTATCATTTTTATTCTTTTTTAAATAACTTGATTTTGGGCCATTTTCTTTTGAATTACTTTAATTAATCTATATAGGTAGCTATGCTTGTGTTTATAATTGAAGCCATAGCGTATATTTGTTGCAAAGCCACAGCTCATTAATGAATTGAGATGGTGATGAGAAAAAGTTTATTGAGATAAATTTTTGTATATGATAAAGATGAAAGATAACTGACATCATAATTACCATGGGAGGAGGGGGGGGGGGGAGTTTTAGAGAAGAATTCAAATAAGTTGACATTATAATTTGAAGTATATTATTGAGAATTTTCACATTTTTCTTCCCTGCAAGCGAACCAAGTATATCAGACAAAAAAGAAATGCCAAAGATCAAATTAACAAATTTCAACACTTTTTTTTTTATTATAAGGAAAGCGAACCAAATATATCAGACAAAAAAGAAATGCCAAAGATTAAACTAACAAATTTCAACACTTTTTTTTATAAGGAAAAAAAATTCTTATGATCTAGTTCTTCATTGCGTACAAGACATTCTAAATAGGTGCAATTATATGTAAACAAAATTTAGAACAAATTTATAATTATACTTAAATTTATTTGTAAATCACACATGAGAATCACCTGTAAATTTTTTTTAAAGCACCTTTAATTTCCACAGAACAGTCAAAAGAGATGTCAATTAAAAAATCCGTATAAATGAAGAACAGCCACCTTGGTGGAACATGTGCTGCAAAGAGCTTCCTTTGCTTACTACTTTTCTTATGACTTTTGAAAAATTCAAATTAATGAATTGTAGACTTAGCGGTCAAAACCCGATATATGTTTTAAGCTTCTCAAGGAAAAGTCTAATTAAATTAAAGATCAACAGAATAATTCTTTTTTTTTTTTAAGTAAATAATTATCAGGCTAATTCTTGATTGTGGGATCCAACACCATCATCAGTGTAGATATCAAGAACCAAACATGGCAGTTCACCCACCAGATCAAAAGGGGCTCACACCCCAACAAAAAATTCTACACATTTTTAGGGGCTCTTTGGTCATTTCAAGGGGCTTTCTCTTCTCAAAAGCAAAGACAGGAATTTAAAAAGAAAAATTAATCTCATAGTAATAAATTTAAAGTTTGTTGATTTTAAATATCAAATTTTAATATTATTTTATTTTAATTACTAAAATATTTATGTTATTTTATTTTAGATATTAAATTTCAATTTAAGTATCAACTTTACAAAATATAGTTCTACCAAACTGTGACTGTTTAATAATCATAATTTTTTATTAATTTGTTATTTTTTTAGTGTTTCCAAAGCCTTAAACTTTAAAATTTAGTTTATAGGTTACAGAACTTTATCTCCTAAACCTAAATCAAAAGTACTAAATTTTTATAAACTTTGAATTTTTATAAATTTTAAACAATCACAGTTAACTGTGACTGTTCGACTTGATAGAATTAGAGCATCCAACCCAAAATCAATTGACAATGGGTGGAGAGGCCCAAGATTTATAAGCACATATGCTAAGCCTTAGTTTTCCGATGTGGGACATTACTCCACATTACTCTCAACACGACTGTCATAAATGTATAGCAAACTAATTTATGATCTAATTCAAAATATTTTACTCTAAATTATATTTAAACTAAAAAAAATTAGTATGTTGCTGCTTTGCTGAAAAATTATTGACATTTGATATTTAATTCTAATTTTTTATAATTTAATCACTTTTTTTTTAACAATAATATTAAGGGTCTTAAATTTATATTTTAAATTTAAATCTTAAATAATGTATTATTATAAGTGTTAATATTTTACTTGTTATAAAATAAATAATTTTTAAGATGTATTACGTTATTTGAAATTTAAATTTAAAATTCTTAATACTATTTTTTTTAATCCTTCGTTAAATTAAGTAGTAGCAATAATGTCTTTGAAACGTCATTTCTTAAATTTCATGAAAAAGCTCTTTGATATGACCTCAAAAATCAAAATCAAATCATAGATCCACCGATTTTGTCCCTTTTGTTAATTTCTTGTGTTCCATTTTCTATCAGCTACCATTACAAATTAGGGTCCAGGCATTCGATTTCATAGCCACTCAATGGCCACCTAAAACTTACCAAAAAGAAAATCACCACCTAAACCAACTGACTCTTTGTCTCACTATGTCCAATTTGCTTCACTTGTATCCTTTTTGGCCAACTTCCTAAGTTGTACTCTTTATTGAAACTGCGACTAAATTAATGTCTTTTATTTCATTTGGGTCTTTACAATTTTAATATTTTTAATTAAGTTCGTGTAATTTATTTTTTGTTACAATTAAGTCTAAAAGACATGATTTTCATTTGAAAAGCCGTGCAACGTTAGCATTTGTGAGAATAGAGGCAAAACAATCATAAAATTCGAAGATTACCACTCCCGTGTTGACAAAAATAATGGTTCACGTACTGTCTTTAATTTATATTTTATTATAACAAAATGTAAACTATGAAATATGAATGTATGATTTAGAAAAATTTAAACTATTCAAACCTAAATAAAATAAGAGACAAACTATGAAGACCAAGTTAACTATTTGTCCTTAATTAAAGAAATGATATTTGCACTCTCAATTGTATTAACATTACCATTATAACAATGTTATCTGCACTCAAAGAGTGCATAATTGGAGAATGGAAGTAGCGTTGCCTTTAATTAGTTGATGTTTGCTATTGTATAATGCTATTAGAACTCATTCTTTAGCATAAAACACTCCAAACTGAGTATTAATATAAGTTTTAGGCTTAATAGTTATTTTGTCTCCTCAACTATGACCTATGTGTCAAATTTCTTCTTAAGTTAAAAATTTGCTAAATTAAAGGCATCAAACTTTTAAAAATATGTCAATGTATCCCAATTTCATAGAGTTTCATCCAAATTTTGATTTAAAAGTTTGTGTGAGGGTAAAATGAACAATTCATGCTCAAAGCCTTTTATGGGTCAAACATAGTTTGACATTTCCAAGACTTGTTCCCTTTTCATAAAGAATCGGGACAGACCAAAGAAATCCATGCAAGGCTTTGGAAGTGAATTATGCATTTTGCCCGCAAGTGAAGGGTGCATGATATCTTTTGGACGAAAATTTAGATGAAACCCTAGAAAATAGGGTCCCATTAACTTATTTTTAAAAATTTGATGTCTTAATTTACTAAATTTTTAATTTGAGGGACAATTTAACACAAATCTTAGGTGATTGATGAGGCTAAATGATTATTAAGTCTAAGTTTTTACACTTACAATATAAAGTGTTATAAGCTAAATAAGAGTGATAATGTATATGGATCCTGTTATTTAAAAAAATATGATTAATCATCAAGGGTTTCATTCAAAAAAAAAAAAAAAAAGGGTTGCATTACATTACATGAATGATTAATTCACAAATGTGGTGAGTCCGAAAAAAAATGAGAAAGAAAAAAAAACTGGCAACTGTCAGATGGGGGCTATCTAGTGAAATATGAACTTTGAATCATTGGTAAGTGTACATGAAACTTTCATAGAGATTTATACATCAATAAATTTTTTAAACTCATGCTTAATTGTTGTTCATGCCTTATGACAGTAGCCGGTTAATAACTTAATACCACCCATGAGTTAATATTATTTTCATAAATGCAATAAATATCTTATACATACTTCTTGAATCATTAAGTGATACCTTATTTTAGCTCAAATAAGGGATACATTATGGGTTTACTTGGCATTGTATAGTGTTGTGATCTAAAACATTTACTATTGTATTGACCAAAAAAAGAAAATTCATTTACTCACTCCCCAAATGCCACGGCAGTATTAGCTGTAGGGGAATTCAACAAAACCAATTTTGTTTTTAAAAAATTAGAATATTTATACCGATCTTTGTACATGGATGAAATGGTAGGTAATACCGTATACACGAACTCCTACATTCTCCTCGTTTGGGATCAAAATCTGGTCTCTTTCCATCATAACCGGCACCAAATCCCCCCTGAGTTTCCTGACCCACCTCGATAATACCATACTCACTCTTTTTGCTTGTAAAACCAAGGTACAACTCTGCCTCCTGTTCCTTCGTCATGTCCCAGTTGTCACTTCCCAACAAGGTCATTATCGTCATTTCGCCATCCAAAGCCTCCCTTCCCAGCTTCTTCCAAGGTAGACCAAATAAACAAATGAAATTGCTTCTTGCACAAAAACGATTTGGTTTCTTACACAAATTGGTATTCCTCATAGACTCATAGTTAATGCCTAATGGCTAAAAAAGTAATTACCAAAAAAAGAGCTAAAAAAAGGCCTATGGTATTTAGTTTATTGAATTCTTAATTTTTCGAAGTAATATATAAAAAAATTATTTATATGATATTATTTTGACCTAATTATATAATTATATGATGTGTTGGAACACTTGTGTTAAGAACAAGTTTATGTAATATTATCATAAGATACTTAAGAAGGTGTAGTGAGAGAGATTCTAAATTTGTGTTTNTCAGCAACAAAAATCCACGAAGAAAAAAACTTTAACAAATATTCAGAATATGGAGTATGTCAAACCACCCATCAGTTTAATATTGCATGAGAGAGAGAGAGAGAGAGGTGGGTGGTGGTTGTTTTGGTGGTGCAGGGGTTGGGGGGGTCGGTGTAGGGGCTGAGGGGCTAGGTGGGTTGGGTAGAGGGGGGAGACCGGAGAGGGAGGGGTGGGTCGGGTGAGGGGCTAGGTGGGTTGGGTGGAGGGGCTGGCTGGGGGGGGGAGGATTGGAGAAGAAGAAGAATAAAAAAACATGGGAAGATGGTGTGAACGAGAGAAAAAAGAGAGGGAAAGAAGGGAGGAGGGTGTGTAATGAAATGAGGGTATTTTGGTAATGGGTTGTGTGTGTGTTGAGATGTTTTGAATTTGAGGTAAGTGTGTGAGCTATGTAGGAGAAAAAAAGAGAAAAAATGTGTGCAAAAAGAAAAAAAAAGTGTGCAAATAGCAGTCCTCTAAATTTAAATATTTAATGATGTATCAATATATGTGTAAGTGTTTTATTTATTGTAAATAAATGATTCTTAAAATGAATTCAAATATAGAGATTTAAATTTAAAATTTCTAGCACTATTCACTTAAAAATGGATTGTTTTAGTTTAAAGACTTTAAAAGTGGATCGTTTCACTCTAAAGACTTAAAATTGGGTTGCTTAATTTTTTTTCTTTTACTGGCTTTGTGGATTGTTTTAGTTTAACACTTGAAAGTAGATTGATTCATACACTTATTTTTATTTTGTGAATAATTCTCTTAATTGGCCTTATCTATGATTAACATTTCCTCTTAAATTAAATTAAAATTTGAGTTGATTTTCCATTTCACCTTCGTATCTTCTCACCCAAGTTGCATTAAATTCGCCACTCAAGACTATGATTGTTTTACTAATGTATCTGCGTAAAAACTAGAAAGCGAAAACAAAACAAAACCTAAGTAAAAATTTATATACAAATTAGGGTAATTTCAAAAAAAGAAAAACAAAAAAGGAAAACAGACTCGTAAGTCGTAAGTCGTAACAAAAGAGAATTTTTGTTTTAATTTAAATTGGATTTATTTATCGTATTCAATTTTCCACAGCTTTGACTAGTTGTACTTTTTACAGAGACTCGGACACCCCACCCCCACCCCCTAAATTCTTTCTCTTTTTTCTAGGAATTTTATTTCTCTCTCCTCTGTTTCCTCCGTCTCATTCTCCGACGCCGATACTCCGATTTATCGCCGAAATTCCTCTCCCGAAAAACCGCTTGTTCCTCCCAAACCGGTCTTCTTTCGCCGAAAAATCGCTCTCGTCGTCTCCCAAACCAGCTCTCCTGGCAGTCTGAGACTAGTCCACGCGGTTTCAAGCTCAGCTTCCAGCTCGGAGTGAAAGCTCAGAAATGGAGGTCTTAGGGTTTCGTTTCACGAGCTGAGGTAGATCTACGAGGCTCAGTGTGGTGTACAGGACCTGAGAGAGAGAGAGAGAGAGAGAGAGAGAGAGAGAGAGAGAGAGAGAGAGAGAGTTGAGCTGGGGTGGTGGTGGTGACGTGGCCGTTGATGGTAGAGTACGGACGCGGCGCAGCGCGAGAGAGAGAGAGTTGGAAGGTAGATGATGAACGGAGGAGCTCCGGCGAGGGATCGGAGAGGGTGGTGGCGTTTCGGTAATTTCCCTCACATGGAATGGCAGATCTTGCTAGCTACGGGAATGCCAACCGTGACATTGACCAGGTACCTCTCTCTAACTCTTTCTCTGTTTAATTGTTTCTATATTCTTGTTCTTCAAAATTTTGTTTTTAATTTTCAGTACGTGTTCATTTGTGGGAAATGTAAAGAAATACAAACAGCAAAAAAAAAAAAAAAAAAACAAAAATCCTTGTTTTGCTTATAGTAGTGTCTGTTCTATTACTTAGAACCCAGAAGATTTATTTTTATGTTTCTTTTTTGGCGTTCTTTTACATGTAAAAATTTGAAATTGGGTGGAGAATTCCTTAATTGTAGTGTTTTGGGTCACAGCCTCATAGCTTTCTAGAAATATTTTTGGGAACATATCTTCTAAGGCTTTGATTTATGAGTTTCTGGGTTCATCAAATAATGGGTGTTTTTTGTACAGGATCAAACAGGACTTAAGATTAAAAATTTTAATATTCTTTCCATGCACATATGTAACCCACATTGACAACTGGATTTGGTCTATGGACTTGTGTACAGTACTGACATTTTCTAATGAAAAGAAACTTATGATATATTGCAGTAGAGTGATCTAATGGCAATGGCATTGCGTTAAACCGCATTTCACTTTTTCTTCTGGGTATAAAGTCTGCAGATAATACTTCTAGCATACGTATACAGCTCCTCCCGAACATCTTAGAAGATTGAATTTAGAGATTAGTTCTCTTAGTATGAAGATGAGAAGCAGTAAATAAACTAGAATATATATTGGCAGGTTGTAACTGAGAGAGAGAGAACTAAATTGGTGTGCTGTTTGGGTTGAAAGTTACAAAGTCATTACTATATATAGTACTGAGTTTAGTGTAGCATTATGATTAAAAAAGAATGAGTGAAGTCTCCTTGTTGATTTTGGTTATGAGAAGAATTATATACTACAGCTATTGTTTGGTTCTTGTGGTCCTATGTTTATAGCTTACAGTGTTTATCTGCTCATGGTTACTTTCTCATTTTCAATGATCCTTTGATGATTTTCAGGCAATAATTGCTTTGAAGAAGGGTGCTCAACTACTGAAATATGGTCGTAAGGGAAAGCCTAAGTTTTGCCCGTTTAGACTTTCTGCTGTAAGTTTGTATCTGAAGTGTCTCCGATAGTATTTATTTTTTTGTTAATTTAAATATTTGTGCTCAGTTATAAAGGTTGAAATAACAGTTCTATTCAATATTTTCTGCATGGACATTTTATTTACCTTTATTTCTTTATGAAAGGTTGAAGGAAAGAATTTTGTGACACCTTTTTCAATTCACTTTCCTGCTTAGCATCAAGTAGGTTAATACTATCTCGCACAAAATTATGTTTTGCAATTTGAAATGCAGTGCCTTCACATGGGTACTACTGTTTTCAATGGTGATTTCTCATGGTCTCCAATTTGGAAATTTTTACATCTAAATTGAATTAAGGTTTATATACTGAATATTGTAGTTAGGTTGTTGGATATATTTGCTGCTTTGTGTTTTGACATATGCTTATATTAAAAATTACTCCTTATTAGACTGCTTCTCATTGGCCTCTTTATGGTTGTAGCCTGTGGTTGTATCTATTGTAATTTGATTCATTAATTTGTATGCTCTGTAATTGCCTTCCATTTTCTACTTACTGCTGCATTTAATAATTGTAGGATGAATCATCTTTGATCTGGATTTCAACTAGTGGTAGTGGTGAGAGAAGTTTGAAGTTAGCTTCTGTCTCAAGAATAGTTCCTGGACAAAGAACTGTGAGATATTTAATATCACTTTTATAAATTTTTTTTATTTGACATCACTTTTTAATTTTTTTTATTTAATATCACTTAATTCTTTATTATGATATTTCCAGTATTCTACATGACTATGTAAATTACTGTAGGATTTAACTTTTAACTCTTCTAGATGTACTTAGTCTAATTTCGTTCTGTCCCCAAATTTACAACAGGCTGTTTTCCAACGATATCTGCGTCCTGAAAAGGACTATTTATCTTTTTCTCTCATATACAATAACGGAAAGCGATCACTTGATCTGGTTAGTTGTGAAAGTTTATGTTCTATCTTTAAGTACATCGTTTTGAATTATTTATTTAATAATAATATGTTATTGCCTTCCAGATTTGCAAGGATAAAGTTGAGGCAGAAGTGTGGATTGCAGGTCTCAAAGCGCTAATATCCTCTGGTAGAGGTGGGCGTTCTAAAATTGATGGATGGAGTGATGGAGGCCTCTACCTTGATGTAAATATACCTACTTAGAAACATTTTTTCTAGTTAACATTTTATATTTTGTCTTATGTGAATGCAGTAAGCTGCCTTGTAACTGCATCAGCATGCTGAATAGGAAGCCTTTTGACTCTTTGAGCTATAGTTGTATGTGCATCAGCATGCTGTATAGCTGGTTCTTTATTTTAGCTTTTGTATTTTTTCAAAGTTCTCTTTTTACAATAATGTGTCACCCAATTTTCTTTATGGTTTAGTTCATACTTTATTATATAGGATATGCAAAAACAGATTTTGTCAACACCCACACACATGTACACACGTGCATTTGGACGTATGTTTCTCTTATATTCGGATGTGCAAATGGCTGGCTGCTTATCATTTCTTTTGGTAAATTGATTTCAGGATAGTAGGGACTTGACATCAAATAGTCCTAGTGATAGTTCAGTTAGTGGCACACGAGATATTAGCTCTCCAGAGATTTCTGTCAGTTTCAATAAACCAAATACTTCGCCAAAGGGTTTTGCACCTGAAAATTCTCCGCTTTCTGAGAGGTCACATGCAGCATCAGACCAGACAAATATGCAAGTAAAAGGATCTGGTTCAGATGCATTTAGAGTTAGTGTTTCAAGTGCTCCCAGCACTTCAAGTCATGGTTCTGCACCGGATGATTGTGATGCTCTAGGCGATGTATACATATGGGGTGAGGTTATTTGCGATAATGTTGTTAAGGTTGGAGTTGATAAAAATGCAAGTTATTTGAGCCCAAGAGCAGACGTGCTTATCCCGAGGCCATTAGAGTCCAATGTTGTTTTGGATGTACATCATATAGCCTGTGGGGTCAAGCATGCAGCCCTGGTCACGAGACAAGGTGAAGTATTTACATGGGGCGAAGAATCTGGAGGACGACTTGGCCATGGTGTTGGGAAGGATATTGTTCAACCTCGTCTGGTTGAATCTCTGGCATCTACTAGTGTTGATTTTGCGGCATGTGGAGAATTTCATACTTGTGCTGTTACAATGGCTGGGGAAATATATACTTGGGGAGATGGTACACATAATGCTGGGCTTCTTGGTCATGGCACCGACGTCAGTCACTGGATACCAAAGAGAATTTCGGGTCCTCTTGAGGGACTTCAAGTTGCTTCTGTAACTTGTGGTCCTTGGCATACAGCCTTGGTAACTTCAACGGGGAAACTCTTCACATTTGGCGATGGCACATTTGGTGTCTTAGGCCATGGAGACAGAGAAAATATTACATATCCGAGAGAAGTAGAATCCCTATCAGGGTTGAGGACAATTGCTGTTGCATGTGGGGTGTGGCACACTGCTGCTGTGGTGGAGGTTATTGCTACACAATCTAGTGCAAGTGTTTGTTCAGGTAAATTGTTTACATGGGGTGATGGAGATAAAAATCGTCTTGGACATGGAGACAAGGAACCTCGGCTTAAACCGACATGTGTTCCAGCCCTTATTGATTACAATTTTCACAAAATTGCTTGTGGGCATAGTTTAACTGTTGGCTTGACAACATCAGGGCATGTTTTTACAATGGGCAGTACTGTTTATGGTCAGCTCGGAAATCCCAATTCTGACGGAAAGCTACCTTGTTTGGTAGAAGACAAGCTTTCTGGGGAATGCATTGAAGAAATAGCTTGTGGTGCATATCATGTAGCAGTATTAACATCCCGGAATGAAGTTTATACATGGGGAAAGGGAGCTAATGGGAGGTTGGGGCATGGAGATGTTGAAGATCGGAAAGCACCGACTTTGGTTGAAGCGTTAAAGGATAGACATGTGAAATATATTGGTTGTGGTTCAAACTATACAGCAGCTATTTGTCTTCACAAATGGGTATCTGGTGCTGAGCAGTCACAGTGCTCTGCTTGTAGACAGGCTTTTGGATTCACAAGGAAGAGGCACAATTGCTACAATTGTGGACTTGTGCACTGCCATTCATGCAGTTCCAGAAAAGCCACAAGAGCAGCACTGGCTCCTAATCCTGGAAAACCATATCGAGTATGTGATTCTTGTTATGTGAAATTGAACAAGGTGTCAGAAACTGGTGGCAATAACAGAAAGAATGTTATACCTCGCTTGTCGGGTGAGAACAAGGACAGATTGGACAAGGCTGACATTAGATTATACAAATCTGCTGTACCTTCTAACGTGGATTTGATAAAGCAATTAGATAGCAAAGCAGCCAAGCAAGGAAAGAAAGCTGATACATTTTCCCTTGTCCGCTCCTCTCAAGCACCTTCATTGTTGCAATTAAAGGATGTTGTTATGTCAACTGCTCTTGATCTGCGACGAACAGTTCCCAAACCTGTTCTTACACCATCAGGAGTAAGTTCGAGGTCTGTGTCACCTTTCTCGAGGAGGCCGAGCCCTCCTCGTTTTGCAACTCCTGTTCCTACAACATCAGGACTTTCCTTCTCTAAAAGTATTGCTGATAGTTTGAAAAAAACGAATGAACTTTTGAATCAGGAAGTGCTAAAGTTACGTTCACAGGTATATTGATATTTCTCAGGATTATTATTATTATTTTTATATATACCTCGTGGGAGGGATGGGGGGCTTTTAGGTTTGAGTCTTTGTAATATCATATTAAATAATTGATTTATGGTTAGGTTGAGAGCCTGAGGGAGAGATGTGAACTTCAAGAATTAGAGCTTCAGAATTCAGCAAAGAAAGTACAAGAAGCCATGGCATTGGCTGCAGAGGAATCTACTAAATCTAAAGCTGCAAAAGAAGTTATAAAGTCACTTACCGCACAGGTCATTTCTTCATACACGTCCTTTCCTTAGTTCAGTCACAAACTTCAATTTGTGTGATATTTGGTAGACATCAAATCTTGCTGTCCCATTATAATAGTAAATTTAATAAACGAAATTTCATTCAGATAAGTATACTACATGAATGATGTACCCATAGTATATCTTGAATTGTTGACCAAAAGAAAAGTTATCTTAAATTGTCATCTATGATTGAAACTGATTGTTGCAATTAGGGGCAATGTTGAGTACCTCTACTTTTTTGGTTGAGTTTTTATTATGTGGAACAGTTGTAGTGATCATCATTAATAATAATTTCAGATTAAGGATTTGGCTGAAAGGCTGCCACCTGGGGTTTATGATACCGAGAGCATAAAGCAGGCATACCTACCAAATGGTTTGGAGCCAAATGGAAATCACCATACAGATGCTAACGGAGACAACCATTCAAGATCAAATTCAATGTGCAGTACTTACTTGATTTCCTCCTTGGGAATTGACTCTGCAGCAATAAATGGAAGTCAGGCCCCAACTCATTCACTTAGGGATCCACTTGGAACAAATGAAACTAACATGCAACACAATCGGGAGCTTCTGACCTCTAATGGGATGGTAAACCCCCCAGAAAGACTGTCCAATGGTGGTGGAGCATTTCAGGCAGTTAGTAGTGTGTTGGAGCCTGTTGATGGCAAGGAATCTGGGCCTTTCCAAGATGGGGAGATTGGTACGAGATCTAGGAATGCTGTAGTGGCTGCTAATGGTAATACAGTTGAGACAGAATGGATTGAACAATATGAGCCTGGTGTTTATATAACTCTTGTGGCTCTGCGGGATGGAACTCGAGATCTCAAGCGAGTGCGCTTCAGGTACTCTTTCTTATGCTATTCAATATCCTACTTTAAATATAGCAGCTGCTAGCTCTGTGTATATGACTTGTTAACAGATAGAAGGCCAATGATCTCTTGATCTGAGATTGAGGATCATGTTATGAATGGATGAAAAGATTGTTCACTTCTGTGCTTGAGAATCCTATTATCATGATTTTCAATTTGGCAATCTCTTATTGAACTTGAACCCAAACCCTCACACATACTCATAGTGCATGACTTTGGTGCTTTAGATCAAAGATAACGAACATAATAGCCGTATCGTTGAAATTTGATAATATAAATGCATTTGCAGCCGGAGAAGATTTGGAGAGCACCAAGCAGAGATTTGGTGGTCCGAGAATCGTGAGAAAGTATATGAGAAGTACAATGTTCGTGGGTCAGACAAGTCGTCAGTTCCTGGCTCAGCTGCACGTAGATCCGAAGGAGCTCTCTCACCGGCATCCCAACAACTCTAGCAAGGAAGGAGGGAGGAAGGGAGTCCTCCATTAACACATTTTGTATCAATTATTGTGATGCTATTGAGGCGAAGCAAGAGTCAATATGAAGGGAAGCAAACACCTCTTTTGCCTTTTTTGTTTTCCCTTTTTCAGTCCTTCCCATTTTCCCACCTTCGCCCAACTTTTTCTTTTCTCCTTTTTAAAATTATTTTCTCTCTTCCATTTAATTTATGGGTATCTACCCTTTATACACCTGTTGTATTGTAGTGTATATAAATCTTCATTTATGAGACGAGTCCGAGCAGAAGAAAGTTTTTCTTCTTGCTTCCAAACTTCTTGTCCGTGTTTTTTTTTTTTTTTTTTAAATTTCTTGTGAATATAATTGTAGGGTATATGTTTTTTTCTCTGCTCGAGCAGTTGATACTTACCAATATTTTAGTTGATACTGAGTCAATTGACATGGGACCAGGGACCGAGCGTAATGCTGACCGAGTAACCTTATGATTCTCACCAATATTTTAGTTGCTAATTCAAACGATTGTTGACGTGTTGAATGTAAATTCTGTGATGGCCATCAAGTATTTGTGCATTTATTCAGGGCCGTAGCTGAGAGTCTGGGGACTTAAGGCGAACCATAAAAGTTGGGCCCTCACCCCCTCAACGTACATTCAAAATTTTTTTTTTCTCCAATTAGTAAATATTTATTAGAAATTATTATAATAAGGGAGATTTAGAGTTCAGTATATTTTATGAGTTTTTTTTTTAAAACTAGAACTGGTAGTGATTTACGATTTTTAATTAAGTTTTTTTATTTTTATTTTTTGATGGTTTTATGTTAGGTTTTAACTCTAATATTTTGAGCTTTTCAAACTTAACATTCAACCTCTACAAAACTCACTTTACACCATAAGAGAGAAAATATTCTTCAAATCTCAAAATCTCAGAGTTCAAATCTAACATGCAGCTTCTACAAAGTTCATTCTACACCTTAAAAGAGGAAATATTCTTCAAATCTCAAAATCTCAGAGTTCAAATCTAACATGTAGCCTCTACAAAGTCCATTCTACATCCTAAGAGAGGAAATATTCTTCAAATAGGGGGAAATATCTTTCAAATCGGAAAATAACTTTATTATAAATTAAAAAGATTTTATTATGAATTAAAAAGATTTTTTTATAAATTATTATGAATTAAAATGATTTTCTTATAAATTTTAAAATATTACCGGTTTTCATCTAAAAACTGTTTTTCTAAAAGATCTAAGTTTAATTATATCTTATAATAATTCAAATTAAAATACTTTTAACATAACCAAATAGCAAATAAAATGTAACAAAAAAGATTTATAATTGCATAAAAAAATCAGCCAAACATTACTCGTCCTGCATTTTTAACTGCAAAAGTACTAATTAAGCTTACATAATAAAGTTTTTTCTATCATATTTCAAGGTCAGCAAAATGATTTTGTATGGTTCTTTCGTGATGTGTGCGAAGATGCTCCAGTGTATGTTGCTTTACTGATTATGAGGAGATCAAGTTTGGAGGTTAGTATGCTTGATGAGAAGAATATAAGTATATATTTACATAGTGGTTGTGGTATAATTGTCACATCTTTGGCTGCTTATAGTAGTAATATGTCTGGGTGGACTACCATGGATTATGTGGTGTTCATCTTGGTCTGTAATGCTATGGATGCAGCCAATGAAGTTTCTACATGTGGGCTTAAGGGTGATTTTATTTTGATAAATTTATTTGCTTTGAGAAGTTGGAGTCTTGCTGTGTTTTTCCTTGTACACTGCCTGGTTAGTGTTCCTTATGTTGTTCCATATATCGCATCTTCATTATTTGAGGAACTTCCACTTTCGTATAAATACATGCAAGAAGCTCATATCAGCAAGGTTTGTTGGAGTGACGTGATTCACTGGATGTGGCCTTACATACTCAGACACTTTTACTGATAATGCATTTACCGGAGTTAGATTAATATGGGGTCCTGGCAGGTGTGAAACCATGAGTAACATTGAGCCAATGGCCAAAATTAATGGTGGGAGTATTTTTGGCTCTTATCAGTACGCCTACTTGAATACAGTTGATAAAATTAACTACGTTATTTTTTTGGGTGTCGATTCTTATTATGATATTCAGATTCCCAAGAACTTGCTTGATCTTGTCAACCGATTGAAGATTGATACTAAAATCGATAGATATTTTGCTAACGAACAATTGGAGATAGTGTTACATAATTTTTTTTGTGAAGATCGAAGATCAATTAGCTGATTTACTTATTAAATCAATCTCCAAGTACGTACAGTTCTACAACTCGATTAATTGGCAAGTTGGACGTACGTACATGTGGGATACCGATGTACCAATTTGAGGGGGAATGTTAACTTGAGTTGTAATTTAGGATTCTAGTCCTAATTTACTTACCTTACCTTGTACTTTTCATTTGTTATGTTATCCTAGTTCTAGTCTAAATTAGATTTAGAGTAAATTTGTTATTTTTTATATTATTAATTAGTGTTTTTATCCCTGTGCACATAGGATTTGACTCTTATAAATACTTTATAGAGGAGAAAAATAAAGTTGAGCTGAATTATTTGACCGAAAGCCTAAATTTTCACATATACGGTGGAGATAGGCAACCTTAAGATTACCGACCCACCCCCTTATTTATACACATGCATCCATAATTCATTGATCACTTTCTAAACCTTCTAATTTCCTAATCAAAACAAGAAACTTTCTCTGTTTCTTTCCTTCTTTCTCTTCAAGAAAGAAAACTCAAAACCCTAGCAATCTTTTTCTCATTCATCTCACTTAATCGACACATTAATCAGTTACGTACCAATTGATTAATAATGGTCGTTCGTAAGTATTCGAGTTCATATGTGGGTGCGCCGGTGGGTTTCAGGTTCAACCCCTCGGACCAAGAACTGGTGGGGTATTACCTTCGTAACAAGGTGACAGGAGCAACGACAGCGCAACCATTCAATGTGCTGCAGTTTGACGACTTTATTGAAACCAAACCATGGGAGATAAGCAAGAAGCTTGGGGTCCTGAAACAGTTCAACACAGATTTGTACTTCTTCACCAGTTTGGCTCGCCGCAGTTTGGAGAGCCATTCGCGCGTTGATCGAAGGGTGGGGTTGGGGACTTGGAGTGAAAGAGAGGCTGCAAAGTTGATTTATGAACATAATGATGATGATGGTGATAAGGAGGAGATTGTTGAAAAGGTGGTGATTGGGCGGAAGAGGAAGCTGAGATACGAAGAGAAAGGGTCGGAACACCACAGAGGGTGGTTCATTGACGAGTACAGTCTTGTTGATGCTGCTGGTCGTTCTTGTTATGATCAGTTGGTGATTTGTAGGCTCAGAAAAAATGACAGGTTGTCTTCTACTAGTACTACTGGATCAAGGAAGAGGCATTCATCATCATGATCGATCATGCGCCTCAAAGAAAAATTAAACTTGACATGGTGATGAGGAGGAGGAGGAAGCTGAAAATTAATCTCCAATTTTCATTTAATTAGTTGCTACTCCTTGCATCTAAGTTCATGGATCATGATCTTTACCATTGTAATTAGAATTATTTCTCACTGATCATATCAATATATATATATATATAATTGATTCTATTTTCCCCTTTTAATTACTCCATATATATGTGAGGAGCTCTCCTTATCCTCTCCCCTTTTCCTTTGCTTTTCTCTTTATTTTTGTTGGTCTGCATGACCTTCAACAAGTGGGATGACTATTCGATCTTTTTCCTTTTTTGGTCCAATTTCTTTTGTGGATGAGTTTTTCATAATGGGGCATTAATTAATTAAGGTTAATTAATTCATGATGTACGTAGCTAATTAATTTGGTGATCACTTTGTACCAAAATTTTGACGGATATATATATATATGGATTTTAATTTCAATTATTCATGAATTTTTGGTTAGTAACTTTCTGCATCTAACTTCATCTATACCATTGTAAAATTAATACTAGTTATTCTTGATCACTGATTGGTACCAAAGTATCAATATATTTCCCCCTTAAAACTACTCCATATTACTGATTTACTATGCATCTGCTATCTTAATAAGTTCTCCTAATTGACAATTTATGTTTAGATTTTCCCTTTATAATTTGCACACCCAAAAAAAATTCTTGCTAGTAATGGTGGAACCAAACACATGACTAGCTCAGCCAAGAATTCTGCTAAAAACAAAGGTGATTATATATAGAGATAATTAGACTTAGGTTCTTTAGAAAAACAGTTTTTAGATAGAGATTCGAGGGTGTTTTAAAATTTATAAGAAAATCATTTTAACTAATAGTAAAGTCCTTCCCTAATTTGAAGAGTATTTTTCCTTATTTGAAGGATATTTTCCCTCCTAGGATGTATAATGGGTTTTGTAGAGGCTGCATGTTAGATTTTAACTTCGAGATTTTGAGCGGAGCCCAAAATCTTGGAGTTAAAACCTAACATAAAGCCGTCAAAGAAGAAAAATAAAATGACTTAATTAAAAATCCTAAATCACTACCGGTCTTAGTTTAAGAAAGACTTATAAAATGGACTGAACTCTAAATCTCCCTTATATATATCATATAGAAACCCAGTAGCTATAGAAGTTAAGTCAATTAATGACTTATATAGTACCTTTTACTTTGAAAAATCAAACTCATTAAAATTTAAAATAAAGGATCTGAAAAGTCCAAAAGGGATTTTTTTTTAAAGTTATTAACCCTTTTTTTGATCAATTAAGTTATTAACCAAACATAGCTATATCTAATAATATTAGATATTCATAATAGCTTTCAAACTTCAGAAGCTTTCACGGCATATAAAAAAAGGCATAAATTCAATTTAGACACATAACTATATAATCTATTTCAACGGGGTCCATAAACTTCACTACAAGAAAAAAATATTTGGGAGACGAACTCAAATTTGTCGCCCAAAGAAGTTTTGGGCGACGAATTATAACATTAGTCGCCTAAACTAATAAAGGTTTGGGCGACGAATATTGTGTTTATCGCTTAAAACACTTTTGGGCGACGAATATGGTCTCGTCGCCTTAAATTACGCACCAAAATACTCTTGAACCATACTTTGAGCGAGGAATCTATATATTCCTCGCCTAAAAGCCCAAAGTTATTTTAGGCGACGAACAACATATTCGTCTCCCAAAGACTCTTTGGGTGACGAAATTATTCCTCGCCTAAAATATCTTTGGGCGAGGAATTTATATATTCGTTGCCCAAAGTAACTTTGGGAGACGAATCTATAAATTCCTCGCCCAAAGTCTAGTTCATTTTTATGTACTTTTATATTTAGGTATAGGAATACGATGCGATTGTGTTTCCAACTATCTGAACCGTTCATTTTTTACTTCCATACTCAAAGATCATTCATGTAAAAATTTAGTTCAATCGAAGATGTAGAAGTTAGGTAACGGTGGTCGAATTGATGAACGATCGTGAGTTTTCTAATGATAATTCAATGGCTAGCTGAATTCCAATTTAGCTGATTTTTTGCAGAGATGATCTTTGAGTATGAACATAGAAAATGAACGGCTCCGATTGTTGAAATCACGTTGTGGTCTTCACAATTATTGAAACGATAAGGTTTCAACGAAAGAGTTAATAGAATTATATTTTTCAAGTGTTGAAACCGTTCATTTATATGTAGATGGGCATATCTTGATCGTGTTTCCAACGATGCGAACCGTTCATTTTTTAGTTCCCTACTCAAAGATCATTCCTGCAAAAATTTAGCTAAATCGAAGATGTAGAAGTTAGGTAACCGTGAAATTATTTTATATTTGTATATATTTAAAATTATAAATATAATTTAGTAATTAAGTTAAAATTTAGAATCTTATTGTATATTATTAAGTATACAGTCTTATTATAATATTTTATTATATATATATTTAAATACTAAATATAAATTATAAATTTGTAAAATATGGTATTTATTACGGCCATATTTTGGGCGACGAAATTATTACTCGCCTAAAGTCACTTTGGGCGGCGAATCTATATATTCCTCGCCCAAAGTCTCTTTAGGCGAGGAATATATAGATTCGCCGCCCAAAGTGACTTTAGGCGAGGAGCAAACATTCGTCTCCCAAATAGACTTTGGGTGAGGAATACATAGATTCGTCGCCCAAAGTCTATTTCATTTTTTATGTGCATCTATATTTAGATATAAGAATATGATGCGATCATATTTTTAACGATATGAACCGTTCATTTTTTAGTTCCCTACTCAATGATCATCCTTATAAAAATTTAGCTCAATGAAAGATGTAGAGGTTAGGTAACGGTGCTCAAATTAATGAACGATCGTGGGTTTAATAATGATAATTCAACAACTAGCTGAATTCCGATTTGGCTGATTTTTTGCATGGATGATCTTTGAGTATGAAGATAGAAAATGAACGGCTTTGATCGTTGAAATCAGATTGTGGTCTTCACAATTATTGAAACGACAAGGTTTCAACGAAAGAATTAATAGAATTATACTCATCAAGTGTTGAAATCGTTCATTTATATCTAGATGGGCATATTTTGATCGTGTTTACAACGATCATAACCGTTCATTTTTTAGTTCCCTACTCAAAGATTAT
>QANW01007979.1:0-30203 GCA_003254865.1 Dryas drummondii | reverse complement strand
CATGCATTGCACTCACCCATTCCTCATGATTGAGTGCTTCTTTGACATTTTTAGGTTCAACAATGGACACATAGCACACATGAGCACATTCATTGGCCATTTGTTTTCTAGTCCTAACTGGCTGGTCTAAAGAACCTAGAATTACATCTTCACCATGGTTACACCTCACCCATCTTGGTTTTTTAGATCTGTCACTCAAGGTTTTGTCAATTTGTTCGCTCTCTGACTTATCAAACTCAACATTTTTTGAGTCATCAGCAAGTTCATCACTGCCTGACTTGGACTCTTCTTTAACCAAATTATCCTCTTTAGGATCAGATTGAGGGAACAATCCATCCTTATCTGCAGCCATTTTAATAGATGCATCATGATCATCTATTTTCATATTTATGGACTCCATCATAGAATTTGTTCGCAAATTGAAAACTCTGAAAGCTCTACTGTTGGATGAATACCCTAAAAACAGACCATCATTACTCTTAGAATCAAATTTTCCCAAATGTTCTCTATCCCTAAGGATGTAGCATGCACTTCCAAACACTCTAAAGTGTGTAACCTTGGGTTTCCTACCCTTCCACAGTTCATAGGGAGTCTTTTTGGTTCCCGGCCTAAGGTAGACTCTATTTATGATGTAACATGCTGTGTTGACCGCCTCAGCCCAGAAATGTTTAGCAAGATTTTTGCTATTCAACATCACTCTTGCCATCTCAATCAAAACCCTATTCTTTCTCTCAACGATTCCATTTTGTTGGGGTGTTATAGGAGTTGAAAATTCATGTTTGATGCCCATTTGACAACAAAACTCATCGAATTGAGAGTTTTCAAACTCAGTTCCATGGTCTGATCTAATTCTGGACAGGGTTGACAGACTTGACATACCTTCACTTTTCAGCAGTTTCACAATCTTGACAAAATGATGAAAGGTCTCCGACTTGTCCTTAAGAAATGACACCCAAGTGTACCTAGAAAAATCATCTACCATGACTAGAATGTATTTCTTTCCACCTATTGACAAGGTTTGGACAGGACCAACTAAATCCAAGTAAATTAGTTCAAGTGTCCTAGAAGTGCCTATGTCTTTGACTCTTTTGTGTGGTTCTTTGGTTTGTTTCCCCATTTGACATGGACCACAAATAAAAGTTTCGGGCTTTCCTATCTTTGGTAGACCTCTAACAACCTCATGCTTAGACAACTTGTAAAGGTCATGAACATTAATGTGACCAAGTCTTTGATGCCAAAGAGAGCTAGTGTCATCAATAGCTCTATTGCAAGTATTCTCAATTTTTCCAACATTGCCATCAAACACATAGCAATCATCCCTAGACCTAGGGGCATTCAAGATCTCCCTTCCTTGGGAGTCAACAATTCTACATCCACTCTTGGACATACACACTTCACCACCCCATTCATCACAAAGTTGGCTAATACTAAGCAAATTAGAATTCAGCCCATCAACAAATCTTACATTTTTCAATTCGGGTATACCGGGAATGTGTACAACCCCTTTTCCACTCACATAGGACTTCTCTCCTCCTCCAAAAGTCACACTACCACCATCATAAGGAGCAAGTGAGGTAAAGACCTCCTTATCTCCCGTCATATGTTTGGAACACCCACTATCTAGGTACCAAATGTTCCTCTTAGTGGCTGAAAAAGCATTCAAGGTTACTAGACATTTAGTGGAGCTCTTCACAACCCATCTTTGATGTGGACTTGGCTTATTTTTGGGAAGTGGGGTGACAAGTAAGGCAATTTTGGTTACCTCTTTGAGTAGATTGTTCACTTGCTCTTGTAGAGAAATATTTCTCTTTGGTTAACCTAGACTCTTTACTCTAAGTTTGTTGCAATTTGGTCTAATGTGACCCTTGACATGACAATAATGACAAACCGGGACAAACTTTGTTTTTCTAAGTGAAGTAGAACAATCAATTTTTGTGACACTTGGTGTAGCTTGACTTGACTTAGAATGAGATGCTTTTTGACCAATGTCAATGAAACCTAGACTCTTTTTGACACTATGATCAGATTTTGACTTGACAAAAATGGTCTTTGTGTTGGATACACTAGGACTATTTTCACTAAAACCCAAACCGGTCTTGTCCCCATGATGCTTTCCAATTCTAAGCATCCTATCAACCTTTTCAGCCCCAATGGTGAGCTCAACAACGCTCTCATTTGCTTCATGTACTTCTTTTTGAAGTTTCTTATTCAAAGATTTAAAGTAGATGTTGCTCTCCTTGAGCACTTTGACTTGACTCTCAAAATTTTGTTTCAAGATAGCCACACTTTCTAATTCACTCTCTAATGACTCAATCTTCTCACACAATTTCAATTTAGCATTCTTTAGTTTCTGATTTTCTTCCTTTATGCTAAGAGTTTCGGTGAAAAGTAAGTCATACTTATCACAAAGTGCAGTGTAAGACTCATCATCAGGAGCAGATTCTGAGTCAGACCCACCATCAACTTGTTCAATCTCCTTGATTGATGCAACAAATGCAACTTCATCACCCTCAATATCGGAAGAAGACTCACAATCATTTGAGTCCTCACTCTCACTATCACTCCAAGTAATTTTCATGGCTTTATTCTTACTTGAAGAATAATTTTTTTTATTATTTGCACATTCAATTGCTATGTGACTTATTCCACCATAAGTGTAACATTTCACATCTCTCTTGGTTGTTCTTCCTTCTTTAAAGTTAGACTTCCTCTCTTGTTTTCTCTCAAATGAATTCTCTTCTTGAGGTTTGAATTTGAACTACTTAAAATTGTTACCACTAGTCCTAGCTTCTCTCCCTTTATTTCTAAGAATTCGTCTAAATCTTTTGACAAAAAGGGAAACCTCATCATTGGACATGGATGATTTTTCACTCAAGTTTTCACTCATCTCTTTGACACTTTGCAAAGCAATATCCTTGGACTTCTTGCTGTCCCTTTCATCAATTTCAAGTTCCATCTCAAAAGTTTTAAGCTTTCCTACCAATTTACCAATTTTGAGTTCATCCAAATTTTGGACTTCTTGTATTGCATGTTTTTTAGATTGAAATCTCTTAGGTAGAGATCTAAGAACCTTTTGGACAATGGTAGACTCCTCATAAGGTTTACCTAGGGACATGGCTTCATTTGTGAGGGCTTCATTTGTGAGGGCTTCCAACCTTTCATAGAACTCGGAAAATGACTCGGACTCTTTCATCCTAATTTCTTCAAATTTCTTCAAATTTGGAATGTACCATTTGAAGCTTAAGTTTGTTCCAAGCTTGCCTAGCCGTGACACAATGTTGTATGTGTGTAAATTGTGAGGAAGATAGTGCCGTGACAATAGCATTTTCTAGCCTTCTTGTTGGAGCTAGATGCTGTGACTTCGGCTAAATACCATTCGGACCTAGGCTTAGGAGTTTCAATCCCATCAACAGTTCGTGTGGGAGGAATCCACTCAACAGTGAGATACTCATATGCCAACTCGTCATAGGCATCAAGGAAAATTTCAAATTTCTCTCTCCAAGCAGCGTAGTTGCTGCCATCAAAAAATGGAAGAGAGTTGCAAGACCCTGCGACACGATCTCTTTTCATCTAGACACACCTAAAAAACAAACAACACCCTAGGATCTCTCTATTTGCTTTTAGAGTAGCGCTCTGATACCAATTGAAAGTTTGTATTAGGTGATCTAATCACTTAATAAACTTGATTAATTTCACTTTCAGTGATCGGACCCCAATTTTTGATTTATGTGATCATTCAGGAACTAGTCAAACAGACACAACTCAGACGATTCAGTAATTAAAATATGAAACTCCAGATTGCCTTCTAAAACCAAAAATCACTTTTGTAAACAACACAAATCAAACACACTAAAGGATCAAGTGACATCCTATACACTCAGAGGACCCATCACAGTAGGCATCCCAGTGTTATCCACAACTACAGTGGTGTGTGATTAGCTAGATAGTTCTATAATACATATATCAATTTCAAGCATATAGCTACAGTACAGATTTGTGTTTAAAAGTTGAGTGAGTCAGTAAGCATAACGACACAAAAAGGGAGACGAATGCACACAAGATGTTCACCCAGAAAAACCACAAACGGTAAAAACTGGGGGTCTTTTTCAGCTGACCGGGCAATCCACTATAGAGGAGGTTCAATACAAAGGGAGCATACAGCACACAAGCTCAATCACTAAGTCCTAAACTAAGTGGCAGCTTTCTTACCCTTTTGTGCAACTTCCATAAGAAAGGCAATCGGTCATTCATGAAGAAGGCAACTTCAACTCCAAGCTCATCAACCCATGACACCAATTCACACCAAGCCCAGTAGATTCATCAATGTATGAACATGTTATGCAAATTTTGGATTCTTTAAAAAAAAAAAAAATCAACCTTCTCAAGCAAGAGGCATGAAGAGGTTGATATAGAATCCTTCAACTAAAATCTAAAATGAATGTGTTTGAAAAATATATGAAAAGATTTAAACACTCAAGCACATTCAGATTTTTAGATGAAACAAACAAGTTCAGAAAATCATTTTGATTTTGAAAATTAAAAACATTTTCTAACTTGATAAAAGATGAGCACTCAACCTGAAAAATACCCAGGCATAAAACCACGAAAATACCCACTGAAAATGCTCATAAACCCACGCCAAAAGATCTGAACAGAGTACCATATATACCCGTACACACACACACACACACCAATTCTGTGTTTGACCGAGCTACGTGGAAGCCAATCAATGGCTGTCCACAAGAGACGAATGAGGGGCATATTCTATTTGTCCTAGAGGGGTATCATAGTATTACCAAGGATAGGAATGAGGAGCTGTAAAAAGGAATTTTGTTTTATTTTGCAAAAATCAGAATTGGAGAAGATGATGAATAGTGCTGATGTGTGTGCAAGTGTGTGGCGTGAATGACTAAGATGCAATCAGATCTGATTGATGCAGTGGGGGAACCAAGCCATGTGCAATGCACATGCATGTTTAGTAAAAAACAGAAAATGGGCTTTCAATGAAATGGGCTTTAAAAGTAAAACCCGAAATGGCCCACTGTAGTGACTGTGACTTAAGTATCAACCACTGTACGTGAAAAACATTGTTATTTATGTTCAGTGAATGACTAGTCAAATAGACAAAAAACTGTTATTTTCATGAAATGAATGAAGTGCAGTATAGCTTGAGTCTTTGTTCATTCTTGACTTTTTCAATACAACTGATCTTGTCCTTAATCTAGCCTAGAGCTTGTGAGTGATTAAATAAAAATAAATACAATGGTTTTGACAAGGAAAATAGCCAATATAACAAATCCTAGAAACTAACAGACCATGTAGTGGGTTGAAGTTTTCTCGGATCGTGCGCAGTACTGGGGCGCGGATTCCAGTCATATGTGTGCAAAACGGCCGACGACCGTTAGATACTAACGTTGACAGTTTGTTCTCGCACGATGTGGGGGCTATTATCCGTGCCGAGTGCGCCATGGTTGCAACCACTTGGAAAAAATTGCCGGCAGAGATTCAACACAAAGTGATCCGCTCCATCTCAGTGATTATATAGCTCAATAATTAATTCAAAACGATAAATTTGATCATTCATAACAATCTAATATTTTTTTCAGGTTAACTTTGACATTCAGATGGATGATCCCCTCACCGTCACGTACATGACATATTTACTCATCAAGTCCTACAGGCAGTGCAAGCACGAACTACACGTGCATTTCAAGGGATTTTCGTCGGCAGTTGAGGCATTGGCGAACCCCCTATGAAGTTGATAGAGCGGTCTGACCAGTGGCGTTTTTTGTGCGATCATTTCATGAGTCCGTCGTTTTTGGTACGTTTTATCATTTTAAGACTTTTAAAAATCGATTATTGTTTTGTTATTCTATTAGTGTATACATACACTAACACATTTATAATTTGCTTAATATTTAACAGAAGAAGTCGGTTGCCAACACTAGAAACCGGAGAGAGAAGCCGTTTAACCATCATAGTGGTCCGACGCCCATCTTATATCGAGTAGAGTCGCGACGTCGGGTACGTCATTATTTAATTCAATACATATATATTCTTTAATATTGGTTGGGTCTTTGACAAAATTATTTTCTTTTTAAGCGTGGGTCGCAATTTCCGGAGATAGACACTTTCGGGGATATCTATGTTCATTCCAGTTGTGATGCGGCCAAGGCAAAACATGTTAGTTTTTTATATTTTAATTTTTTTTACAATTTTTTATATTTATTTTTCTAATTGGTTACTTGTATATATAACATTTTGAAGGATGAGATGGTGGCCAACTCGAGAATATATTTGGAGAGCTTGGCCGAGCAGCACCCTTCGGGTACTCCGTTGGAGTCGATTCCAGTACCCGATCCCGATGTCGGACTTCGTATTATGATAGACTCATTGGGTGTTAGGCCCGGTAAGGAAATATGCGGCATGGGATATGGGCGGATTCGTGATGTTCGATCCTCGTCTTCGTCTTCATCTTCTTCTCAGCCATCTGCAGTTGTCGCAGGGTTGTCCGCTCAAGTGAAGAAGTTGCAGGAGGACTTACGAACTGAGAGAGCGGAGAAGGAGGCGTTGTATGCTGCATTGACCAAGGCGATACCTGGGTTTGTCCCGCCACCATCTTCTTATCAACCTCCGTCAGATATGAATGATGATGATGCTACTGGTTTAGAATAGATTGACCATTAGGGTTATTACAACTTTGTATGGATATTTGAATATATAAATTTATTAATTTTGTTTTATATAGTTTTTGAAAAAAGATTTTTTTTTTAATATTAAATTCAAATAAATAATAATCTAAATAAAAAAAACAAATTTTTTTTTTAAAATATGTTTAGGCGACGGAATTGTTCGTCGCCTAAACATGCTTTGGGCGACGAAGAGAATTTATTCCTCGCCCAAATCAGGTTTAGGCGACGAATAATTCCGTTGCCTAAACGTATTTTGGGCGACGAATAGTCAAATTCGTCGCCCAAAGCATGATTGGGCGATAAAAAATTCCATCGCGCAAAGCATGTTCTAGCGAGGAAATTAATTATTCCTCTCCCAAAACATGTTTAGGCGACGGACAATTTTGTCGCTCTAACATGCTTTGGGCGACGATTTTCCTGATTCCTCACCCAAAACGTGCTTTGGGCGACGAAATTATTCGTCACCCAAAGCATGTTTTGGGCGAGGAATCATATGCTTTAGGATACGAAAAAAATCCGTTGCGCAAGGTGTCTTTGGGCGACGAAATTTTCTGGTTCGTTGCCCAAACTCTTGGGTGTCGTAGATTGGGCGACTAAACTCCCGATGAACTCAGTTCGTCGCCCAAACTTTTGGGCGACGAAATTATACTTTGGGAGAGGAATTAGGTTCGTCGCCCAAACTTTTTTTTCTTGTAGTGCTTTAAAATATTTCAAATATACACCCGATCTATTATTTAAATTAAAAAATGAATTTTTGTCCATTAATTAGTTGAGAGATCAGTTAAATGACAGCTTGGCTTTTGCTGACTGGGATTACTTGGCGATGTGGCACTATCTCAGCAAACATTTTCCGCTAAATGAGCGACATAGACCCACAATTTAATAATAATAATATAGAGAGAGAGAGAGAGAGAGAGAGAGAGAGAGAGAGTTTGTGGACCCGTGTCAGGGGTTAGGTGGACCCGTGTCGCTCATTTCGCGGGAAATGAGCGACACGGGTTCACCTAACCCTTGACATGGGTCCACAAATTAATCATTTATTTCTCGCTTGTTGAACACAAGTGAGGGATTTATATTCTAATTTGGGAGAAAATGCATGTGATGTTTTTGGAAAACAAAATGGTCAGGAGAGCGTTCGACGAGCGGGAAAGAGATGATGGATGTGTGAGCTTGTGTCAAGTGGACACGTGTTGCTCATTTGGCTGGAAATGTATGCTGAGTTGGTGTTATGTCGCCAATTAATTCACGTTAGCAAAAGTCAAGCTGAAATTTAACTGATCTCTTAATAAATTGATGGACGGAATTTCATTTTTCAATTTACAAAATAAATCAGGTATATATTTGAAATATTTGAAAGTTCGTGGACCCCGTTGAAATAACATATATAGTTATGTGTGTAAATTGAATTTATGCCTAAAAAAAACTACTCCCCCTTTATTCTTTCATCACCACTCTCCAAATTATCATCAATTCTTCTCGATGAATCTCATGCCTAAGCAAGTATAATTTTGAGTTATTTTTCAATATTTAATTTAATTTTGATATATTAATTTGAATTGAAAATTTAATTTAGAGTTTAGAGTTTAAAATATATTAGGGTTTAATCTTATTTTATATAAATATAATGAGAAAGTTGCATTTTATTTTGGAGATTTTCTACTAGTGTTCATCCTTGTCCCCTTATTACTTTTTTGTTTACTCTTCCTTGCATTTACTTTGACAATTAATGTATTTCTCTTGTGAGATCTGAGTATTAATCAAAGAGATACTTGTTTCTCAATTATAAGTCTCTTTTCTTGATTTTATTATCTCCCTTTTATGGCTAGATTTGTGGCCAAGATTACCAACGAACATCAGCCAGATGCGGGTTTTACTTAATTTATTTTCTTGATTGAAAATCCGTTATACTCAGCACTTTTATTAGTAACACTAACAAAAACACATTATCTTTAGCACTAAAGTCCTGGAATGCCCAGGCATAGGAAAAAAACAAGCGCAATGATTTCACTTTTCTTTTATTTCATTTTTATCTTTTCGAACATTTTGTACTTGTTCCAAATACGATTTTACTTGGTAGCATGTCCTACGCTCTGATTAATCAATGATATGGACCAAATCATAGCCTTACACGTGGCCAAGGCATTTTTGACCATAACAGCATGGAGGGCTTTCCTGCTGCCTGGGCGTTCATCGAAGAGGCCCGTTAAATTATGAGCTCCTTTTCTTCTGTTTTGTTTCAGTTTCGCAAAAGGTCTTGTAATAAGTAGGCACATATGGTTGCCCAGCACTCTGTTAATTTGGATGACTCTGTACTCTGGAGGGAAGATTTCCCTTCTTGGTTACTCTGTGCCCTCGCTGAAGAGGGTGTGGTGTTTCTGGCCTAGAGCCTTAATCCAAGCTTCTATGCATTTGATCCAAACAAAAAAAAAAAACTAATAACCTTGTACCCCATCTTTTTCCGTCCGGTTTATTACTATTAAGTTGAATCCAAAACACCATTCAACTAATATATAAGACCAACAATAGCAGCAGCACTAATAAATTTTGTTTACTAGATGATGTGACGATATTACATTTTTTTTTAATATGGGTTCTTCTAGTTGTCATTTATTCTTAATATGTAAGACGATTAATAACATGATGCAAAAATTTAGTGTTCTTAACATATTGTTGTGTTTATTATGCCCAACATTTGGAAAGACAATTTAACAGCAAAAATGTAAATAAAAAATGTAACGTATATATAAGCCAAAATCGAAAGCAATTAAAGTCTGAAAATGAGCAGAATTATGGGCCAAAACAAGTTGTTAATGAGGCAGATCAGTTAAACATAATGCACGATATTATAAGTGCATTTGATATAAAATTTACATACATCTGCCTTAAAAGCCTAGAATCTAGATCCTCCTAATTGTCCTCTGTGTATAATGTGTTCCATGAAACCTGTACAAGCAGAGAAAGCAGAGTTCAAGCGGTTACCAAAAAGAAATTAAAGGGTAAATTAAAACAAATTAATTGAAAACAAGAAATGCTTAAGCATACTGCATATGCATAGAAATATTATCATTTACTTTTCAAGGGTTTTAAGTAGACGGTCCACATTCAAGGGTTTGCCTAAATAGTGGTCCATGCCAGCAGCCTCGATCACTTTGCTGGTTTCGTCGCCTGGTGTACATGTATGAGCAGTTAATGCAATGATCGGAATGCGAACTTCATAAGATTTCTCCTCTTTTCTTATCTGCCTTGTTGCTTCAAACCCATCCATTTCTGGCATCTATTTTTACACCAAAGTCACACATATATAATTTAACCCAAACTAAACTAGGGAACTAATATTCATAATAATAATAGGATAGGATATGATCAACATTAACCGTGAACATTAAAATAAGAAGTGAGAATGTTTTACGTACGAAAAAATTTGTCAAAATGACATGAAGTTTAATTTGGCCGTGCATGTGTCATTTCACCATATGAATTTTATTTTGTGTTAATAAGTACTCTAAACTTTCAATTATATATAATTTGTGTCAAAGTCGCCCATTCCATCTTGTTTATTATATATATATATATTTCATCCAAAATATATCACATGTGTGACATATGATCACTTTTAAATTAAAGTCAAAATCATCGATCCAAATCAAGTTAAAAGTGATCACGTGTATGCATGTGGTATGTTTTGAATGGAATATGTAATAGATATGATAGAGAATGGGTTATTTTGACACAAAATGAATGTTTAGGATGCACATTGATACAAAACAAAATTCATATCCTAAAATGACAAGTCCCAAAGTTCATGTCTTTTTGGTAAAGTTTTCTCTTTTAAGTATGGGTTAATTATAACAATATAGGAATTCTCTAGAGAGGATAACTTTGCGGATGGTATACGATCACCTGATTCCTGTACGCATGATTTGATTCCAGTATAGGATTCTTAAATTTCAAGTCATCCTATAGGCATTCACAAATTTTAAGTTTACAGTCACCTCTTTAGAGAAGGACTGATTATAGCAATAGAACCTCAGAATTATCACCAATTTCTCTCTTTGTTAATCTGTGTCATGTTACCCCATGCACATCAACCTAGTTAACGTACTGTACGTTCTGTCTTCTATACTAATGTGTGCACACATGATCATCACGAAAATTGACACATAAAATGCTCTTCTCAAATTAAATTTTCACGTGTGCGCCATATCAGTATCGGAGACTGAAAATTTAATTGGGTTGACATATTGGGATAACTTGTCATGCGAGTTAAAACATAAGGGTGGCAAAGTGAGTCAATGAAATTCAGCAGGCAAAGTAAGACATAGTAATAATTTGGGGGCGTTGCTATAATTAACCCTTAAATGTAAATATCTTGATCATTAATTCCAATATATGTTTTAATAATATGGATCTAATGGCAAAGGATTGATTACTTATAGTAACTAATATTGGATCAGTACGTATGACAGTAGGTATTTACCTGACAGTCCATTAGTATATAATCGTATCCATGCTTCCTCTGGTTGACTAAATGATTGCAAACTAGCTCTACAGCTTCTCTTCCATTTTCACAAAGCTTCACATTTGCACCCAGATTTTCAAGAGCTTTCATAGCCAGCGTGCGTAACACTACCATGTCCTCAACAACCAAAAACTTCTTCCCACTCAAGGGTCTGCTTGGATTAATACCATGTTGTACTTGTTCTTGTATCACTGTTTCTCCATGTGGAAGTTGCTGGTCATCAACTAGTACTGCTGATTTTCTTGATCTGGAGCCAACATGAGACCGATTTAGAGTTGGCGATGACAAGATTTTCTCCCCAAGAGGTGTCTCAATACCCGAACCACGGCGGTCTTGTAATTTTCCAGAATCGTTGTCTGTGGTATGAAACTGATATTTTGATGTGCCCTCTGAATCTGATCTCTTTGGCAATACTGCACCCCCAAACTCCGGGAGGAGTCTTACCACTTCGAATAGACGAGTTCCATGAAGTGCCTTGTGTTTCACAACATCCTCCTCTGAAATATCGAAAAGGTCGTTGTTATGCGACATCAATGGATTTGCTAGCCAAACAATCTTGCAGCGAGCATTTTGAAGGTCTCTTTTGAAATCATTCACCATCTTGCATAGTTCTGGAAAGGGTCCAACTGTCGTATCAATCACTAACAATATAAACCGAGCTAATGCATGACCACCTTGAGAATGGTACACCTTGCCCTTCATGTGTTTTATTTTCTTGAGGATGTGAGGAAGTTGTTCCCATTGTTGTAGCGCCAATACTTTTATGCCAAGGCTCTCCATGAACTTGTGTGCGATTCGTCGGCGCTCTTCGTTTTTAAGCAGCAGGACAACAGAGGATCCCTCTGGTTTAGGACTAGGTGTGCGAATCATGTTCAAC
Source organism: Dryas drummondii (assembly GCA_003254865.1). NCBI lineage: Eukaryota > Viridiplantae > Streptophyta > Magnoliopsida > Rosales > Rosaceae > Dryas > Dryas drummondii. Next base: position 18,115 of record QANW01007979.1, on the reverse strand, counting down.
CTGGGGCTTGGTGTGTGAATACTCACCCTGCCGGGACTAGGACTAGTTCTGTGAATTGGAGTTAATAGTCTCAATTCAATGTCTTCTTCTTTTGTGATGTCTTTATAGACATTCTCACTAACACTACTTAGGAGAACATTAAACCTGAAGCATGTCCCTCTTTCCCCAATCTCCTTGTCCACAATTCCTATTTCTCCATGCATCAAACGCACCTAGTTGAAACAATCACACACACACACACATCAAGGCATGTTTGAAGTAAAGAAATGAAAACTATAAAGGAAAAATGATTAATTTGGCCCCTATTTTAATTTTTTCAATCAGGCCTCTATAGTTAATTAGATTACGTTTATAATTAAGGAAAAATGAAGAATATGTTAAAAAAATTTAGGTAATATTTTGAATAAAGTCATGTACTTAATTTCGTTTTCAATCAGGTCTTTGCCTTTGCATTTTACCCTGATATTGATGTTTAAATTTTTTATCGGTTGTAAAAAACATATTAAAACAAGGTGTTCTTGATTGAGCAAATTAAAATTATAGGGACCATATTGGTGGTTTTCTGAAATTTAAATATATAAAATGTTGATTATTAATTATTACTTACCAGAGACTGAACAATACCAAGTCCCAAGCCAGTACCTCCTCCTGCAAGAGCTATTTCATTGACTTGGACATAGTTTTCAAACACTGCTTTCTGCTTCTCCTTGGGGATTCCCTTCCCTGTATCATCCACCTCAAAAACAAATTCTAAATAATTTGGATCATGCTGGACCCCACAATTCATTGCTTCCACGTCATCATCCTGTACTAGTGTGTTCTTCTTCTTCTTGTCGTTGTGAAAAAAGCAGCATAACAAATGTTTCAAAACGGCACCGCTCGGGTCAGAAGTAGCAGTAATTGAATTATTAAAATTGGGTTTTTGAACCCAAGCTCGAACCGTTACATGTCCCTCTGAAGTAAATTTGACAGCATTGCTTAATAAGTTGCATAAGATTTGCTTAAGCCTTCCCCTGTCACCTTTCACACGTGCGAACTTTAGAATAGAGCGATCATGAGGATCCAACACCACATCTATGCCTTTCTTTAAACCCAAAGGGTGATACAAATCAACTGCATCTTCAAGCAGTTGGGCCACATCAAATTCCTCTTCTTCAAGTTGCATCTTACCCGCTTCGATTTTGCTTGTATCAAGAATAGAGTTTAATATACCTATATAAATGGTACTTAAATTAATTAATTAGTTTGACAACATAATAACTTGAGCGAAGAATCAATCTAATTAGTTATCCAAAATTACAATCTGACAACATAATTATACGCACATTAGTTATCCCTAAGATGGTGTAATGACATTTCTCTTCACTCTTTCCGAATCAAAATAAATACATATAAAAGCTAATTAACCATTTATCTTAATTAACTAGTTTGCTCAAACTTATATATAAAGGACAAATGACCCTTTTCGTCACTGTACGTAATTTGCTTCTAATTCCACCTTCATGTATGTAGATTTAATTTCAACAGTAATACCCTTAAAATTTGTAAGGTCAGCAATTGAAAGGTAAAATTGGTTTTTCATCAAATTGGTAGACGGCAAGGTCATGCAAGCGAGCACAATTGATTTTTCATAATTTGTGTTTGATTTTACTCGCATCATGTGACCTCTTTGTCTACCAATTTGACAAAAAATTTACTTTTTCCTTCAATTGCAAACCTAAAAAAATTACAAGGATATTGTCGAAATTGAAGCCTATAGAAACGAAAGGAAATTAAGAGCCACATTACAAGAACTAATAAACTGATCATGTAGCTGTCAAAATATATAGAAAGTTGGTTAAGTAATCATTTAACTTAATTAAATTACCTAATAGGTCTTTGGCACAAGCATCCAGTTGCTTCAAATTTGTCTCCATTTCAGAACCCCGGGCAACTTCATGGTAAGATATCTCGATCAAACCGGTAATGGCGGCAAGAGCTGCTCGAACGTCATGGCTTGCACTGGCGAACGCAAGACTTTTATTCATGCTCTTCCTCTCAGATTGTTGAGTCGCTTCCATTTGTTTTATGAGTGAGGCACAAAGATGTATCTCCCGTTTTCCAGAACTAAGCATGACGAAAAAGTAATAGAAAATGAAGAGTGCCATTATGACAATCATCATAATTAGGAGGATGAATGCCACTTTGCTGTTCTTGTGAACAAGGCTGATTAACCCACTACTCTCCGGAAAAGCCAGTACAGAAACCTGAAACTCAAAAACAATTAACTATATCATTATATTATTAATTAATTATTCATTTGCTCCATAAACTACATCCCATGTTTTGAATTGCCCAATTCTATTAAATTTGTCACATTTTCCGTTATAAACTTTAATTAGCACATACGTAAGTGCTACATATTTAAACTTGACTAACCCAAAAAAATAACAGACTTAACATAATAAGATAATTTAAAATCAGAGATATAGTTTAGGGAGCAAAGTAAGACACATGAAATTATTAAGTCTATATAATTGAATAACGAATAATTAATTGAGAACGTAAAGTTTGGAAGTTTAAATTAACTCACATTGTGCTCGATATGTTTGATGATACCGATCAATAAACTAGACAGTACCAGCACGCCAATTACCTACATTGAAGTTAATTAATTAAAGTTAATTAGTTCGAATATATGTCATGCCAGTATACGTTAATTTTTGTTGAACCGACAACAATGAAAAAGTTAGAAGAATAATAAGAATCAGAAGAATTATATACCAACAAGAAGAAGAAAACATGCTGCAACACTGTCAATGTGTGGAGCTTCATGGTGTCTTCGATCTATAGTTGTAAATTTGTAATCAACCGCAAACAACTGTATCCACCAAATTGTTATTTAAAAAAAAAAAAATAGTATAAAACCAACAAATGAAAAAAAAAAAAAAAAAAAAAAAAAAAAATGAAAAAAAAAAAAAAAAACATAGAATAAATTTTCCTGAAAAAATAATTTTATAGGGAAAAAAAGAATAAAAACTGACATAGGTTATGGTTTTGCCCTCATATTCCCTCTAGGTCCAGTTTTATCGATTTTGCACTACTACAATCCATTTTATTTATTTTTCTGGTTATATTGGAGGAATCTAGATCTATCATAATCATAACATATTATTCCACTCTCCTTCACCAGTTGGGTTAACCCCAAAAATTTACACTGTATGTTACTTTGTCAATTCTATTAACATATCAAACGATTTCAATTCAGCTCAAAATTTTTATCATGAACGCCTCTTCCGTGTGTCTACCCACCCCCATAAAAATCTCAACCCTAAGATCACCACAAAATTTTGAGTTTGAAAATTTTCTTTTAAACTTGTCAGATTCTATAGTGGAACCATAGTTTTCTAGAAATCAAAGATTGTGCATCGAGTTGCAAAAACCCTCAAGGAGCACCAAGTTAATTCGGAGGTTAATTACCTTTGGCTCTTGAAATCCTTTACAGCCCCTGTCACGCCCAACTTTGCTTCGCTTAATCCCAGGCAAGTCCTATATGTATATATGTGTATATATATAGATGGTTGGGTAGCTAGACTTTCCTAGAAGCATTTGCACTTAGGGTTTAGATCGTTGACTGCCTTAATTAGGGTACACAAGATGAACAAAAGGTAAGTGTTGCGGTATGTTCCCTCCTTCCCTAACTAGCTCCACTCCTTTAAGGAAGTTTTCTATCTCTTTCCTTGCATGGCTCCCAAGTTCCAACCCTCACAAGTAAACTATTTTTAAAAATTCCCTCCCTTTATTAACCCTTGTATTTCATTCAAAATCCCCACCATTGTAGAGTGACCAATTAGCTTGTGGATGTCTATTGTTATTTCTCTCCATAATATTGGAAAGGTCCCATATTCAATTTGTACGTCTCTCATATTCAGAAAAAAAAAAATGATAGTAATAATAATAAAATTACTATGTCCAGTTTTTAAAAGATTTTTAAATGGAAATCCACCTAAAAACAAAATTAAGTCAAAAGACATTTTATTTTTCCTGCGCGTTGCCAACAATGTTAATAATGCTGCCAAGGGCTCGGCGATGCAGATGCACCTGTGAGCATTTGGAGTTAATTTTGGAGTTTCATATGTGATGAGTGTGCATTTTGCATCACTTTATGATACTAATTCCTTAACCTAGAGTGTTAGAACTCGATATTTTGTGTTTCTTGTATTTTCAGGTCAAATGAAGCAGAAATGAGAAAAAGAAGCAAATGTAGCCATTTTGGGACATTTTCTGGTCAAACTAGGAAAACGAGTGAAATCCTGGTCAAACTAGGAAAAGTGCAGAAATCCTAATCAAATGAGAATTCCTAGTCACACTAGGAAACATCAAGTCCAGAACCATCATTGCGGAGCCAGAAATGAGAAATCCTGATTCGAACAGAAAATCCTGGTTGAATTAGGAAACCTAATCCAACTGGGGAAAGGAGTCCTAATGACACTAGGAGACCCCAGGGGCAATATGGTCATTACGAGAAGTCGAAATGGATAAGGAATCCTTCATTTACAAGAAATCCTAGTTGCACTAGGAAATGTTGGTCAAAGTCAACTCTACAAAGTCAAGGTTTCAGAAGCTTCTAGAAGGTGGTGGACATCCATGGAAATGAATTGAGGGAAGAAATGAATTTGAATTCAAATGGAAATGAGGGGCAAAATGGGAAGTCAAAAGTCAAGGGCCCATGGGCCTAAGGGATGCCGAACTCAAGATGGGCCATGCATGCACATGCATGGGCCAAACCCTAGCAGCCCAAAGTCCATGCGTAAGGAGCAAGATGGCATCCATGTATGCGCATGCATGCCATGCAAACCCTAGCAGCCAAGGAGCCTATGCGCAAGCCCAAGATGGAAGCCCATGGAGTGAAACCCTAGCCCATCTTGTGCAAGCTACTTCAGCCCAACTCATGTGAGCCCAATGCACATCAAAGTCCAAGACCAGCAGCCCATGCGCAAGGGAGGGAGGCCTAGCTGACTTGCGTGAGTCACTTAAGCCCAAAAGGGCCATGCCTTGCCGCAAGCCCACAAGCTAGAAACCCTAGCTGCTGCCGCAAGTCACTTCTTCTTGCCTCTCAAGGATTGCACCTCTATATATATATCCCCTTAATTCAGAACCCTAGAAAATCACTTTTTGCACCTACACACTCCAGCCGAATTCTCTTCACTTCCTCCGAGTTTAATTTTCAGTTTTTAGGTTTTTAATTTCAGAAGTTAGAAAAAGTGAGACAGAGCCGAATTCAGAGGGATTTAGAGAGAGAAGGTGGCGTGACAAGTGAGAGAGAGAAGGACCAGCCTGCTGCCGCAAGCCCTAGCTCACCTTGCCGTGAGTTCCTCCTGCTTGCTAGGTGCCTCCTTCTTCCTCTCTCCTTGCCGCAGCCACCCTAGTGTTTGCATCTCTGATTTTGTTTCTTTTTCCTTCTAGTTTTCTATTTTATTGTTGGTTTATGCTACTGAAATTAATTAGTTTATAATTCTAATTATATTTAGTGCATGGTTCTGATTTCATTTAATTTATGCAATTTAATTTAGTTGTTTAGTTTATGCCTTTAAATTCATTAACTTTGTGTTTCTGATTTCTTTACCAAGCATGAATTGAGACTTTGTTTATTGTTGCTGTTTTTGTTTATTTAATTTAAGTATGTTGATTAGTTATTCTATCTTGCATGTTAGTTGTAGGTTGATTGATGGATTTACATGTTCTAACAAATCGTTTATCCGTCTCTTGGTCTGTTAGTTTGATGTTTGCATGTATTAAATTTCTACTATCTATTTGAACCCGTCACTAGTTGTTTGCATCCTTTGACTGGCCACCTTAGGGTAATTGCATCTAGTTTATTTGTTAGGTTTAGCTGTGAAATAGTCAAAGACACTAAACTACAAGTAACAAGGGAATAAGGGATTATTCTTGGTAGTGGGGTTGGGCGACCTCTATAAAGAAATAGTCAAAGCTTATATGTTTTGCATGTTTGACGTTCTCATAAAACTTAATGACTCCCGCATGGGTAACAACTGCCTTAGCTTGAACTTGGGAACGTGTAGGTTAACTGGCTAAGGAAGGCCCAAGAAGCTATTAGTTTATGCATTAGGAGAACAATTGCGAGAAAGTAACTAGTCAAACCTTTTCCGCAGTCAAACTTTAATATGTTGTGTTCAAATTAACTATCATTAGCCTTGGATGGTTATTGCATGCTTATCTGATTTGAAACTGAAAACTTAACATTGCAAGATAGAATAAAGGGTGTGTGCGTGTGGTGATGTGTGCCTGTGTTTCCATCTTTCAAAACCCCCCATTTAGTTATTCTAGTGATTATTTGAATTGATTTGTTGTGTATTAACCATTCCCTGTGGGATCGACCTCGTGCTTGTACGCTTTGCTACTAATGCGATTGGTGCACTTGCGAGTATACTTAGAATGAGGTAATTGTTTATTTTGTTCTAAGAAAACACATTCAACAAGTTTTTGGCGCTGTTGCCGGGGAATGGTGTCTAATATCAATGAATTGGTTTAATTAGTAATTAGAATTAGGTTATATTAGTCAGATTTTATTTTTGGTTAATTTTTAGTTTTTAATAAATGCCATGCCTTTATGAGCAGTCTTTCTACTGATTGTGTGTTTGCTCTTGATTAGGTGTTTTATAAACCCTGAAGTTGTTGCAAGGTTAGAGAGGCTAAAAAACGAAGCGTTAGGTACTTTTTAAGTCAGCCCTCAACCTAGTGCATCAGATTCGAGTAGTGAGGAGATTGGAAGTGTCGACATGGCTGAGACAAATGAGAATGTGCCGCAGCCCCTTAGTCACTTTTCAGCACCCTTGCTGCCCAGTCAGCCCATCGTCAACCCGAAGAATGAGGAGCATGTAAATGCTATTTTGAGGACTACTCCAAGAAAGAGAGTTAGAGTGGTCAAGACTAAGGAGTTGATTGAGATCATTGATATTGAGGAAGAGGAGGATCCAGACATGATAGAAGAGAAAATGGATACACGTGTGATTCCCCTCATTCCGGACATCGACGTCACCAAATTTCCAGCAACCATGATGGAGTTGAAGTCTATTGAGAAGAAGGTTGAGGAGCAAGGGCATAGTCACAACGTTCCTAGGGAGATTTGTGGTTATCTCTTTGCATCTTTTCCGAGCAAGAAGAGAGATCCGGGCTCATTGGTCATACCATGCAGCATAGGGGAGTATGAGATCGCCAATGCCTTAATTGACAATGGCTCAGCTATCAATGTTATGCCGCTGATGGTGTTCAAGAGGCTTGGATTTGTGGAAGCTGATTTGCAACCGTTTGATTTGAACATTCGCTTCGCCAACTCTTCAGTCGAGAAAGCCCTTGGTATGCTTGTGGATGTTTTGATTAGATGTCGTAATTTACTAATTCCCTCTGATTTCATAGTGCTAGATGTGCTGAGACTTCCGGGCGACGTTTCTATTATTCTTGGGAGACCATTTTTGTGCACCTCTAACATGGAGTACAAGGCAATGAAGAGTACCATGAAGATTCGGCACAACACCAAGCAAGAGGTGTATAGTCTCACTTCCGAGCTTCCGCAGAGCGAGAAGATCACTTTTTATGGAGATGAGAAGTCAGAGTTGGAAAGCTTCTTCAGTTCATTCTTAGGGAGTGCCGAGAGTAGCAGTGGCAAGAAGAAGAGGAAAGGACGCAAGTAAAAGAATGGCAATGTCAGGCTGAAGACAGAAAAACAAGTGCTGATTGGGAGCCAACCCAAGTTTTTGTTTTGAATAATGGAGGAGGAGTCATCGAGGACCAAGGAGGCCGCGCCTACCCTTGGAGTGTCCACACTTGCAGCCGCAAGTAAATAGTTTTTTTATTTCGCTTCATAAGACAATTGTTCATTTTGGTGTGTTTATTTGATTTTGGATAGTTGCAATTTCCCGTTTCACTTAATTTGATCATTCATGCATTTATTTATTATACATTGAGGGCAATGTATCATTTAAGTGTGGGGGGAAAGGCATTTGTCATTTGTTAGTGTTTTTTAGGTTAGAATAAGTGTTTTAAGTGTTTTTAGAAAAAAGAAAAAAAAATTGTTTTTTTTGTGTTTTTAGGTTAGGAAAAACTTTTTCTTGTGTTTTTAAACTTAGGGTGTCAAAACCCACATCAAAATGCACGTTTTCTGTAGATTTCATCCACCTTAGTGATGGATGTGACTCTTTAGAAGTGTGCGACATTGTTTTAAGAACAAAAAGTTTTTGAGTCATTTTGGTTGTTTTAGGTCGTTTTGAGTCCCCAACTAATTGATTTGATTGTGCATGATTGTTATGAGCATGTTTTAGTATTGTGTGTATATTTGGTGTTCTTTTCATTCTAATAGTGTTCCATAACATATCTTGCAATTCTATGTCATTTGGCCTTGTTGATATGAATTTAGGTTGTGATTAGCATTTCTAATGATTATATACACAATAGAGTAGACTTGCATGACCTAAGTGAGCTTTTGAGCCCTGTTCTTCAATTCTTGAGTGTTGCGCGCCACTCTGATTCTATCATTGTCATATAAGTCGTTGTTTTGATCTCATTATCTTTCATTTGGTCATTTGCTTGGAATATACATAATCTTGAATCAATGAGTTAGAACTCTTTTCTTGTGTACACAAAGCATGTCGTATTTGCATAACTCTTGAGAAATGAATTTAGGCCCTGTTTGTGTACCCCATAGCCTGAAAGCCTACCCATTACATGTTTTATCCTTAGTTACCCATTGTGAGCCTTTTTATCCTTTTTCTTTGTTACCCCATACCAAACCCTAAGTTTGGGGGTGTTACACCCCTTTTACCCGTTTTACTCGTCTTACCCTATTTATGGTATTGCAATGTGTTTACATGTTGATTGAGGTGAAAAAGAAGTGAAAATGCATAGCTTATACAAAAATATGTCAGAAAAGTATGGATGCCGTGCCCAAAGAAAAGAAAAAGAAAAGAAATCAAAGAAAAAAAAGATGGGGCGGTTTCAAAAGAAAAGTGAGCAAAAAGAGTTCAAATTGAGCTATGAAGTGCAAAGAAGCAAGGTATACCTCAGAACGTTCTATTAATGCTTGCAACTCCATGGATTTAGCCCTTTGTGTTTCCCTTTGGTTTCAATACCCTATCCTAGCCTAAGCCTTCATTATAACCCTATTTAACCCCTAGCTGATCTCAAGAGGTGTGTATTATACTTATGTGGAGTCTATTTGAGAAAAGAGCCTATGGTTATTGATTCTATTTCAAGCATTTGGATTCTGTTCCATGAGATCAGTGTTTCTTTCTAAATGTGCCGTTATTTCATGTACATATGTGAGCTAATTTTTTTTGTTACATATTTCCTCTCACATATACTTATGAGTGCACATATCAGCTCAATTTTTGAGTGTTTATCATTGAGAGTATGCCATAGTGAGGATTGAAGTTGAATCTATTGTGTATGTATTGATTTAGTTTTGTTTATCTAACACTTGGATTTGTGTCAAGGATGGCCTATATGACAATAGAAGAGTGAGGTATGTTATTTGAAATGTTATTAGAATTTGGAGAATACAATTTATATGCCTTGCTTTCCTATGTGATTAATGGTTGTGCATGAATTCAATTGTTGGGATGTTGGAGTCAGTTTTGAGTCTTTTCTTTCTTTTATTTGCTCGAGGACTAGCAAAATCTAAGTTTGGGGGTGTGATGAGTGTGCATTTTGCATCACTTTATGATACTAATTCCTTAACCTAGAGTGTTAGAACTCGATATTTTGTGTTTCTTGTCTTGTTTTTGTATTTTCAGGTCAAATGAAGCAGAAATGAGAAAAAGAAGCAAATGGAGCCATTTTGGGATATTTCTTGGTCCAACTAGGAAAACGAGTGAAATCCTGGTCAAACCAGGAAAGTGCAGAAATCCTAGTCAAATGAGGATTTCTAGTCACACTAGGAAACATCAAGTCCAGAACCATCATTGCGGAGCCAGAAATAAGAAATCCTGATTCGAACAGAAAATTCTGGTTGAACTAGGAAACCTAACCCCAACTAGGGAAATGAGTCCTAATGACACTAGAAGACCCCAGGGGCAATATGGTCATTACGAGAAGTCGAAATGGATAAGGAATCCTTCATTTACAAGAAATCCTAGTTGCACTAGGAAATGTTGGTCAAAGTCAACTCTACAAACTCAAGGTTCCAGAAGCTTCTAGAAGGTAGTGGATATCCATGGAAATGAATTGAGGGAAGAAATGAATTTGAATTCAAATGGAAATGAGGGGCAAAATGGGAAGTCAAAAGTCAAGGGCCCATGGGCCTAAGGGATGTCGAACTCAAGATGGGCCATGCATGCACATGCATGGGCCAAACCCTAGCAGCCCAAAGTCCATGCGTAAGGAGCAAGATGGCAGCCATGTATGCGCATGCATGCCATGCAAACCCTAGTAGCCAAGGAGCCTATGCGCAAGCCCAAGATGCAAGCCCAAGATGGAAGCCCATGGAGTGAAACCCTAGCCTATCTTGTGCAAGCCACTTCAGCCCAACTCATGTGAGCCCAATGCACATCAAAGTCCAAGACCAGCAGCCCATGCGCAAGGGAGAGAGGCCTAGCTGACTTGCGTAAGTCACTTAAGCCCAAAAGGGCCATGCCTTGTCGCAAGCCCACAAGCTAGAAACCCTAGCTACTGCCGCAAGTCACTTCTCCTTGGCTCTCAAAGATTGCAGCTCTATATATATCCCCTTAATTCAGAACCCTAGAAAATCACTTTTTGCACCTACACACTCCAGCCGAATTCTCTTCACTTCCTCCTAGTTTAATTTTCAGTTTTTAGGTTTTTATTTTCAGCAGTTAGAAAAAGTGAGACAGAGCCGAATTCAGAGGGATTTAGAGAGAGAAGGTGGCGTGACAAGTGAGAGAGAGAAGGACCAGCCTGCTGCCGCAAGCCTTAGCTCACCTTGCCGTGAGTTCCTCCTGCTTGCTAGGTGCCTCCTTCTTCCTCTCTCCTTGTCGCAGCCACCCTAGTGTTTGCATCTCTAATTTTGTTTCTTTTTTCTTCTAGTTTTCTATTTTATTGTTGGTTTATGCTACTGAAATTAATTAGTTTATCCCTTTGAACCCGTCACTAGTTGTTTGCATCCTTTGATTGGCCACCTTAGGGTAATTGCATCTAGTTTATTTGTTAGGTTTAGCTGTTAAATAGTCAAAGACACTAAACCATAAGTAACAAGGGAATAAAGGATTATTCTTGGTAGTGGGGTTGGGCGACCTCTATAAGGAAATAGTCAAAACTTATATGTTGTGCATGTTTGACGTTCTCATAAAACTTAATGACTCCTGCATAGATAACAGCTGCCTTAGCTTGAACTAGGGAACATGTAAGTTAACTGGCTAAGGAAGGCCCAAGAATATATTAGTTTATGCATTAGGAGAACAATTGCGAGAAAGTAACTAGTCAAACCTTTTTAGCAGTCAAACTTTAATATGTTGTGTTCAAATTAACTATCATTAGCCTTAGATGGTTATTGCATGCTTATCTGATTTGAAACTAAAAACTTAACATTGCAAGATAGAATAAAGGGTGTGTGCATGTGGTGATGTGTGCGTGTGTTTCCATCTTTCAAAACCCCCCATTTAGTTATTCTAGTGATTATTTGAATTGATTTGTTGTGTATTAACAATTCCCTGTGGGATCGACCTCGTGCTTATACGCTTTGCTACTAATGCGATTCGTGCACTTGCGAGTATACTTAGAATGAGGTAATTGTTTATTTTGTTCTAAGAAAACACATTCAACAATATGCACTTTTTAGGATTTTTTTAGCTTGCATATATAGTTTTTAAGATGCATCTATATGCACCGAACCCTTGAAAAAAATACCGAGGGCTCGGTAAAAATTTTGTCCCAGAAGTTCCTTTCTCATTTTGGGCTTCTAGGTAACGCAAAAAAGAAAAAAGAAAAAGGGTCATTGTAGATTGGGTCTCTAGCTAGCTTCAGATTTGGGTTTACAACATATTGTCCTTGAGATGGATGCTGAGGATGTTGTAAATTTCATCAATGAGTCTTCTAGTTGTTTGCCGGCAGATGGTGTTCTCGTTGAAGATGTTAAGGACCTCCTAGCTTTTTTCACAGTAGCATGTTGTTAATTTTGTTGTCGTGATTGTAATAGAGTAGCCCATCTCCTTGCCCATCATGCTATTTTTCATGATGGGGTTAATATTTGGATTATTGATTTGCCTTCACGGCTTCCATAACCTATGTATGTGATGCCCCAAAACCCTAGAGTGTCATAGTGACACCTACATTAAGAACACATAAGACTATAACACTCATACCCCAAGTATTATATATAATCTCAAATATTCCCAAAAAAGGTTAAGCCCTTTTAAAGTAAAATATGTTGGATTAGAGTTTTTGTGCCATAAAAAATAAATGGATTAACAAAACATTTAAAATAAAAACTAACCCACCAAGGTTACGAGTTTGGTAAATGTAACCTTAAGGAAAATGAATATATTTGTAAGATAATGTTCGACATATGTACAATAAAACCAACCAAAAAGAGAACTGACAACTGTTCAAAATATATAAAAGGGTACATGCATCAAAAGATGGAAATGATTAGCAACAAGGTAGATGTCAGGCCCTTGTTTTTGAGCTACTTACTTCTTGAACCACTTGGAGTACATTTTGTAAATGCCATTCTTTTGTACATGTTTTGACCTCGATCAGTTTAGGTTGACATGTAGAGATGTAAACCTTTGAAACCCTTCTAAGTACTTTTAGGCTGTAAGTACAAAATGAACTAAGGCTTGTTGATATTAATCTTTGTACGTATATAATGTTGGTTTGTTTGTACTTACATGGAACTCTCTTGCCATGACTTCATATTCTTTTCATACTTGTGTTTGTGAAAATATCCTTGGAAGTTGGCAAGTGTTGTGTTGTGATTGTGATTTGAATTCCTTGTTGATGCAAAAATCCATAAGATGATGCAACAACTTAAGAAGGGATGATGTGGATGCTGATTCTACCCTTGTGAAAGATGAACAATGGTGATTGGTAATGAACTGGGTTGCTAATGAACTCAAACAGAGATGACCTGCATGACAAAGTGTTGGAATATGCACTTATGCAAACCGTTTTATAAACATATTGTGTATATTTCTAATATCAAAGGGCAAATTTGTCTTTTATGTTCTATCCTTCATTTACATACTATATCCAATTATATTTGTGTATATGCATAAAAGTGGTCTATGATTTCATGTTAAGGGAATAATGTCCTAAAGAAGGTAGGACAGTGAGACTTATATCTCTTAGTACTTGAAGTCTAAACAATTCCTGGTTACAAGATTGATAATTGGACAATATCAATCCAATAAAACCAGTATGATATATCTTTGCTTAACGTCTAGAATAATCGGTCTTAGATTATCGGTGTAGAGACACTAGGAGAATATCATAGGTGCCAGTATATGGTTCATTGAACATGACCGAAATAATGAATATATGTTATGGAGTATTATACACACGTCGAAATTCGTTAAGTCTTGACAACAGTCAATGTAAGGCAAGTTAATTGCAAGCAAGTAAGCGAGTATATCTTTTTTCGAGATTATAAATCCAAGAGATCGATAACATAAATTAATGGAAGCTTTATCATCATGATGAGCTCCTTAGGTTAAGTAGTTGAATATAAATAAAAGAAATGTGTATAGGTATCTGACCCTTGCTTGAGACATACTAAGCAACCAACTTTTATCAACAAGAATTGTAAATCAAATCATTTTGAAGCATTAAGACCAAACATTTGATAATGAAGGCAAACCAATTAAATAATGAGCCATGCTAATCTTTAGTAACTTCAACACTCGGTTTCTCAACTAAAGCAATAAAATGAAAGGGTTGTTACACACTTATCCATAGGGTTGTTGCATCACTTGTATCTACTGATGTTGGGGGTGTTGGGATGTCAATGTTGGGAGTCCTATTCCACCAGCCTTCTTGCTCTTCCTTTGAATTCGAAAGGTCTATCATGCTAATCATTGTCTTGAAGTTGTCCTGCACTCACAAAGTGTGTAGGTTTTAGCATCACCAAAACAACTGATCATTTGCTCAACTAGTCCAAAATAATTGCATGCATTTCAAAATACTTTCAAGTACCAAGATAAACTTTAATAAAATCACAAGCATTTGCAGAATTGGAACAACGAATCACAAGCATGAAAGTAGCAGATAAGTGGTTCCTAAATGTCCTAATCAATAGTACTAAAATAGAACATTTACACAACCAGATTTTAGAATTTAATGAAAACATATAAATAGATAAAACACATATGCCAAGCATAATCATAGATTTACAGCTCTCGGATCAATAGGACATCATTTCGCATACTAATATTTCTCACAACTATCCATGATTGAATTCATGATATGCAAATGCATGTCAAAAGTAAAGAACAATGCAATGCGTAACTTTTCTCCATGACAAAGCTCACCTGTCAAAGTTAAATATAGTGGACTTATCCCTAATTTGTAATTCCATTACCCTTATCCCCATACCCTACTCACAAGTAGGGCTTAGATAGTGAGATGTCTTCTAATGAAAGCAAATAAGTTTATTTTTTCCCCTCTAGCATATTTTTAAACTATATAACCTTCTAGAGTAATTTGTATGCATACTTTTAGGGAATCGAATCCAAAGATAAATAAATATTTATCCTACCATCTCTAATTAAAAAGTCCAAACACTCAAAAACACATTAGAGTATACATTCTTTATTCAATTACTATGAATGTCAATGTAATGCATAGACAGACTCCTTGAAAGGATAATCTACCCTATATGAACCATTTATATGATATGCATGTGTAATCATGTGACAATAATTCCATATATGCATGTTTATCTCATTGTACAAGTCATATAATCATGCAAGACTTTCCATTTCAGTTTATTTCATAGCCGTTGATTTACTTAGTTTATACCCCTAAAATCATGCAAGACAAAATCAAAACTTAGTTGATTTACTTAGTTGATTTACCAAGTTGCATATTATTCTAAGATGTCCTCAAGGCACTTTCCAATTATGCAAGTTCTATTAGTTCACCTTAGGTGTATTTGTACTTCAAGTCATGACCAAAACCAGTGTATTTTCATTTCATTAAAAGCAAGTTGAAATCATCAACATGCTTTCACATATTGATTTATTTAAACCTATAAGCATGCTGACAGTTAAAGCAGTTTTTCAAACATTACAAATCAACACTTCATCTCATTTCACTACAACAAAATTGTCAATAGATATCACATTTTTTATATCAGATTTGAAATCGACTGATATTATAAAACTTATTATCTCAGTTAATATATAATTTTTTTTTTTTGAATTTTTTGAAGACATCAGTTTGAACTGTGAACTGATATGTTAAGTTTAGATATTTTTCCCCGTCTAATTTTTTGGCCCTCCCACTGATATAAAATGTTTGTGCTTTTTCTTATATTTTGTTAACTTATCAGTGTAATATCTAAGTTATGTAATTGATATCTGAACTACATCAATCTAACTATATGTTTGTGCTTTATAAAAACATAGCTACATGATCACTTTCTCTTTTCCTCCTAAACACATAGCCGCACCCTCCCTCACTTACTCTCTCTTCTCTCTCCTTTGTCGTGAGTTTTCTCCGGCAACTCCATCTTTGTCCGACAGCCAATGGTGACGAGATGACCACCAAAACGCTCGTCTCCCTCTCCTCTTTTCTCCTCTGGTCTTCATCGGCCCAAACACCCAGCCATCGAAATGAATCAAAGTCACACAAAAATGCCCCATTCTGTAACGACCTGACCCAAATTTTACTGTAAGTTTAAATTTTTATTGAACTTTGGTTTTAAGAGGGTTTTAAGGAAGTTTAGTTTTTGCGACCTTGGAAACTTTTTTTTTTTAATTACATTGGGAGTATTTGAGAGTTTATTCGATGTTTCCACTAAAATTGATTTAACGTTATTAAAAAGTTTAATTTAGATTTAAAATGTTTCGTTTTAAAATTCGTAAGACCCAGTATTTTTCTAAGTTTTATTTCGAAAAGTATTTTAAAGATTTGGAGAATTTATTGTGATTATTTTGAAAATTTAATTGAGAAATAAAATGTTTTGGGTTTATTTTAATTTTTTTAAAATTAGACTTGACCCCAAAGTTGAGTTTTAAAACTAGCGGGCTTTTGATTTTGATTTTGGACCCGTTGGATAGATCTCGAGTCCACGAGTTTGTAGACACGAAGCACGCATAAATCAGAGTTACGGTTTGAGAGATACGAGCATTTGAAGAAAGGGGCAATTTCGTAATTTTGTATGAGTGGGTTTTAGATACCCAAAATCCAGAAAGTTCTAAAGGGGGTATTTTTTTCTCTCTCTCTCTCTCTCTCTCTCTCTCTCTCTCTCTCTCTCTCTCTCTCTCTCTCCCCGTGTCTCCCTTCTCTTTCCTCTCTTTCTTTCTCCGCCTGCCTTCTCCCTTCGGCAGTTTCGCCGTCCGGCCACCCCTCGACCAACGGCGGGCACCGGTGAGTTCCTATCGCCGTCGCTGACCCCCAGCGGCCTTCCTCATCGTCGGCCGACCACCGTAGTCGGAGAATCGACGCTAGACATAAAACGCTCTCGTCGGCGATCAGTGTTTTCCAATGGAGTTACAACACCGGACCACCTGGGTTTTCTTCCCCAGGCTTCGGCGAGTTCAGTGGTGTCACCTCCTTGCTCCGGCGACTGCTCACAGCGGTGAATCGACGACACAAAGGCCGACTGCTCCCGCCGCTGATTTCGGCGTTTCCGGAAATAATTGGCCGTCAATCCAGTTGTGAAAAATGATCCTCTAGGTACGAGTGATCTTTCCCCTAAGGTGTTGATGTTCAATTTTGAGATTTTAGAAATTCAATTTTAGGGATTATACCTATTTCGAATTTCTTGAAATTGGACTTGAATTGGAATTTTTTTTGTGCAATTGGAGGTTCTATTATATGATTAGAATTATTTGGAGTTGAATTTGGGTATTTCTAGGCTTGTGCCGCCGCTGCCACAGTCGGCTTTGCCACTTGTGGTAGCGGGTTGGATGGTTTTTCGTATTGTTCAACTTCCCTACGATTGTAGTAGCTTGTTTATAGGTTCGGTGATTGATTGGGATTATTTTTGTGTGTTGTTTATGGTCGGGCAGCCTCCATGTGTGGTGGTTGACCGCTTGTTTCAGTTGTTTAACAGCTAATTGAAGAATCTATTTTATATTGTTGGTTGTCTGGTCTTAACAGGTACGTTGGTTCGGGAGAATTTGTAATCCGATGCCATTTCGATTATTGAACCCGAAATCCAAAACCTGAAACCTTAATTTGGTATTTTATCATTGAGGGCATTAGTATTCATTTCACTAAAACTAATCGATTTAGTTTCGAGAGAACGTTTAAGTAAACCCTAAACTTTTGGTTTAGTTCTAAGGGTAGTTTGGTCATTTTACGTAACTCTCAAGAAACTGAAACGGAATGAAATGTGATTGGAGATTTTGAGAATAATTTGTTCTTAATTACCTAAATTAAATTGTAAAGGTTTTACATTGTCTGACATGTAGTCATGAATGGACAAACTCCAGAATTTGTTCGGATGACGTTTTTGAGTTGTTAGTGCACTATATGGATTGCTAGGGATTGACCATTTGATAGATGATGTTTTACTATTAATTGGGTAATTACATTGTTATGAAATGTACAAACACTACAACAAAATTGTTAATAGATATCACCTCTTTTATATCAGATTTGAAATAACTGATATTATAAAAATTATAATATCAGTTAATTTCTTTGCTAATATCTAAACTCTAATAAGAAATCACATATTTTTTTCATCTGATATATAATGTTTTTTCTTTTTTTAAGATTTTTGTAAAATATCAGTTTAGACTATCAACTGATATCTTAATATACACTTATAATTTTTTTTTTTCTACTATCCAAACACACCTGATATGATATGTAATGTTTTTCTCCCACTTAAAATGTTTTTTTTCCTGCCTAACCTAGATCCCAACACTTATTTCTCAAAAAGCTCGACACTAACCACTCAGCCCCGAACTCGCCTATCTTCCTCGATCTATCC
>QANW01007949.1:138720-150877 GCA_003254865.1 Dryas drummondii | reverse complement strand
AAAGACAAAGATGGGGGCTGGAGGCTTGCTTGAAAATAAAACAAAAGGTGGTTAGGGTTTCGGCAAAGACAAAGATGGGGGCGGCAAAGACAAAGATGGGGGCTGGAGGCTTGCTTGAAAATAAAACAAAAGGTGGTTAGGGTTTCGGCAAAGACGAAGATGGGGGCGGTAAAGACAAAGATGGGGGCTGGAGGCTTGCTTGAAAATAAAACAAAAGGTGGTTAGGGTTTCGGCAAAGACAAAGATGGGGGCGGCAAAGACAAAGATGGGGGCTGGAGGCTTGCTTGAAAATAAAACAAAAGGTAGTTAGGGTTTCGCGGCAAAAGAGAGAAAGAAGAGAGCATGTAGAAGAAGTCTCTCACTTATGAAGGAGAGAGGTTTATTTATAGGAGACTTTGGGGCTGAGGTTTCTCTCATTCTTCAATGTGGAATTGACACTTTCTTTGCACATCAAGACTTGTAATTTTCGGCCAAGTATGGGCTTTGGGCTGATTTGGGCTCTTTTTGGGCGGAATCCATTTTTCTGATCGCGGAACTGCTGCTACCCTCACTAAAATGACCATATCTTGAGCTACACAACTCGGAATTGAGATTCGTAAAATTCCCTGCGAAACTAACATCCGTAGCTTTCCAACCATATATGGCATGACATCGGATTCGATCTGTAGAAATACAGAATCACTGTCGAAATTTAGTGTCCAGTTTCTAGGGTTTTGACTTTTTCTTCAACTAGGACTCCTTGTGATCTTTGACTGAATCTTGTGAGATTTTCCTTAAGCATGAAGGATTCTTTTCATTTGGGCCTTGGATCAGCTGAGTGGGTGTGAATTCCTTGGGCTTGCGGACTCTTGGATAACACAACCTGGGCTTCCACTATTTGGGCTAGCAATAGGCGCATGGCCTTGGTCCTTTGGGCTAGGGTTATGTGCATGGCCCATAGTGCATGGGCTACATGTGTGGTCCATGTCATGTGATGATGTGGCATGGTTGACTATTGGCTTTGACCTTTGACTTTGACCAAAAATCAACCATGACAAAAAAGATTCATCAAAAGATTCTGTTTGAGATTCTTCAAAGATTCCTTCCAGATTTCAGATCCTTCTAGAAGATTCCCTCAAGATTCTTTTTCCTATTTTTTCCATTTTTAGCTCAAAATAGTCTCATTCAGCTTCTTTCTCCATCATTACTTCATTTAACCTACAAAACACTAAAACAAACCAATAAGACATAAAATATCGAGTTCTTGCACTCTAGGTTAGGGAATTAGCATTATAAAATGATGCAATTTGGACACTCAACAGCATACCATGGAGTAGTCAAGATGGCAAAAAGCTGCTCGTCCGGGAATGACTCTCGTAACGGTAGTGTGTCCTCTTCATATTGTTCCTTATT
This sequence comes from Dryas drummondii, assembly GCA_003254865.1. NCBI lineage: Eukaryota > Viridiplantae > Streptophyta > Magnoliopsida > Rosales > Rosaceae > Dryas > Dryas drummondii. The sequence continues at coordinate 149,485 of QANW01007949.1, read as the reverse complement.
GACAAGTCTACTGAAATGGTTTGCTACCACATTTTCACAACCTTTCTTGTCTTCGATCTCAATATCAAATTCCTATAGCAACAGAGTCCATCTAATCAATCTCGGCTTTGCATCTTTCTTGTTCAGCAAATACTTGAGAGCGGTATGATCCGTGTAGATGGTGACTTAGACCCAATCAAATAACTTCTAAATTTCTCATAGGCAAAGATCACAGCAAGCAACTCCTTCTCGGTAGTCGAATAATTCAATTGAGCATCATTCAGAGTCCTACTTGCATAATAAATCACATGCGGCAACTTCTCAACTCTCTGACCCAAAACGGCTCCAACAGCATAATCACTTGCATCACACATAAGCTCAAACGGCAGATTCCAATCAGGTGGCATAATGATCGGAGCAGAGGTTAGTAGTTTCTTCAACTTGTTAAATGCAACCAAGTAATCCTCATCAAACTCAAAATTCACCTCTTTTTGCAATAAGGTGCACAAAGGCCTAGAAATCTTAGAAAAGTCCTTAATGAACCTCCTATAGAACCCATCATGGCCTAGAAAACTCCTTACTTCTTTAACACTCGATGGAGGTGGCAATCTTTGTATCACATCAATCTTGGCCTCATCAGCTTGTATGCCCTCCTTTGAAATCACATGACCCAATACTATCCCTTGTTGGACCATAAAATGACATTTTTTCCAATTAAGCACTAGATTGGCTTCTTGACATCTTTTTAGAACAAGAGACAGATTATCTAGACATGTATCAAAAGATGAACCAAAAATAGAAAAATCATCCATAAATACCTCAATGATTTGTTCCACCATATCAGATAAACTAGACATCATGCATCTCTGAAATGTTGCGGGCGCATTACACAATCCGAATGGCATCCTCCTATAAGCAAATGTACCAAATGGACATGTGAACGTGGTCTTTTCTTGATCCTTGGGTGCAATAGCAATCTGATTCTACCTACTATAACCATCCAAAAAGCAATAGTGACTATGGCCAGCCAACCTTTCTAACATCTGGTCAATAAATGGCAAAGGAAAATGATCCTTCCTTGTCGCGGTGTTAAGCTTCCGATAGTCAATACAAATACACCAATCGGTTTGTGTCCTTTAGGAAACCAACTCATTATGCACATTCTTCACCACAGTAATACCACTTTTCTTTGGCACTACTTGAACAGGACTAACCCACTTCGAATTAGATAAATAATACCAACATCCAATAATTTGATTACCTCATTACGCACAACTTCCTTCAGAGTTTGATTCAGTCTTCTTTGGGCATCACGAGTAGGCTTAGATTCCTCCTCAAGTAAAATTCTATGCATACACACTGTGGGCGAGATCCCCTTGATATCGGCTATAGTCCATCCCAATGCTAGCTGATTTTCCTTCAGAATTCTCAAGAGTCTTTCTTCCTCGCTTGCACTCAAATTAGCTGCAATAATCACAGGCAAAGTCTTATTTTCTCCCAAAAATGCATATTTCAAATGCTTAGGTAGCGGTTTCAGCTCTAACGTAGGTGCTTGCTCAATTGAAGGAAGCGTCTTATGATTAGTGGATACTAACATTTCAAACTGGTTGAACCACTTATTCTTGAGAGTCTGGGTGCCTTCCAAAAGTGTATAGACTTTTTCTACTTTTTCATCTAATTCACTGGACTCTGGCGTTCCCAAAGCAACCTCCAATGGATCTTCTGCAAGGCTAGTTTTGCACACTTCCTCTACTACAGGATCCAAATAGTCAATCCTCAAACAATCATCCTCCTCCTTGGGATACTTCATCGCACCAAAAACATTAAACTCAACTGTTTCACCAAGAACAGACATTGTCAACTTCTCATTACTCACATCAATCTTGGTGTTTGCCGTGGCCATGAACGGTGTTCCCAATATGATCGGTAGCTCATTTCCTCTAACTGGGGCATCCTCCATTTCAAGAATGATAAAATCAGCGGGCATGATCAAATCTGCAACCCAAACTAGCACATCTTCAACCACACCTTTCGGAACCTTTACTGAACGATCTGCCAATTGAAGAGTAACACTAGTAGGTTTAAGATCTCCTATGCCCAACTGTGCGAAAACTGAATACGGCATCAAATTGATACTTGCTCCCAAATCCAGCAATGCCTTCTCAAACTTATGATTCCCCACCAAACAGGGAATTGTGAAATTGCCAGGATCTTTCAACTTGGGCGGCAACTTTCTTTGCAAAACAGCACTTACTTCTTCACATAGACACACCTGCTCATGTTCTTTGAATTTTCTCTTGTGTGTGCACAATTCCTTCAAGAACTTGGCATACTTAGGAATTTGCTGAATAGCATCAAGCAAAGGAATGTTGATTTCCACTTTCTTAAACATCTCCAAAATTTCCTTGGCTTGCTCATCCTTATTCTGCTTCCTTTGACGTTGAGGGAAAGGCAATGGAGCTCTTGGGATAGAGGAAGTAATCACGGCTTTCTTTCTAGCTCGCATAGCATTGAGCCTTTCTTCTTTCTTTCTTTCCTCCTCTTCTTCATCCTTAACCTTAACTTTATCCCTCTTGTACTTTTCCACTATTTCAGGCTCTAACATCTCAATTTCATCCTCATTGCCTGGATTATCATCTTGAGTAGTGCCCACTTTGTTGTCAATCACTTTCCCACTTCTCAAAGTAGAGATTGCTTCGGCCTTATCTTGAATTGGTGCACCCTTTACCACTTTGTCCAAGGTTAAAGTCACTTGTTCCAATTGGGCTTCCAAATTCGAAATAGCCTTAGCTGTCACATTCAACTGCTCCTCAGTCTTATTCATAAACGACTTGGTATCATTAGACATCGAAGTTGTACTCTGAGCTAATACAGTAATCATATCCTCCAAATAAGTACTTCGTTGCTCAACAGGGGACTGTACACTTGGTCTAACTTGAACTCTTTGAACCTCAAAACATGGCTCTTCATGTGATGGCCTAGCTTCTTGATTTGCCATCAAAATCTGCATCATCTGCTTAAGCTCGGACATCTCAGCTTCCATAGCTGATTTCTTTTCCACTCTCTTCCGTCTATTCCACTGTTGTGAACTCAACGCCAATGTGTCAAAGAGTGTCCTTGCTTCTTCAAAAGTCTTCTTTTTCAGTGCTCCTCCACATGTCATGTCCACCATATTACGATCTTGATCCAATAAACCCTCATAAAAGTACTCAATCTGCATCCATGGGGCAAAATTATGGTGCGGACAAGAAGTCGGAAGCTTTTGGTACCTTTCCCAACTCTCATGAAACACTTCATCCTCTGATTGTGTAAACCCAAGATCTGCTTCGTTACAATGGTAGTCTTGCTAACTTGATAGAACCTCAACAGAAACTTAGATGCCAATTCCTCCCATGTTTTAATAGAAGCAACCTGCAAGGAAAACAACCAATGTTTAGCTTTATCTTTAAGAGAGAATGGAAATAACCTTAACTTCCTTTGATCATCGCTCAACCCCCTCAGCTTGCCAATCTCACATATCGCATGAAATTCTTTAATATGCACGTAGGGGTCTTCTCCTTCTAAACCATGAAATGCTGGAAGAAGTTTGATTGTCCCACTTGAAAGTTCAAAATCAGCTTCCACTTGAGAATAAGCAATGCACGTAGGTTGAGCTAGAAGCGTTGGAGACGAATAATCACTCAAAGGTATTCTCATTTGAGAGGCATTCGGCTGCAAGGTCTCCTCGATTTCCTCCTCTGATTTCTCCTCTTCGTATGTGTAATGTCCTAAAAAATATATATATAATAATAATAATAATATTTATGGGCTTTAAAATTTGGTTAAATTTTTAAGTTTGGGCTTTAGCCCAATTGTTTTACAAGAGATGAAAAGCCAAACAAAAAAAAAAAAAAATCTAAATGGATTTGAAGATAATCACCAACGCCATCAGCTTTCTCAAAACTAGAACACCTAAGCTTTGATCAAGGGTGATGATTCCTTTAGAAGATAAGTCCTTATCTAAATAATCATTAGATACATCCCTTCTTAACTGAAAATGCATGCCAATTAGACTATAAGGTATGCTTAATAATAGTCTTGAGCAGCAAAAAGAAAACTGAACAGAGGAGACAAAGAAGAAACCGGAGAGAAAAAGAAAAGAGAGAGAGAGAGAGAGAGAGAGAGAGAGAGAGAGAGAGAGAGAGAGAGAGAACTAGAAAGAGTTAGAGAAGAAGAGGTTGGAAACTCTAGTAAGGTTAGAAATTGAAATTTTATCTTAGAAGTTTTTCTTTAAACTTTCCATAAACTAACCTCTTTTTGTCATCTATGGTTTTTATTTACTGTAGGAACTCACAGCTTTTAGCCTCTATAGAACTCAAGGGGGGTATAAAGAAAGGTGAGTTTAAGGAACCCATGGAAACATGGGTGTCCTTAACAAATTTTTTTCTAAAACTTGTTGTTTTATAATTTTATTTACACACCTTTCTTTTATGTTGTAAAACTAAAAATTAGGTTGTAGATAGCCTTATTATAGCCTTAGAAACATGTTTTGCGGTTTGGAATTAAAGGAAAATGAAAAACAAAGAAGTATGAAAAATCTGGAAATTTTTCCAGAAAATTCGCATGTTCGTATGGCCTCCTTTCGAGCCTTATAACTTGAGTTTTAACCGTCCGTTTTTCATGTTCTTTATATGGTTGTAAAGAGGTGATGCAGAGCTTTAAAACAAGTATAAGTTTACTCAATTTGGTGAAGGTTTGATAGGTCAAAAGTCGAGTAAAAAATGAGATAAAAAAACTGGAAAATCTGGAAAACATGGACTGTTTAAAGAAGATGATGAACAGTGACCGGCCAACCACCCCACTCACACCGCCGGCGCGTGGTGGCGCGTGCGGCTGTTTCCGGTGACCGTTTTTGCCCAATTTTTCACCCTTATAACTCTATTTTTCGATACGAGTCCAATGGTATAAGTTTCGCGTCAATCCGACACCTCTAAGTTAGAGTGTGAGTTACACTCTCCTTAAAAAGAGAGTGAAATAAATTTGAATCTAATTAAGTTATATCTAAACTATTTTTTTTTAAAACTTTTTAGACCCGAACACATAGGAACGGACCAAGAAGGAACTCGTGCTCAAGAAATTAAGGTAGGGTCTCTATTTCCCCAATGATTGGACTATATTACAATTAATCCTTATGTCATGTTGTGTGATTTATTTTCTTATGATAATTTATCTTTATTACTTGTGATGTTATTTCTTCATTAAATGTATCAAGTGCATTATATTTGTGAATAAGATTTTATTATTAATCTTGTGTGTGCACTGTTAAATTCTTAAGTCTGTGATACACTCAAATTGCATAAGGTTAAATTATTATGCATGTATTATTTAATTTCTCTATACATGCATTAATGTTTATCTTTACATGCATAATCACAAGTGCATAAGGAAAGTGTGATTGTGAACAAGGTTAAGAAAATGATTAATTGAGACACCAAGAAGAGAGGGAGATGAACTTGGTGGTCTCGTGATTTATTAGAGACACCATGGAGAAAGGGAGATGTACCTGGTGATCTCATGATTTGTGGAAGAATTATTGAAGAAAAAGTGGAATTAATTATATTCAAAATATTTGGGCTTAAGGGACGGACGGGTGTTGGCTCATACTTGGGACATTCGGGGCCACAGTGGAAGGATGCACGGTATGGGACGTGTAGGCCTGTTTGTCTTGGGTATGTGTCAACGGGAATGGTTAAGGAGTGAGTACACACATTCTCATTGCATATAATTGAAATCATTATCTGTATTTATTTTCTTTTACTGAGACATTGATTAAATGTGATAACTGGCCATGAGGGATCAATATACCCTACTGAGCCTTAAAAGCTCACACCCTAATAAATCATGCAGGTGACGGAAATATGACCAATGATGTGGAATACCCAAGGGAAATTTAGAGAATTTGCTGTAGTACTATGTTTTGTTTGTTTAACAATACATTGTAATATATAAGAAGATGAACATCTAGTATGGTACTCTTGAAATAGTATTTTGCTAAATAAAGTCTATTTTTCATTTTCACTTTACTTAGTCTCTTCAATTATTTTATATTATTTTATTTTTATTTTCTTCTCACGTCTTAATTGTAGAAAAATTTTTATTAATATGCGATTAAGACGTAAGTCACGCTTCACTCCTAGATATTAGATTTTATTCAGGATTGGGGTGTGACAAGTTGGTATCAGAGCTTATAGGTTTGAGAAATGGGACAAATTGAGTAGGATTATATTTCATCTACGATTTTAAAAGGTAAAAGGAATTAAGATGGCTGGAGAAGCAGAGGATGCGAACCACGTGTTGAATGGAAACGAGGGAGTAATCGCCGCTATTCAAGACATGGCAAACGCGATTCGTGAAATTAATCGAGGACGTCACAAAGAAGATGAAGTGGAACGAGTCATGCGAATTCAAGCGGAATTTCGAAAATCTCGACCCCCTGTCTTTAAGGGTATACCAGATCCAATAGTAGCAGAAGAATGGTTACGTCAAATCAGAAGAAGTATGATGAATCAGAGGGTACCAGAAAGACTACGAGTAACTATTGCCAGTTCTTATCTTGAGGGACAGGCATATCATTGGTGGGAATCAGTTTAAGGGATGCAAGACATAGAAAATATGACTTGGCAAGAGTTTGAGAGGATCTTCCTTGAAAAATATTTTCCTGGAGTTATACGAGAAGCAAAAGCACGTGAATTCATGTACCTTCTCCAAAGGGAAATGACTGTGGTCCAGTATCAAACCAAATTTGAAGAACTATCACGTTTTGCGCTTTACATGATACCTGATGATGCTACAAAAGCAAAAAGGTTTGAGGAAGGTCTTCGACCTGCAATCAAAGAAAAAGTGGATATCCTCAAATTAACTCGTTATGCAGATGTCGTAAATCGAGCACTTATAGCTGAACGAAGTACTCCAGAGGTAAGAAAAAATTGGATTCATAAGAATGTAAGTGGAGGACCAAGCAGCAAGCGCTTAAGGTTTGGACGTTCTCAACTTCCGCCACCAAGATCAAATGTGGTGAACCGAGACTCAATAATTTTCTATCACTGCCGGTAAGCTGGGCATTCCCAACGATTCTGTCCACAATTGCAGACATACCAGGCTCCTCACGCACCTCAATTCCAATACCGTACTCCGTACCCTCCACAACAGAACCAATGGAGGCCACCGATGGTACAACAGCCACCACGTCCCGGAAGACAACCCACTCAAATAAGACCTAAACCTCCACCTGGTATAAAACGTTCTGAACAACCTGCCCAGGCAAGAGTGTATGCTATGGGAGCAAAGGCGGAATCAACAGAACCAGAGATGGTGGAAGGTACATTCCTAGTATTTAATTCTTGGGCTAAAATATTGTTTGACTCTGGCGCTACACATTCTTTCATCTCAAAGTCATTTGCATCCATCCTTGGGTTAGAATCTGAATTCATGAAATTTCCACTAAAAGTTGGGTCTCCGTTAGGAGGTGCTAGAAAAATTGATAGAATATGTAAAAATAGCATGATAGAAATAGCGGGTCATAAAGTATATTTTGATTTGATGATAATGGACATGTCGGAGTACGATATCATCCTCAGAATGGATTGGCTCACACAATACCAAGTTATTATCGACTGTAGAAGAAAAATGGTAACGGTAAGTACATCGGATGGACAAACATTTAAATTTTACGGGGATAGGGAAACTCACCATCCTAGATTAACTGTTAACTTAAAAGAGGATGACTTTAGGAGCTTAATCGCTAACCTCAAGATCGAAAAAGAAGATGGCCCGCGGATTGAATTCATCTCAGTGGTGCGAGTATACAAAGCTGTATTTCCAGATGATTTGTCCGGATTACCCCCGAAAAGAGAAATAGAGTTCACCATAGAAGTTTATCCAGACACATCACCTATCTCTATACCTCCACATCGAATGGTACCGGCAGAGCTTAAGGAGCTGAAGACTCAACTTCAGGAATTGCAAGTTCATTCGTCCCAGCACATCACCATGGGGTGCACCAGCTCTTTTCGTGAAGAAGAAAGACGGATCTCTCAGAATGTGTATCGACTACTGCCAGCTGAATAGAGTCACGATAAAGAACAAATACCCGTTGCCTCGGATCGATGATTTATTTGATCAACTGAGAGGATCTTGTTTCTTTTCCAAGATAGACCTTCGATCTGGATACCACCAGCTTCGTATCAAGGAGGAAGATGTACGAAAGACAGCCTTTCGAACTCGATACGGGCATTAGAATTCTTGGTGATGCCATTTGGCTTAACGAACACACCAGCAGCTTTCATGGATATAATGAACCGAATTTTTTGACCTTACCTGGATCGGTTCGTGATCGTATTCATCGATGACATCCTCGTCTATTCCTCATCTAAAGAAGAGCATGAACAACACTTGCATTACGTCTTACAAACGCTGAGAGAACACAAGTTATATGCCAAGTTTAGCAAATGTGAGTTTTGGCTAACAGAGGTAAAATTTTTAGGGCATGTGATTTCTAAAGAAGGTATATCAGTAGATTCTTCCAAAGTTGATGCAGTGTTGAAATAGAATCAACCAAAAAATGTCACTGAAATACGGAGTTTCTTTGGGCTAGCCGGCTACTACAGAAGATTCATAAAAGATTTCGCCCGACTCGCTGCCCCAATGACAAAGTTGACACGTAAGGGGGCAAAGTTCGAGTGGAACGAGGAGTGCGAGAATTCATTCCAGGAACTAAAAAAGCGATTAACCACTGCCCCAGTACTAATCATTCCTGAGCGAGGTATAGGCTATGTAGTCTACACTGATGCTTCTTTACAAGGATTAGGAGGTGTCTTAATGCAATTTGACAAGGTCATAGCCTATACTTCTCGACAACTAAAGTCACATGAAAATAATTATCCTGCACACGATTTGGAGCTTGCAGCTATTATTCATGCTTTGAAGGTATGGCGATATTACTTATATGGCGAACGTTTTGAACTTTATTCCGATCACAAAAGTTTGAAGTACCTTTTCTCGCAAAAGGAGCTTAACTTGAGACAACGAAGATGGATGGAGTATTTAGAAGACTATGATTTTGGACTACATTATCACCCAGGAAAAGCTAACGTAGTCGCAGATGCATTGAGTAGAAAATCTCAAGGAACGGTGGGAAGCTTACGGATTCAGAAGTGGAAGGTTGTAGAAGCCATTCGTGAATATAATCTGTACGTTGACACCAATAACAATGATGCTTATCTTTGCAATTTAATTGCTCAACCCAGCTTAAAGGAAAAAGTCATTGAAAAGAAACAAGAAGATGCATTCTGCAAATCCATACGTGAAAAGCTCGCCGCAGAAGATGAAAATAAAGGATGGACCGTTCCCAAAGACGGTGGATTAAGATACCTGGGAAGGATATACGTGCCTGAAGTCCCGAATTTGCGAGACGAAGTACTACATGAAGCTCATTCTTCTACCTACACCATCCATCCAGGTAGCACTAAGATGTATCACGATCTTCGACGACAATACTGGTGGAAGGGCATGAAAAAAGAAATAGCGACTTATGTTGCAAAGTGCCTCACGTGCCAACAGGTGAAAGCAGAACACCAAAAACCAGCAGGGATGCTCCAACCACTATCTGTAGCTGAATGGAAATGGGATAACATCACAATGGACTTCGTGACGGGGCTACCGCGATCGTCAAAGGGACGAGATCCTGTATGGGTTATTGTAGATCGTTTAACCAAATCTGCTAATTCTCTACCCGTAAAAACTACTGATTCCACCGAAACATTGGGAAAGCTATACATTAGGGAGATAGTAAGACTACACGGAATCCCAATTTCGATCGTTTTAGACAGAGATTCTAAATTCACTTCTCGATTATGGGGAAGTTTACAGCATGCACTTGGAACGAAACTAAACCTCAGCAGCGCTTTTCATCCCCAAACTGACGGACAGTCTGAGAGAACTATCCAAATTTTGGAAGACATGTTGAGGGCATGCATACTAGATTTTCAAGGAAACTGGGAAGACCACCTACCACTAGCAGAATTTGCCTATAACAACAGCTACCAGTCTAGTATAGGGATGGCACCCTATGAAGCACTTTATGAAAGACCTTGTAGATCACCTTTGTGTTGGGCTGAAGTGGGAGAAAATATTTTGTTAGGGCCGGACTTGGTTCAAGAAGCCACAGAAAAGATAAAGATCATCAGACAACGCTTACTTACTGCACAAAGTCAACAAAAGAATTATGCAGACGACGAAGNAAGAAGGCCACTAGAATACAACGTGGGCGATCATGTTTTTCTCAAAGTCTCGCCACGACGCGGAGTCAAGAGGTTTGGGAAATCTGGGAAACTTGCTCCAAGATTTATCGGACCGTTTGAAATTCTCGAACGGATTGGAGAGGTAGCATATCGATTAGCATTACCTCCCCAACTCTCTAGTATCCATAATGTTTTTCATATATCTATGCTACAGAAGTATGAACCGGATCCAGCACACGTTTTGGACTGGGGAGAACTCAGCGTTGATGAGCAAGTATCTTTTGAAGATCGACCAATTCAGATACTCGATCACAAAGAACAAGTTTTGCGCACAAAGACCATTCCACTAGTCAAGGTTTTGTGGCAACATGGGAATGTAGAAGAAGCTACATGGGAATTAGAATCTGACATGCGCAAAAAATATCCAGAGATTTTTGACACAGGTACGTCTAAATTTCGAGGACGAAATTTTTTTTTTAGGTGGGTAGATTGTAATGTCCAAAATAAAA
>QANW01007949.1:116581-137773 GCA_003254865.1 Dryas drummondii | reverse complement strand
ATTATTATGCATGTACTATTTAATTTCTCTATACATGCATTAATGTTTATCTTTACATGCATAATCACAAGTGCATAAGGAAAGTGTGATTGTGAACAAGGTTAAGAAAATGATTAATTGAGACACCAAGAAGAGAGGGAGATGAACTTGGTGGTCTTGTGATTTATTAGAGATACCATGGAGAAAGGGAGATGTACCTGGTGATCTCATGATTTGTGGAAGAATTATTGAAGAAAAAGTGGAATTAATTATATTCAAAATATTTGGGCTTAAGGGACGGATGGGTGTTGGCTCATACTTGGGACATTCGGGGCCACAGTGGAAGGATGCACGGTATGGGACGTGTAGGTCTGTTTGTCTTGGGTATGTGTCAACGGGAATGGTTAAGGCGTGAGTACACACATTCTCATTGCATATAATTGAAATCATTATCTGTATTTATTTTCTTTTACTTAGACATTGATTAAATGTGATAATTGGCCATGAGGGATCAATATACCCTACTGAGCCTTAAAAGCTCACACCCTAATAAATCATGCAGGTGACGGAAATATGACCAATGATGTGGAATACCCAAGGGAAATTTAGAGAATTTACTGGAGTACTATGTTTTGTTTGTTTAACAATACATTGTAATATATAAGAAGATGAACATCTAGTATGGTACTCTTGAAATAGTATTTTGCTAAATAACGTCTATTTTTCATTTTCACTTTACTTAGTCTCTTCAATTATTTTATATTATATTATTTTATTTTATTTTTATTTTCTTCTCACGTCTTAATTGTAGAATTTTTTTTTATTAATCTGCGATTAAGACGTAAGTCACGCTTCACTCCTAGATATTAGATTTTATTCAGGATTGGGGAGTGACAGTATGCTTCTTCAGATTCACTCCCTCTCGGCGATACAAGAGTTGACCTCATCCTTAATGGTGTCCAATTGAGTTTCGGCCTGCCCTTGTACGCACTCAACACCTTTTGGCCTTCTGCACGTGAAAGAGAAGTGATGTTCGAATTTGATACTTCCATTGTACCTTAGAAACAAGAGAAATGAGCAAGAACCAAAAAATAAAAACAAAAAATAAAACCTAACTAAAATGACTTAACTAAAGTTAATTAAACTAGCAATCAACACAAATAATAATTCCCCGGCAACGGTGCCAAAAACTTGTTGTATGTTTTCCTAAAGAAAATTAAATAACCTTTTTCTGAGCTCTAGGTTAACTCGCAAGTGCACGAATCGCGGAGTAGCAAAGCTTACAAATACGAGGTCGATCCTACAGAGAATTGTACTGGTGTTATGATTACTAACTCAATTAAATTCAATTAATTCAACTTTAACTCACACACGCAAATGAGGGGTTTTGATTGGTTTTTGAGATGAGACTAAACTAACAGATAAATAACAAAACTTTTAAATAACAACTGAATGAATTTGGATATACAATAAATAAGAAACACTAGGGGTCAGAATCAACCACTAACATATCATTCACTTTACTATGGATATTAACAGTCAATATATAAACATGTCAACAAAGTTTGTCTACTAAAAGGTTTGATTAGTTACTTCTAGCAATTACTCCCCTTACTGTGCATAACTAAGAGCTTCATGGGCCTCTCTTAGCCAGTTAACTTACATGTTCCTTAAGCGTACTTAAGGCAACTGTTGTCCATGCAAGAGTCTTTACAATTTGTGAGAGTTACAAACACATAGCGCATAGCTCCAAATTAATGTACCCTATGTCCTCTATGATCCCTTTTCTCATGAATATTATCTTAGGATACCCATTTGTTGCCTATTGAAACTATCATCCTTTTGAGCTTGTTTAGTTTCACAACATAAATCTAGATGCATGCAACCTAAGGTGATCAGTCAAAGATGCGAAACAAATAAAGTCAATTTAAACAGAGACCCAAGATTTGTCAACATGTAAATAATCAAACTATCAATAATCCATAGTGAAAGTGAATAGCATCGCTAGGGCTTCATCCTAGTCCTAGCCCAATATTCAGTTACACATAATTAAATCCATAAGCAAACAAAGCATAATTAAAACAATTAAAATAAAAGGAAGGGAAGAAGAAATCAAGCCAAGGCAGCAAGGTGGAGGCCGCTACAAGAAGGTGGCATGATGGGCTGCTGCTCGGCCTTGGACTCCACAGTAAGGTAGCTGAAGTGCTCGGAAAGGTGGCAGCAAGGTGGTGATGGCGTGGCTGCGGCAAGGCTTCCTCCTCCTCCTTCGGTTCAGCCCAGAATAAAAGAGAACAAAGGAAGGTGGCTGTAGCAGAAAAATAAAGAGAAGAGAAAGAGGTGATGGGGGCTGCGGTAAGAGAAGAGAAAGAGATATGATGGTGGCTGCTAGGGTTGCGTCAGAAAAATAAAAGAAAGAAAGTGAAGAGAGCAAGGGTGTGCGGCAAGAGAAGAAGGAGGCTAGCTAGGGTTTCTGAAAATTAAAGAGGAGAGGACCCTCTTTCTGAATTGTAGAGATGTATTTATAGAGATCAGTAGGGTGCTATTCCTATTCCTCATCAATGTGGGATTGATGTCACTTGACCTAATGGACCAAGATGACATTCACTTAAGCCCATGTGCATAAATAAGCAGCCCCTTGCGCCAATACCTAGGCCTTAGCCTTCAGCCCATGCGCCAATTACATGGCCCATCACTTAAGTCCATGCGCTAGCCCCTAGGGTTCCACTTAAGCCCATGCCGCACCCTCCTTAGGGTTTCACGCCTGGCCCAAGTCCATCACCTTGGCTGAAATTCATCTTATCCATTTGTGCTTTGGCCCAATGTCTTCCATAAGCTTCTAGAACCTTTGACTTATTGACTTTGACTTCTGACCACTTCTTCTTATCCACCTAGGAATCCTTATTGACTTAGGATTTCTATCTCACTTGGAATTTCACAATTTAAAAACCATTTTGCCCCTCATGACTCCTATCTTCATTAGGACTCCCTTTCCTACTCGGATTAGGTTTTCTGGTTGAAACAGGATTTCCTGCTCCAACTAGGATTTCTCATTTCTGGCTTTGGATCGTCATGATTCCTTCTTATCAAACTCGATCTTTCCTTGTGAGACTAGGAATCCTAGTTTGACTGAGATTCAGCATTTCCTGGTGTGACCAGGATTTCTCCACTTTTCCTAGTTTGACTAGGAAACGCTAAAAATGGCTCTTTTGGCTCCTTTTCTCTTCTTTGCTCATTTTATCATATAAGAACAAAAACAAACTAACAACACACAAAATATCGAGTTCTTGCACTCTAAGTTAGGGAGTTAGTATCATAAAGTAGTGTAAAATGAGCACTCAACATGTGCGTGTGTTTCACAACTTACAACCCCCCATATCGTGTGTGTGTGTTAGTGGATAGATCGAATTGATTTGATGTGTATTTAACCATTCCTCATGAGATCGACCTCGTATTACATGCTTTGCTTTGATGCGATTCGTGCACTTGTGAGTATACTTAGAATTGAGTTATTTAATTCATTCGAAGAAAACAACAACATCCACCTGCATATAAAAGCAAGGCGAGGCACAACACTTCACTTGCATTCCATTCATTGTCTTAGAGAGCAAGTAATTGAGAGAGAGAGAGAGAGAGGAAAGCGAAGAGTTCAAGTAAGCTCGCTCTCTCTGATTTGATTTTGATTTTGTTTTTGATTTTGATTTTGATTTTGATTTTGATTTTGAATTTGTCACTTGCACTCCATTCATTCTCACTGATGGTGACTTGAACTCCCATTTACTAAATGTACATGTCTTTAATAATAAGGTATTGTGTTAGATTTGTGGGTAGTTTATTCCAAGTATTATGGATATGAAATTTTAATGTAGATGACATCATTGCTTACAAATTTTTTTTCTTAATTCGTGTCAAGATAATTGTGAGACCCCATATTTTTCAAAGATTTATTTTAAATATTTTGAGAATTTATTTTAAGGATTTTGTGAATTTATTTGGAAATTAAAAGGTTTTGGATTTAATTTTAATTTTTTGTTTTAAATTGGGCTTGACCTAAGAGTTGACTTTTAAAGTTAGTTGGCTTTCATTTTTGACTTGGGGCTTGTTGGGAAGGTCTCGAATCCACGAGTTCGTAGACACGAAACACGCGTAAATCGGAGTTACGATTTGGGTTTTACGGATGTTCAAAGTCAGAGGCATATTTGTAATTTTTACTTAAATGGTTTTTAAAACCCAAATCACATCTCTCTCTCTCTCTCTCTGTGTGACTTCACTCCCTCTCTTTCTGCACACACACCCTCCCAGCCACCGCCAACCTCGACCTCCGGCAAGCACCCCAACGCCGACCACCCTCCCCCGAGTTCACTTTCTCACTCACACACACACACACACACACACACACTCTCTCTCTGCATTCTCCCTCTCGCGACACCAGTTTTTTCAGCCAGTTTTTTCAGCCAGTTTCTCGGCGACCCAAGGCCGTCGGCGTGCAGCCCTTGTGCCGACCGTCCTCCCCAGCCCAGTCTTGTACCTCGCCGCCATCCCTCGACGACTCAACAATGCAAAACAAAAACGGAGCCACCACCGACGATTTGATTTTTTCGGCCAAGACGTGACACCGGACCTACTGGGCTTTGTTCCCCTCTTCCTGGTGAGTCCAACCATGGTCTCTGTTCGTCTAGACGATGCTCCACGACGGAGCAGGGAGCTCGGGAAGCCAAGCCAAGCAAGCCGCCGACTTTCGCCGCCGTTTTCGACCATATCCGGTGACTTTTGACCGTCGACCCATTTATGAGAATTGATCCTCGAGATTCGTGCTGTTGCTGCCACCATCAGAACCACCACTTTTGGCAACGGGTTAATGGTCGTTTGACCCAATTCCGCTCAATTGAAGTCCTAAGAACCTTTCTAGGTCCTTTTGGTACACGGGCTCGGGAAATCTCATTCCTGATACCGTTATGTTGCCGGATTTGATATCCAAGCAATGGCACCGTGAAGGGCATTCGGGTCATTTCATGTGGTTGCACTGTAAGTGAAACTTATGTAGTTATATTGTTGAGTACCATGGATGAATTTTCTGTTTTGTATGATTTGTTGATTTATGTTAGAGGAGGTTAAATGTAGGATTTGAATCTTGAGAATGTAGTGACGAGGATTTGAGACTAAGGGATTAATTGGGAATTATAGAGATGTTATGACAATAATTGTTGAATTAGAGAAGAAATGTTTATTGTCGAGGTAAATGAATGAGGATTAGGCAATTATTATGTAGAATGATCAAATTAATTATTAAGGAAGTATCGGTATGATTTGAGTGGCTAACAAATGAGGGGTCGTGAGTAGGAATCAATTTTGGAAAAGATTCGGTATAGATCGGAGTAGATTGTGAGTGGACTTTTGGTTTCTGAAATTTTTTGCACATTTTATAATTCAACTCTTTTCTTGATTTAATTGAGGATGGATAGTTTCTGGAAATGGTTTTTGGCATTATTTTGGGGAAATTTTATTATTGAATTTTCGTCCTTTGGAAATGATTTGGATCTAGCAGTTTTCATGATTTGAAAATAATTTTATTTTAACGGATATATTGAAAGAATTATATTTTCAGTTTTTATCTGGATGAGTATTTCTGAGATGTGGTTTATTGAGATATCGAAAAGCAGTTTCAAACAGCCATATTAGTACGCCCCCCCCTCAGCAGGTGTAGAATTGCTCTGTGGTGTATAACCCGCATTTGCTCCGCACTTGCCTAGTCGGCGGTGTAGGACCAGCATTATATATTGCTCTGCACTCGCTTCGAGATAAATCGACAGTGTATAACCAGCATTTGCTCTGTACTTGCTTAGTTGGCGGTGTATGACCAGCATGACATATTGCTCTGCACTTGCCCAGTCGGCAGTGTATGACTAGCATCACATATTGCTCTGCACTTGCCTAGAGATGACTCGGCAGTGTATGAGGTTCAGTTGTGGAGTATGTTGAGAAATGATTTTTCATTCAGTAAACATTTTAAATGACAGTTTCAGTAAGGCATTGCGTTTTATTTAAGACATTTTAATAGTTTTACAGCTTGAGAGTATTATTTGTTCTTCAAAGGTCGATTTACAGTTTTGAGATGATTTAAAAATGGATTTGAGAAATGATTTTAAAATTGGGGGATTTCAATGAGTGATGTGAGTGAAATTAGATAGTTTGATTTGTTGCTTTGCTTGCGTGTATGCATTTGTTTGCTAGGATTTGGTTAAGTCTAGGCTTGAATCTTGAGGATGGGAATGTTGATGATTTGCCATGAGATTATGGAAATGATGTGTGGATTGGATTATCGTGAATCAATTGGAGATATGGTATAGGCATATAAATTATGTTTGAGGTTAATGGTGGATGATTAAGCTTGAATTGTTGGAATGACTATTACATTTTTATTGGTGGGATTTGATGTGGATATGAGGAATTATGATTATCTTGATGCTTGGATCATTGGTGATCGAAATATTATGTGAGTGGATAATTATTATTTATGCTTGGATTTTATTGTGGATTATTTATTGAGTACGAAAATTGAGGAAATTATTGAGGATATTTATTTCGTCATTTCACCCATACGAGCTCTAGTGAGCTTACCAGGTTGTTTGTTTGAATGACCCGGTGTACCATGGATATGGTGCAGTGTGGTTATTTGTGTTTTGCAGGTTAAGCAGGCTGAGGAGGCAGTAAGGAGAAGACGAGGCAGTGAGACCCATTTTAATTTGATTTAAACCGATTTTAGAAAGTGATTTTACAAAAATGTTTTTGGGCTCGCACCCTGTTTTATTATATGTGTTTATTTATTATGTTAAGTGCATGACTCATTCTTTAAAAATGGGTTTAAATGACAGTGTTTCAGTATGTTTATTGGGCCCGAGGTTCAGGGCGTTACAATAATGGAGTGGTTGAGACACTAGTAAACCTAATGTTGAGTGGCAAAACGCAGAATGATGAGTGCGTGCACGATCATTTGTCTCATGGTTGGTTAGAAAGAAACATGGAAATGAATAAGCTGAATAAAGAACTGTTAGCGATATAAGTAATTTGATAGTTGTGTGCTTTTTCTCATATATGCTTGTTTGGTGTTGCATAGAGTACGTGAACATTGTTTTTTTTTTTCCTTTATTTTACCTACAGAACATAATTTTGTTTAAATGTCTTTTGCTCACAACAGAAACGTAATAATCAAATGGACACATGTATGACAAAAAGTTCTGAGTGCATTCAGAAGAGGGTTGAAGTAGAAATAGAAAATGAGCCACCAGAACCTAACAACAAAGAGTTTTACATTCCCAAAATGTTCCAATTCTTTAGCACTTAAAATACACTTTATCATAAAAGGGGTGGAGAAATGTAACCATGAAGAAAATGACTAGATGGCTGCAGATTATGAAATGAGCTCAATTTTGAGGTTGAAAGAGTGCATAAAAAATTGATAGTCAAAGTTGAGGAAGCTGAACTACAAGCTATTCAGTATAATGAGTTGTTCTATAATGAACATAAAGCATTGATTAAGACATACGAAACATAATAAGTTGGCTGTGTGTGCTATTGGTGTTGAAAAACTACAAGGGGAAACATTTAGGGATAGGCATTGATCCTTCAAGCATGTCGGTTTTGGTGTACTTATATGAGACTGAAAGAAGTAAACTCCACCAATATTTCTTATTGGCCAAAAATGAGTGAGTTAATATTAAATTTGTGTATGATAGTTTATCATTCTTATCATGCGTATCATTTTTGAAAAATTTGACTAAATACTTATGTATAATTTTTTGTGCTCAAATACTCCAGTAGTTTTGGTAGAATAGGGACATCATTGTGCATTCTTTTATTGTTTATTTTTTGTGTAACATATATATTTTTTTTAATGAATTAGGACTTTGTTAAAATTGGTGAGGAGAAAAATGTAAAAGAAGTTCCTATATGACCCTCTATTGGAAGTAATAGGGGATGCATACATCATTTTTTTCACTAGAATACTAGTGTTGCACAAAACAGACCTGCAATGGTTCCATTATAACCCCAAACTTCAAAAGACAAAGACAACATGCAACCCTTGTTTTGAAGACGCAGAGAAACTGGTATGTACATACTAATCAATTGATCAAGTATTAGTTTTCATTGTTAATTCTGTTTCATACAATTTGATTCTTTTTTACTATATTATTGTTATAGAACAAAAAGTTCGGCCAGGGGCATAGGCCGAAATTGGGCTACAAGTTTGGACCTTGTTACTGGGTTTCTGTATGAATGGGTGTTTGCAAGCGTGCCACCAACTTAGACCTATTTTCAAGCCCAAGCTAGAATGATGAAATGGGTGAAATTTTGACCCAAGTGACTTCTTTCAAAAACGATGTGCAGCTAAGTAGGAACCAGAAACTTAGCTTAGGTTCTTTTTATGCCTAAACGTGTTTAGAACTTCACTAATCAAGATATAGGGGAAGTGTATGAGTGAACTCAAATACGAGTGCTGGACTTGAGTTGGAATGACCCTCGTAAAAGCAAAATACAGTAAACTTGAAGACAATGTTAACGCAATCAGACTTAGATCTTAAAATAAATAGCTGTCTTCACAATAAATCTAGCCATGTATAAACCATATAGTCACTCAACGAAAATAAATGCACCTCATAAATATTCTCAAATCTAGTCAATAATCAAACGAAAAACACTTTCATTAAAGTGCTTAAATCAATACCAAAAGAGCCATGACTTAAACTTTTGGCAAAGCTTAAATACAAAAGGAAATAAAAATGACAATGATGGTATATTCTTGAAATTTTAGCAGCAAGAAAAGTGTAAGATGTCTAGGAATTTTGGGTATCTGTGTATTTTTCTGGGTAAAAGTCTGGGTGCCTTTTCTTCTTTGGGATCTGTTCTTTATATAGCTGCTCGCAAACCCTAGGCACGTGAACAGTGACCTCGTCACATGAATAGTGGCCCCGTCGTGTGGAGAGTGACATCAGCCCTGTGACGTCACTCTACCTTAGTTGCGGACAGCTGTTTAGCCTCATTCTTCTTATCTTCAAAATGCACTTTGGGTCTTCTTCTCTCATGGGCTTCATTTGTTGTGTCTCTTTGGGCCTTAGCTCCTCGAATAAACCTTCCAATTTAGCCTTGGTATAAACATTGCCCTTGCCACAGACGAAGAACTTGCAGATCCAATATTCCTAGACTTTTGCCCAGAAAAATACACAGATACCCAAAATTCCTAGACATCCTGCATTGTTCTTGCTGCTAAAATTTTAGGAATATACCATCATTGTCATTTTTGTTTCCTTTTGTATTTATGCTCTGTCAAAAGTTTAAGCCATGGCTCTTTTGGTATTGATTTAAGCGCTTTAATGAAAGTGTTTTTCGTTTGATTATTGACCAGATCTGAGAATATTTATAAGGTGCATTTATTTTCGTTGAGTGACTATATGGTTTATACATGGCTAGATTTATTGTGAAGACAGCTATTTAGTTTAAGATTTGAGTCTGATTGCGTTTAGGTATAAAAAGAACCTAAGCTAAGTTTCTGGTTCCTACTCGTATTTGAGTTCACTCATACACTTCCACAATCGTTTTTGAAAGAAGTCACTTGGGTCAAAACCCCACCCATTTCATCGTTCTAGCTTGGGCATTAAAATAGGTCTAAGTTGGTGGCATGCCTGCAAACACCCATTCATACAGAAACCCAGTAACCCAGTAACAAGGTCCAAACTTGTAGCCCAATTTCGGCCCATACACCTGGCCGAACTTTTCGTGCTGCAACATAAATTGTCACGCTCAGTGGGATTAATTTTTTATTTTTTTAACTAATTGAGAAAAGTAGTGCATGGTGGAAACCCGTAGATAGTTTGCTCGAATAAAAATACAAGGACATTTAAGTGAAGTGGTTACGACCAGAGAAATGGCTGACAGACACCAAGAAATGCCATTGATGGAGGAAGTGCCTAATGAAGAAAACAACCCAAATCCTTTGGCGAATCATCAAATGAACCCTATGCTGAACTCAGCTGTTTTGATTAGGCAAGTAGATGATGTTCGTGCAGGAAAAGAGCGAATCGAAGCAAATTTACGAGTTGGCTTCGAAGACACACAACGAGCAATAGAGCGTGGCACTGGGAATACAACCAGAGCAGTAGAAGAGCTTAATGGTCTCATTCGACAACTAATAAGAGCTTAAGGAGGAATTTTCGTCTTACATTAAGTCTTTAGCCCTGTTCTTAAGGTTTGTTTAAAGGAATTGAAGTTTTCCTTAACTTTGTTTTAACTAACTTAGACCTTTTGGTTATGGTTTTGGAGTTTAGTTGTGTGAAAGTGAATTCTTGAAAAAGGATATTCAAGAGTTTGGTAATTATTTTAATTGTTTTAATTTTTCAGAATTAAATTATGAGAGGAGGATTTTTCATAATTTTTCTGGAAGTGATTTGACTATTTTGAGCTATAGAAAATTAATACTAATCAATATAAGTCCGTAGGATTTTTCGGGGAATTATTTGGAGTTCCGAACTATTTTTGGTGAATTTTCAAAATTTGGAGAAATTAGAAAACATAAAAAAATGATGTGGCGCTGACGTGGACTGACACGCAGCAACGTGGCAGGCAGAGAGTAGCTGGGCAGAGGCTGACTGGGTGCTGGTTTAAGTGGGAGCACATGGGTAGTGTAAGCTTGGTTATATTGGATCAATCTCCATATTTTAATCTTGACCATTGGAGTTCATTAAATCATGTTTTAATCTTAGCCCTTCATTTTGGAGCAACCCACTTAGCCAAATCCGGATACCCGTTGACCCGCTTTGACCCACCCATTGACTTACCGAATCCACCCATTTTGTCTCACAAAATACCCATTTTTGACCCACGGATATCTCTCTTAACCCAATTCGAAATTCCCTCTTATTTGTGTATTTTTAGTGCAATTTGTCCTACATTGGAAACTCACAACTTCTTCCCACCCCTTGTGCCTATAAATAAAGACCCTTGTATCTCATTTTCACTTGCATCACCAAATAGAGTTTGAGAGCTTCTCACTCTAACTTTGGTTTCTCTTTCTCTCTCTAGAAAGATTATTATTCTTTTTATTATGAAGCAAGTTTATATTTTTGAGAAGCTTCCTCCTAGTAAAATATTTTGTAGTCTTCTCTTGGAGGAGAAGACCCAAGTTTGGAGGAGTCCCTTAAGAGTGAAGTCTAGCTTTGAAGGTCTACAACCGGGTAAGTCTTTTATTTATTTTTCAATTTTATTTATTTTGTCTTAGGCTTTAATATTAGGTTGCATGCTTAGATTAATTAAGTATGATTTATTTATAAATTAAGCATGCCTAGGTTTACTTTGGAGATTTAATTGCTTAATTTATTTAGTTAATTAAACATGATTGTTGTAACCTTATTTTAGAGATTTAATTAAAGGTTATTAACTTGTAGAGATTAAATTAGATTTAAGCTATTATTCAATTTTAGTTAATTAGTGGAATATTTTGGAGAAATACTAATTAATTAAATATTTGGATAATACTTAGGTTTGATTTATTTTAACCTAAATTAATTTGTGGAATTACTTTAAACCAAGGTAATTAGTCAAGTGGTTTGACTTTAAAATTAACTTGAACCTTAGAAACCCTAAAGAGTAGAGTTTACACCACTTAATTTATTTGGTTAATTAAGCATGATTAGTTGTAACCTTATTTTAGGAGATTAATTAAAGATTATTAATTTGTAGAGATTAAATTAGATTTAAGCTATTATTCAAGCTTAGTTAATTAGTGGAATATTTTGAATAAATACTAATTAATTAAATACTTGGATAATACTTAGGTTTGATTTACTCTAACCTAAATTAATTTGTAGAATTGCTTTAAACCAAGACAATTAGTCAAGTGGTTTGACTATAAAATTAACTTGAAACTTAGAAACCCTAAAGAGTAGAGTTTAGTCCACTTAGGACTAGAGTCTTTAGGGGCGTGTGACCTAAAAGGATGGGTCATAACGAGATTGTGTTGAACTTAAGTTTTGACTAAGTTGTCGTATTCTCAGACACTAGGAACACAAGTTACTGAAGGATTTCTTTGTGACGTTACAAAACAACGATGAAATCGAGACAAATGAGAATGCATAGGCTATGTAAGAGAATACGTGAAGAGCATTGGATTTCAGGTAGGGGGGTTTATCCAATATTTCTGATTATGGACTTTGTGTATGTGTAGTTTTTAAACTGTGATAACTTTCTATTATAGGTCTGAGCGTTTGGGTAGCGTAGTACGTGACCTTGGGTTCAAATCCCTAAACCTTCTAGAAGAATTGATTTGTATACTATGGGGAGTCTAGCCAGGCTAACACGAAGTTATGTGTGTTTGTGTGAAACAGGGATCCATGATTGATCAGGTAGCAGTGATACAGTTTCTCAATTGCGAGTTCCTATTTCTGTTTACTAGGGCACTCGCTATGGATGCTATCCATTTTTATTATACATGGCCATAGTCGTACCTAATGTGTATCGACCATCTATATTATTGTTATTTATAGATTTTTATACATGTTTGCCATATTGCTGGACAGCCGAGTTATAAATGTTTTGTAAATGATTTTAAGGATATGTTTGAAGAATTTGTTTTGGATGATTTAAGAATCCGATGGAAAAATATTTTCACAATGTTTTTCACTGGGAAATGTTTTGTGGTTTTCAAACCTAGCAGGGTCCTTTGAGGGAAGCTATCATCGTATGAGATGCTTACCCCTACATTATTTTTGTGTTCCTTTTTTATTGGATGTTTTTATACGTACGAGCATGGTAAAGAGACAAACTTGGAAGAGGGTCGAACATAGCAGCATCTTGAGACTTGTCAACTTTCTGGATTCAATTGGTGTTGTTATTTGTTTTATATTTCGTGTCAAGCATGTTTTGTTGACTTTTCCTCTACTGATTTAAGATGGTTTTGAGTTATTTACTTTGATTATATGTTTGCGTAGTTTTGAAACCTTTATTCTATGCTTGTTATGTATTTTGAATTTATGTAATTCTTCAAGATTGTAATGAACTACCGTAACCTTGGGGGTTGGTTTTATAAAGAAGTTTTATTTTTACTTCACTTGTTTTCAGCTATTTATTTTCTCTGATCCAATCCAGTCCAATTAATTAAAAATGTTCAACCTATCTTGGGTATCTTGGGGGATTAATGCTTGATTAGTGGCATTAATCTCTTGGGACATTCAAAATAAGTTCATTTGTTGCATACCTGGGGTTTGGGGTGTGACAGTTAAAGTTGTATCAGAACGATGCTTTGAAAAGGTTTTCGTAACTACCTTGTTTTCAAATGTTTATCTTTGAATTTGGGAGAACTTATTTTTTTTTTTTGTAAGGTTGTTTTCTCAAAGGCTAATTTTCAAAATTTTGGATAAGTATTTTCACATAGTTCTTATTTTGAAATACTTGTTATATATTTTCAATAAATGTTTTATTGAGGTGTTTTATTTTCAAAAAATTTGGTTAAAGTTTCGCTATTTTGGAAAGCAATTTGTAGGGATTTTCATTTTAAAATGCTAGTGTTTAAAAGAGTGTTTTATTCTCTTAAATGATGTTAAGAATTTTATTTCCTATTTTAAAATCTCTTGAGGATTACCATTTAGTTTTCAAGAGAATTTGTTGAGAGTTAAACCCGAATTCTTTGTTTCGAATTCGGAAATCTTCTTTTAAATTGTGGTTGAACGTTGTTTCCACAAAGTTTTGGAGTCCATCTCTTGAATGCGAGTTGATTTGTGTCTTCAGACTCGATTCATTGAGATGATTGTTATTCCTTCATGTTCGATTAATCCAGTTGACAAGATGCTGTCTCGACCTCACAACCATGCTCAACCTATGAACGATCTAGACCAATGTTAACTGAAAGATCAAGTTGAATTTT
Organism: Dryas drummondii; assembly: GCA_003254865.1. Taxonomy (NCBI): domain Eukaryota; kingdom Viridiplantae; phylum Streptophyta; class Magnoliopsida; order Rosales; family Rosaceae; genus Dryas; species Dryas drummondii. Next base: position 123,888 of record QANW01007949.1, on the reverse strand, counting down.
GAAAGACTCTTAAGGAACAAGAGTATAAGCGATAAGCTAAGTATTCGATGACTTTTATGGAGCTGACACCCATAATTTTTTAGGGATCTCCGAGAAGGAAAAGTCTGTAAGTTGGATCGAGAGTATTTAAGAAAGATTTGAGTTCTGAATGTACCACCTGAGTTTAGAGTGAGGATGGTAACTCACCTCCTCAAAGGAGAAACCATAACTTGGTGGACATCTGAATGCACTCAAACGATTGAAGCATAATCGACTTAGGAGAAGTTCGAACAAATTGCTTATTACTTGTTATTTGTCTACGGTTTTTGGAGACTAAAATAGGATGAAATGGAAGTTATTTAGCTTACTCAATTTATGATTAAGGTTGTGATGTTTGGTTAAGGAGTCAATACTTATTGGACTTCAAAATTTGGTTGCATGATGTATTTGTTTTGAGGAAATATGAGACTTTGACACACTTGCGACAAGCGTTGAGATCTCAGGTATTCTCAAAGCAAGTACCTCTGATGCATACTTTGTATTGGTTTTTGAGAAGTAAAGAATAACAAATGGAAGCTCGTTTGAACTGTTTTCTATATGCATTAATATTGGCTATTGCTTTGGTGCTTGGTTGGATGAAAATGATACGAGTAAGTTCACTCGAGGATTTGTGGAATAAGATCTAAAATCATGTAGTTGGTGAATAACTAAGGATGTACTTGGAAGTAGTCGAGTTCACTCAAGGTTTGAGGAATGCAATTTGAAATTTCTTAGTTGGAGTATAACTGTTGACATACTCGTAGTTAATGGAAGCAGTTTTGGCTAGAGAAACACAACTATGAGAGATTTAGACAGAAAAAGAAGTTGGTTGGGAATACCAAGAAAGAGAAATTATGTTTTCATTTTAAGGAGGACATTTTGGAAGCAAGTGCCCATATGGAGCAAGAACAACCATGGATAATCGGCTTCAAAGTAAGGAGAAGTAAGTGGTTAATTAAGATGATCAAGGATAAGCACCTGTTGTTGAGACAAAGAGAGTGTTCGTGAAAAAGGAGCAATCTGAGGATGTGAACCATACTTGAAATGACTTTGTACCTTTAAGTTGGGACTTTATTGGTTTCATTTGCATCAGTTTGACTGTTTTATGCTTGTTTGATTTGTGGTGTTGTCTCTATACTGGATTAAGATGAAATTGAGTTTTTGATATCTTATACAAATTGAAATTGTTTCTTTAAGGCTTCATTAGTAATTGGAGAAATTCTCACGTTAAGAATTATAAGTTATTTACTTGGAAAGCTTGAAGTACCTACAAGAGTTTTGATAGAATTGCAAGAACAGTTGAAGAACATCAAAATTGAAAAGGGGTAATGGACATGTGTTGGAAACACTATAAGGATTTGTAATCCTAATCAAGAGTGTGAATGTGAATGTGATTGTAACTACTATTTGTTTGGTAATCGTCATTATGACATTGTGATTTTGAATGTTAATTGTGTATAAAGAATCTTGTATGTCGTTTTAGTCAATTCAATGGAGTTCTCATGTTTTTATATTAAAACCGTTAAGGGATAGATTAACAGGAGATTACGTAGACTCTTCACCTGATCAACAAAGATGTCTTTGGCCTGATTCTTTCCGTAACATTTTTAAAAAATGGTTACAATGAGGCTTTAGATGATTGACTATGAAATAAGGAGATGGTTTCACATAATGGATTATGTTACTAAGTTGGGAAAAGATTGTATGTCTATTTGAGAATTTCCTCGATAGTATAGAAAGACTTGGCATGTGAAAGAAAGACGTTTGTTTTGGGAATGTTTTCATGGATTTTTGGATTGAATAATCTCTTAAGTTTTACTTGAGAAATGATGACTTGTGTATTGGGTTTACTGTTTTGGAAACAAGGATCTAATGTATCGTTGGATTTAAAGCTTTTTTGAAAGTTTGGTTTGTGATTTGTTACCATCAAATGACTATTTGAGGAAAAAGAATGTATATGAGTTTGAAAATGCTCACGCAGAAGTGGACGTTACTTGGATGACTGTATGTCTCTACCTTGGATAATCGCATGGATTTGGTGTAACGATCTTCTTGAGTGGAGTTGTCAAAGTAACAATCCCAATAAAAGGAAAGTATAGCTTGGATGTTATTGTGATATCGAAACTTGTATGTATGGATTGTACTCTCCACTATTAGGACTATGTGATTGAAATTGTGCATAATTTGCTATGTGATGTGGAGTTGTCAAAGTGATATCTTTGGTAAAAAAAAATAGTGACTTGTCGATATGAATGACTAAAGGAAAGTAATTTGAGTTGAAGGAACTATCCTGGGCAAGTACACTAGCACTACTACAAAATAGCAATCAGACAACGGATTTTCACCGTTGTGTGAGTTTATAATTTACCGTCGTCTAATCGATCAATGTCTATTCATACCCCAATAGACAACGGATAAAATCCGTTGTCCTGGTGCACCTACACAACGGTTATAGATGTACCACCGTTGTATATACAACCTTTAAAATCAATGATTTGGAGGATACCGTTGTTGAGTGCCAATTTAAACATCGGTTTATATTTAATAACCGATGTGTATATATATGTTAAACAACGGTTATGTTAAGTAAAGAATTGGTTTTACAACTATTTTAGGTAGAAACACGAGGTGAAATAGTCATTAAAACAACGGTTTAGTGTTAAAAACCGTGGTTTAATCTATTGAATAATATGTGTATTGCCATGTCTATAGGTTTTTCAAATTACGGTGTTTTATATGAAACCGTTGTATTAATGCATTAAGAAAATTGAATATTAACCATATAACCGTTGTATATACTTATTTGGTACATCGATTTTGGGTAGAAACTATTGTATGAAGGCACTTAGCACAATGGCTTTTTAAGATTTGTGTGGTATGCTTAAGAATTAAACAATGGTTTATGATATTGAACCATTGTAAGTCAAGGGCACAGACCACGCTTTTGATCGAAAAACTGTTGTATAATGTGCCTGTTTACATCTGTTTTTAGAAACTCCCAATTGTCTTTGACCACAATGCAATTATGAACAAACAATGCAAAATCTAATTGATGAGATAGGTTGTTTTGGTACAACCATTAATTGTTCCAAATTGATTTCCTTCATAATTAACATTCCTAATAAATTATACATTTACAAAATACCAATTCACAATAATAAAGGATTGGAATTTCTAAAGTACCAAATAATATAAGATATTTGAAGGTAGTAATTGTATATATGTACCTCGCTCCCTTAACCCAATTTCATTCACAAAACCAGCCATATATGCCATAAACAAAAACCCTCCATATATACCTTTCCAAAAAACTAGGCATCAATCTAATTAATCAACCTAATTGCTGTCATATATATATATATATCAAAATATTATCCAGCAGCTAGCCTATCAATCATCTCAAGCTAATCTAGCAAAGTAATCAATATATCATATATAGCCAAAGCTAGTCTAGCTAAACATATGGCCTATGTCAAAAAGGTGTCATGCAAAAATCCAACCAGAAATGTCTACATAAATTGGCCCACGAAGTTTGCCCATTCAGCTCGGACTTCATCGATATCTTCTTGGGTATAAGTGTTGTCTTGCCTTCGTTCCCACTGAAACAAGGCAAAGATGGAGTACTAATTAAAAATAAAATTCAACCAAAAATGCAAACAGTCCAGCAGAAAGAAAAAAATAAAGAACATGCGCGCCCCTAAGTAGGTGTATTGAAAAACATAGGCATGCAAGAGAAGAATATGCCCCTGTCAGGTTTCAACATCCAGTAGCAAGCATATATATATATAGTTAGCATCCACAAGATAAAATAGGGGCCTATATCTAGAATCAAGCTCCAATATATTAACACAAGTGATCATCAAACAGGGGCCAATATAACCTGTCCACTTCCACAATTTTGAAAGAATCCACCAAGTATTCCCAATCTGCACCCAAAACAGACTCCCCCAACTAATTTGTTTCCTTTTATTCCTTTACTACATTTTCAAGCTTTCAGCCACAAAACAAATTAAAGCATTATAAATTGCAACAATACATTAACTTCTTTATCAAGATTCGAATACCCATTTATAAATGCCCAGCAAGGTCTAAAAAATGTATAAGTCATTTTGACATGATATTATATAGCTCATAAGAGTACCAAGGGTTCAAAATGTCTAAGTAAAAGACAATTATCATATCACTGCTCATACCAAAAGCATGACCAACATAATGTCAGGTTGGCTGACTAATTCATACCTTATTCACAAAAGCTAAGCCCTCATCTTCAATTATTTCCTTCATAAAGCGCATAACAACCGACAACCAAAGCATTTCCTTCATAAAGCTCATTGTGCCTTTGGTGCAGATGGACCGACAACCAAAGCATTTTGAGCTCCTTCCATCTTTGAATCCCTACATAAAAATAGACAAATAGACTTATTAATTAAAGAAAAATCAAAGTCTGTGAAAATAAGACACATAATTGAAAATTCGATTATAAAATAAATCATATGTCACTTGGGAGATGTTGAAACTCATGGATGCATGAATATGATAGTCATTTAAATTTAAATTGACAAGGATAAAGGACTTAGCAGCTTACCTTGATATAATCCGTGTAGTAATCTTTAATGGTTGGGTGAACACAAATACATTTGCCTTGATAAACACATACACAAAAAATAATGAGTAGAACAAGGACCATCACTGAACACAAATGCTCCAAAGAGTGCCCACTGATTATGTAATGATTCGCATGCTTGGAATTCACAACATGTTGACAAATGAAGGAAACATTGCATAAAATATTGGTTGGTTGGGTGGGGTGCAAAGAAAGTGTTTTATATATCAGAAACCAAACATGGATTGACAAGGGAAGTATATTCATCCCAAAATTTTTTTTTAGAAAATCAGGTTGATCAACTAAAAAAGATTCCTTATCTGACAATTGTGGAGCATCTTGTTCTTTGGCTGAAGCAAGGAGAAGTTCATTTAGCAACTCCAGAACTTCATATACCTGAGGATTTAACTCTTACGTACAGGTTATATATAGCTCACTTGCTAGTAACAGGACATCAATACTAGTGAAATTGTGCAAAAAATTTGGTGTTTCACTAAAACACTTGAACTAATTAATATCAGTAGATCAATTTTAGTTTAGGTTAAAATCACGAGAAACATAAGAAAACATAGACATGCAAAGGAAGATAATTGCTGGCAGATTTCAGTATTTCAGGGCCAACTTAGAAAATGCGTAACTAATGCATCTGGGGTCCGATTGAGGTGATCTTGGTCTTGAAATAACCATTAGGATGTCTAGTTTATGCTCACCAAAAATCAGCTCGAGACCACTTACCAATCAGTACAGAATTCACAAAGAGTGTCACGGGGTCAGTGACTACCAAAACCAGAAAAGTGGGATTTTGTGTAAAGCTTTCAGGGCCAACTTAGAAAATGCATAACTAATGCATCTGGGGTCCGATTGAGGTGATCTTGGTCTTGAAATAACCATTAGGATGTCTAGTTTATGCTCACCAAAAATCAGCTCGAGACCACTTACCAATCAGTACAGAATTCACAAAGAGTGTCACGGGGTCAGTGACTACCAAAACCAGAAAAGTGGGATTTTGTGTAAAGCTTTCAGGGCCAACTTAGAAAATGCATAACTAATGNTGGGGACAATTAGGAAAAGTATTTGCTCAAACTCTTTTATATGAGGTCAGATGAGTGATATATTCTTTTCACAAACTTTGAGATTGGTTAGCATTTTTATATTTATCAAAACTAAGAGAAAATAAGCAGGAACCAAATTTACTAACCAGCTATCAGGTATGCATGAACAAAAGCAAAAATCAATGTTATCAACTATTGAATTGTGTATAAAGTCTGATCAAAGTGAGTCTGCCCATTCCCCAGGATTCACTCCAGATCTTTTAGCTGTCTTCAACCATAAAATCCTTCAAGTCCAACAGTCACAAGGTGTTTTTCATCAAGACTCTTAATGTATGCCGCCATCTCTATGATCCATGCATGTTTTCCAAGAAGTAAGCACCAAATTAAAGAAATTAAGCATATATGACATGTCTAAGTGATGTGCTACGTGGTGGTGATATATGATGACTAGCTAGTACAGAAAAAAGGATAGAAAAGGCTAGCTACTAAAAATAATCCACTGAACCCCTCCCACAAATGAGTTTTCCCTCATCAGGTTAATAAATAAATTGCAATATCATTGAGCACACAATAGCACCCAATACAAGAAACAACATCATAATGGTTTAAAAGTGTGCCAAGGAGCAAAATAAGAGATAATTAACCTAAATACCAACAAGGAATATGAGTGCCAAATACTCATCAAATTAATAGACTAGCTAGTAGTAGTAGAGTACACTCTCAGATTAGATCTAAATCTAATTTACAAGAACAAAGAGAAAAAAAATATTAAGCATGATGGTGATGTTGAAGGGAAACACAAAACAAGGTGGCAACATGCTCTGTTATTTTATTTTANGTTATTTTTTTTTTAAGAAAATAAAGAGAGAGAGAGAGAGAGAGAGAGAGAGAGAGAGAGAGAGAGAGAGAGAGAGAGAGAGAGAGAGAGAGAGAGATATCACCAAAGAAAATTAGACCCCTTTAGTTTAGCAGTTCCTTGAGACTTCATGAAAGAATACAAGAGAGTTATTGCCATTCTACTACAGGAGAGCCACCTATTCCCTAACAACCAGCCACCAAAATCCAAACAACTGCCTTCTTTCTTATGTATGAATACAGCCATAGGACAGTCTATCCCAAATCCCATAGTCCAGACAGTTGGTGATATTAGACTACGTAACAGGTTTAAGAAACTGGTGAAAATATTCAGCCTGAAATAGAAATTAAATAGAAGGACATCAATGAAAAAAAGTGATATCTTCAAAGTGCTACATGCTAAAGCGCGTTGTCAAGAAAAATGCAACAAGATAGGCAAAAGAGAGAATTAAATAATAAATAAAAAAACATACACACTTTGCAATTAAATTAAAGAAAAAAAAAAAGAGCATAATTCCATAGTTTTCAAAGTAACTTGCCCCCAAATCATATGAGCATTAGCACAGTAGAATGGAGATATGAATATTAGTTGTACCTAACAAACTTGCATCAGTTGGTAGTAGGCAATGATCCTGACACTCATTATAATCTTCCCACTTCTTTAATAGCTCAGTATCTCTTTATAGTTAACCCAATGAACATTCTAACCTTAATAAAATTTTGTGTCCTTGAAATAAGTCAGTTAACAGAATAGCACCGTACACAAAAAAACCCAATTT
>QANW01007949.1:38717-116365 GCA_003254865.1 Dryas drummondii | reverse complement strand
AAAACAATTAATGAACAAAAATTCCTATTAAAAATCCTAGTTCATGAGATTAAACCAAGCAAGAAAATTTTAAAAAGAGATGAAATGAAAGGAATCAACCTCAAAAAACAAACGAATCAAACCTTAAATCCCTCCAAAGTAAACCCACAAAAAAATTACAGAAAAAAATAAATAAATAACAAAACACAAATTCAGCAGCGCGCGTAAAGGAAATAATCAAGAACTTCACGTGAGAGCCCTATCACAGAGGAAAAACAAAAGAGTGAAGTGGGGGAAAAAGCACCTGAAAGCCAGTGTGAGCTCAGTGAAGTCAATGGTCCAGATTAGGGTTAGGGTTAGGGTTTCAAGCTTTCCCAAATCTCTGTGTGATTTGGTTGGAGGAGAGCATAAATCCAGTGATTTCAGAAGGCATAAACTGAGAGTCGACATGATAAGAAGATGTGTGCAGCCATGGCGACGGTGATGAGAAGACGAGTGCGTACATCGTGGTGAAAGGGCGACACAATGATGGTGAGGGACGGTGATGGGTGATGGCCATAATCAGAAGAGAGAAAAAGAGAAAGAGTGAGCAAGTGAGAGTGCGGGAGGTCTGGGTTTTGGGAAGAAGCAAGTCTGGGTTTGAGGGTGTAAGGAAGAGGAGGTCTTGGTTCTGTATGAAGGGTTAAAGGCGATATGATTTTTTTCATTAACGCGAGTGTGTATTTTGTCAAATACAAAGACCCGCATGTTTTTTTTATTTTTGTGTAGCTTATCCAACACAACGGTTTTGTTTAAAACTATTGTGTTTAATATTTAGGAAAATTCATCTGACCAAATAGCATTGGATATGATACCATCATATAACAGTTTTTTAAAACCCGTTGTGTGTTAAATTAAGATAACAGACAAAATAAGAACCGTTGTCTATTTATACAATTGTAGTAGTGTAGAGAAATGAGTTTAATCGTGTCATAATTTGTTTACATCATATTCTTATTTGGCTCAAATAATAAAAAAGATTTGTGGATTGATCCTGAGATATTGAGAAGGTTGAATTAATGAAAGAAGTAACACGATCACTACAAAAAAAAAAAAAATCACATTTAGCGACGATTTTTTGGGTGACCGCGCGACCTCAATTCCGTCGTCTATATGTGTAATTAGTGACCAAATATATTATCTTGTTGTCTATGATTTAATGTTTGGAAAACTAATATGTAAATTCATTGGCGATGAAACAAATATAAGTTGGCGACCGAATATTTCGTCGCCTTTAGATGATTGGGCGACAAAATATATATTTCGTCTCCAATTCCTTGGCGGGTCTACGCGCGCAATGACTGAACCTTAGGGCGACCAAATGGTTGGTTGCCTATTCTATTCATGTTCGTCGCGCATAATTAAGGCTCCAAATTTTGGCTTCCATAATATTTTTCCCCCCAGTTTTTTTCCTTTTCCATATTTTTTTTTATGATTTTTTTACATTTCCCACATAGAAACTTCTCATTTGTTCTGAAAGACAGAATTCTAGCTTTCTCATTTGTCCTAATTTCTCTTTCACTTTCTCTTTCTCTTGCTCACTCCGATTCGGCCCACTCCGACGGCGACGCTTGATTCTCGGCATCTCTTCCTAATCTACAAGTGCCATTGTTTGTCTTCAGGTTTGCATTTCCTAAACCTTCTGTGTTTGTTTCGCTGTATTTTTGAGTCAGAATGGCTGTTTGGTTAATTTTCATCGATTGGAAAGGAAATGGGGATGCAGTATTTCTCTATTCGATAACTACATGGAATGAAAATTACATAAGATTGCCCTTTACCATTCGAAAACCATACAAATAAAAAATAAAAACTAGAAACCTTCTTTATCAGAGTCGTGTATAGCTTCTAGTAAATTGGTTCTTCACTCTATATTCTATTTGGTCTCTGAAAATAGCTATATTCTTTTTAAGAAGAAGATAGTAAAAAATTAAGTTATTTTTTGCAACCTTTTGAAAAATCTGAAACCAAAATGTGCTTTGCTAGTGCTGCCTCCTCCAAATTTCTCATTCTCTCCCTTCGTTGCAAAACTAATATGTCACTAGAGTAGAAACAAATATGACCCACTTCCATTAAGATATTTGAAAATTTGATTTGGTTTGTTTCTAGAGCTTTCTTTATCATATTGGATCTTTCTTCCTCTGTGAGTGGGTTAATGAATAGATTAATTTCATAATTATTTGTATTAGTTTTTTTTTTTATATATTGAAAGTGGGGATATGGAAAGTTCATGGGAATTGTGGTGACGAATTGTTGATATAAATATTGTTTTAACAATGGTTATAATAGAGGAGGAAGTGGTGGGATTATTGTTGTGGTAGTGCTAGTGAAAGCATTTACAGTGGCCTTTTTTTTTTTTATAAGTACGATGGGTGTTTGAAATAGGATGTTGATGTTTTTTTTAGTTCTTATTAGATAGTTTGAGAGAGTTGCTACTCTCAAGATGTATTCTTGGGAGATTGAGAGGTCATATGCAGCACAAATAGAATTCTATACGTCTGGAGGTTGATCTATGACTAATAGCCTTCCCCTTTTTTTTGTGGTTCTAACAAGTCTATCATGACAAGGTAGAGTGCATTCTTTCAATTAGTAATTGAGAGAGTGAAACGGTTCTTTAAAGTAGTTAATTGTTATTAGAGCTCCATTGTTGAGTGCTCATTTTACACTACTTTATGATATTAACTCCTTAACTCAGAGTGCAAGAACTCGATATTTTGTGTGTTGTTAGTTTGTTTTTGTTCTTATAAGATAAAATGAGCAAAGAAGAGAAAAGGAGCCAAAAGAGCCATTTTTAGACGTTTCCTAGTCAAACTAGGAAAAGTGGAGAAATCCTGGTCACACCAGGAAATGTTGAATCTCAGTCAAACTAGGATTCCTAGTCTCACAAGGAAAGATCAAGCTTGAATAAGAAGGAATCATGATGATCCGAAGCCAGAAATGAGAAATCCTAGTTGGAGCAAGAAATCCTGTTTCAACTAGGAAACCTAATCCGAGTAGGAAATGGAGTCCTAATGAAGATAGGAGTCATGAGGGGCAAAATGGTAATTGTGAAATTCCAAGTGAGATAGAAATCCTAAGTCAATAAGGATTCCTAGGTGGACAAGGAAAAGTGGTCAAAAGTCAAAGTCAACAAGTCAAAGGTTCTAGAAGCTTTTGGAAGACATTGGGCCAAAGCACAAATGGATAAGATGAATTTTAGCCAAGGTGATGGACTTCGGCCAGGCGTGTAACCCTAAGGAGGGTGCGGCATGGGCTTAAGTGAGGGGCCATGTAGTTGGCGCATGGGCTGAAGGAGAAAAGCCTAGTGATTTGCGCAAGGGGCTGCTTGTTTATGCATATGGGCTTAAGTGAATGTGGCCTTGGTCCATTAGGTTAAGTGACATCAATCCCACATTGATGAAGAATAGGAATAGCAGCCTTATTGATCTCTATAAATACATCTTTAAAATTCCGAAAGGGGGTTCTCTCCGCTAGCATTTCCAGAAACCCTAGCTAGCCTCTCTCTCCCTCTTTCTTGTCGCACACCCCTTGTCCCTTCTCTCTCTTTTCCTTTCTTTTTCTGACACAAACCCTAGCAGCCCTCCATCTCTTTCTTTTCTCTTGCCGCATCCCCCATCATCTTCTTCTCTTCTCTTTATTTTTTTGCTACAGCCACCTACCTTTGTTTTCTTTTATTTTCTTTTATCACCACCTTGCTGCCACCTTGCCGAGCACCTCAGCTATCTTGCCGTGGAGCCCAAGGCCGAGCAGCACCATTGCGCCACCACCTTGCAGCCACACCGTCCAAGGGTGGAGCAGCCTCCACCTCGTCATCCGTGGCTTGATCTCTCTTCCCTTCATTTTTATTTTCATTGTTTTAATTATGCATCATTTATTTATGGATTTAGTTATGTGTAACTGAATATTGGGCTAGGGCTAGGTTGAAGCCCTTGCGATGCTGTTTACTTTCACTATGGATTATTGATATTTTAATTATTTACATGTTGACAAATCTTGGAGCTCTGTTTAAATTGACTCTATTTGCTTTGCATCTTTGACTGATCACCATAGGTTGCATGCATCTAGATTTATGTTGTGGAATTAAACAAGCTCAAAAGGATGATAGTTTCAATAGGCAACAAGTGGGTATCCTAAGATAATATTCATGAGAAAAGGGATCATAGAGGACATAGGGTACATTAATTTGGAGCTATGCGCTATGTGTTTGTCACTCTCACAAATTGTAATGACTCTTGCATGGGTAACAGCTTCCTTAGCTTAGCACTAGGGAACATGCAAGTTAACTGGCTAAGGAAGGCCCAAGAAGCTCTTAGTTATGCACAGTAAAGGGAGTAATTGCTAAAAGTAACTAGTCAAACCTTTTAGTAGACAAACTTTGTTGGCATGTTTATATATTGACTGTTAATATCCATAATAGAGTAAATGGTATGCTAGTGGTGGATTCTGACCCCTAGTGTTTCTTTATTATTGTTTTATCCAAATTCATTCAGTTTGCTATTTTAAAGTTTTGTTATTGATCTGTTAGTTTAGTCTAGTCTCAAAAACCAATCAAAACCCCCATTTGTGTGTGTGAGTTAGAGTTGAGTTAATTGAATTTAATTGAGTTAGTAATTATAACACTAGTACAATTCCCTGTGGGATCGACCTCGTATTTGTAAGCTTTTCTACTCCGCGATTCGTGCACTTGCGAGTTAACCTAGAGTTGTTAAAAAGGTCTAATATAATTGCTCTAGGAAAACATACAACAAGTTTTTGGTGCCATTGCCGGGGAATTGTTATTTGTGTTGATTGCTAGTTCAATTAACTTCAGTTAAGTCATTTTAGTTAGGTTTTATTTTATGTTTTTATTTTTGGTTCGATTTTTCTTGTTTCTAAGGTACAATGAAAGAATCAAATTCGAAGATCACTCATCTTTCACGTGCAGAAGGCCAAAAGGTGTTGAGTGCGTACAAGGGCAGGCCGAGACTCAATTGGACACCATTAAGGATGAGGTCAACTCTTGAGTCGCCAAGAGGGAGTGAATCTGAAGAAGCATACGAAGAAGAGAAATCAGAGGAGGAAGTCGAGGAGACCTTGCAGCCGAATGCCTCTCAAATGAGAATACCTTTGAGTGATTATTTGTCTCCGACGCTTCTATCACAACCTACGTGCATTGCTTACTCTCAAGTGGAAGCTGATTTTGAACTTTCAAGTGGGACAATTAAACTTCTTCCACCATTTCATGGGTTAGAAGGAGAGGATCCCTACGTGCATATTAAGGAATTTCATGCGATATGCGAGATTGGCATGCTGAGGGGGTTGAGCGATGATAAAAGAAAGTTGAGGTTATTTCCATTCTCTCTTAAAGATAAAGCTAAACATTGGTTGTTTTCCTTGCAGGTCTATTAAAACATGGGAAGAACTGGCATCCAAGTTTATGTTGAGGTTCTATCCAGTTTGTAAGACTACCATTGTGAGGAAGTAGATCTTAGGGTTTATGCAATCAGAGGATGAAGTGTTTCATGAGAGTTGGGAAAGGTACCAAGAGCTTCTGACTTCATGTCCACACCATAATTTTGCCCCATGGATGCAGATTGAGTACTTTTATGAGGGTTTATTGGATCAAGATCGTAATATGGTGGACATGACATGTGGAGGAGCACTGAAAAAGAAGACTTTTGAAGAAGCATGGATACTCTTTGATACATTGGCGTTGAATTTCCAACAATGGAATAGGCAGAAAAGAGTGGAAAAGAAATCAGCTATGGAAGCCGAGATGTCTGAGCTTAAACAGATGATGTAGGTTTTGATGGCAAATCAAGAAGTTAGGTCATCACAAGGAGAGTCATGTTTTGAGGTTGAAAAAGTTCAAGTTAGACCGAGTGTACAGTCCCATGTTGAGCAACGAAGTACTTATTTGGAGGACATGATTGCCGCATTAGCTCAGAGTACAGCTTCGATGTCTAATGATACCAAGTCGTTCATGAATAAGACTAAAGAGCAGTTGAATGTTATAGCTAAGGCTATTTCAAATTTGGAAGCCCAATTGGAACAAGTGACTTTAACCTTGGACAAAGTGGTAAAGGGTGCACCAATTCAAGATAAGGCCGAAGCAATCACTTCTTTGAGAAGTGGGAAACTGATTGAAAACAAAGTGGGCACTACTCAAGATGATAATCCAGGCAATGAGAATGAAATTGAGATGTTAGAGCCTGCACAAGTGGAAAAGTACAAGAGGGATAAAGTTAAGGTTAAGGATGAGGAAGAGGAGGAAAGAAAGAAACAAGAAAGGCTCAATGCTACGCGAGTTAGCAAGAAGGCCGTGACTACTTCCTTTATCCCAAGAGCTCCGTTGCCTTTCCCTCAACATCAAAAGAAGCAGAATAAGGATGAGCAAGCCAAGGAAATTTTGGAGATGTTTAAGAAAGTGGAAATCAACATTCCTTTGCTTGATGCTATTCAGCAGATTCCTAAGTATGCCAAGTTCTTGAAGGAATTGTGCACACACAAGAGGAAATTCAAAGAACATGAGCAGGTGTGTTTAAGTGAAGAAGTAAGTGCGGTTTTGCAAAGAAAGTTGCCGCCCAAGTTGAAAGATCCTGGCAGTTTCACGATTCCATGTTTGGTGGGGAATCATAAGTTTGAGAACGCATTGCTGGATTTAGGAGCAAGTATCAATTTGATGCCGTATTCAGTTTTCGCACAGTTAGGCATAGGAGATCTTAAACCTACTAGTGTTACTCTTCAATTGGCAGATCGTTCAGTAAAGGTTCTGAAAGGTGTGGTTGAAGATGTGCTGGTTAGGGTTGCAGATTTGATCATGCCCGCTGATTTTATTATTCTTGAGATGGAGGATACCCCAATTAGAGGAAATGAGCTACCAATCATATTGGGAAGACCTTTCATGGCCACAACGAACACCAAGATTGATGTGAGTAATGGGAAGTTGACAATGTTTGTACTTGGTGAAACAGTTGAGCTTGATGTTTTTTGTGCGATGAAGTATCCAAAAGAGGATGATGATTGCTTGAGGATTGATAGTTTGGACCCATTGGTTGGGGAAGTGTGCGAAACTAGCCAGGCAGAAGATCCATTAGAGTTTGCTTTGGGAACATCAGAGTCCAGTGAATTAGAGGAAAAAGTGGAAAAAGCTCCTACACTTTTGGAAGGCACCCGACCTCTCAAAAATAAGTAGTCAACCAGTTTGAAATGTTAGTATCCACTAATCATAAGACGCTTCCTTCTACTGAGCAAGCACCTAAGTTGGAGCTGAAACCGTTACCTGAGCACTTGAAATATGCATTTTTGGGAGAAAATAAGACATTACCTGTGATTATTGCAGCTAATTTGAGTGCAAGCGAGGAAGAAAGACTTTTGGGGATTCTGAAGGAAAATCGGTTAGCATTGGGATGGACCATAGCCGATATCAAGGGGATCTCACCCACAGTGTGTATGCACATAATTTTACTTAAGGAGGAATCTAAGCCTACTCGCGATGCCCAAAGAAGACTGAATCCAACTATGAAGGAAGTTGTGCGCAATGAGGTAATCAAATTTTTGGATGTCGGTATTATTTATCCTATTAGTGATTCGAAGTGGGTTAGTCATGTTCAAGTGGTGCCAAAGAAAAGTGGTATTACTGTGGTGAAGAATGAGCATAATGAGTTGGTTCCCCAAAGGACACAAACCAGTTGGCGTGTTTGTATTGACTACCGGAAGCTGAATACCGCGACAAGGAAGGATCATTTTCCTTTGCCATTTATTGAACAGATGTTGGAAAGGTTGGCTGGCCATAGTCACTATTGCTTTTTGGATGGTTATAGTGGGTACAATCAGATTGCTATTGCGCCCGAGGATCAAGAGAAGACCACGTTCATATGTCCATTTGGTACATTTGCTTATAGGATGATGCCATTCGGATTGTGCAATGCGCCCGTAACATTTCAGAGATGCATGATGTCTATTTTCTCATATATGGTGGAACGAATCATTGAGGTATTTATGGATGATTTTTCTGTTTTTAGTTCATCTTTTGATACATGTCTGGATAATCTGTCTCTAGTTCTGAAAAGATGTCAGGAAGCCAATCTAGTGCTTAATTGGGAAAAATGTCATTTTATGGTCTAACAAGGGATAGTATTGGGTCATGTGATTTCGAAGGAGGGCATACAAGCTGATGAGGAAGGAGGGCATACAAGCCAAGATTGATGTCATACAAAGATTGCCACCTCCATCGAGTGTTAAAGAAGTAAGGAGTTTCCTAGGCCATGCTGGGTTCTATAGGAGGTTCATTAAGGACTTTTCTAAGATTTTTAGGCCTTTGTGTACCTTATTGCAAAAAGAAGTGAATTTTTTCTTTGATGAGTATTGCTTGGTTGCATTTAACAAATTAAAGAAGCTACTCACCTCCGCTCCGATCATTATGCCACCTGATTGGAACTTGTCGTTTGAGCTCATGTGTGATGCAAGTGATTATGCCGTTGGAACTGTTTTGGGGCAGAGAGTTGAGAAGTTGCCGCATGTGATTTATTATGCAAGTAGGACTCTGTATGATGCTCAATTGAATTATTCTACTACCGAGAAGGAGTTGCTTGCTGTGATCTTTGCCTTGGAGAAATTTAGAAGTTATTTGATTGGGTCTAAGATCACCATCTACACAGATCATGCCGCTCTCAAGTATTTGCTGAATAAGAAAGATGCAAAGCCGAGGTTGATTAGATGGACTCTATTGCTACAGGAATTTGATATTGAGATCAAAGACAAGAAAGGTTGTGAAAATGTGGTAGCAGACCATTTGAGCAGACTTGTCAATGAGGAACAATCTGAAGAGGACACACTACCGTTACGATAGTCATTCTCGGACGAGCAGCTTTTTACCATCTTAACTACTCCATGGTATGCTGACATAGCAAATTATTTAGCAAGTGGAGTGTTGCCCAATGATCTGACACATTACCAAAGGAAGAAGTTCTTGCATGATGTCAGACAATATGTGTGGGATGATCCTTATTTGTTCAAATATGGATCAGATAAGTTGATAAGACGATATGTACCAAAAATGGAGCAAAGGAATTTCATTGAGATGTGCCATTCTAAAGAGTGTGGAGGCCATGGTGGAGGAACTAAGACTGCTTACAAGATTCTTCAAGCAGGTTTCTTTTGGCCCACTATTTTTTATGACTGTCATCAGTTTTACCTCACATGCGATAGATGTCAGAAGATGGGAAATATTTCTGCTCGTGATCAGATGCCACTGAACTTCATGTTGGAAGTTGAGATCTTTGATGTTCGGGGTATAGATTTCATGGGACCATTTCCATCTTCTTTTGAATACGAGTACATTCTGGTGGGAGTTGATTATGTAACGAAGTGGGTGGAAGCTGTCGCTTGTAGGACAAATGATGTTTAAGTGGTCTTGAATTTCCTTAAAACCAATATCTTTGCACGATTTGGTACCCTGAGAGCAATCATTAGTGATGGGGGATCGCATTTTTGCAATAAGCTGTTTGAGGCCGTGATGAAGAAATATGGAATAAGGCATAAAGTGGCTACTCCCTATCATCTGCAGACGAGTGGGCAAGTGGAAATTTCGAATCGGGAGATTAAGTTCATTTTGGAAAGAACGGTGCTCGCCAATAGGAAGGATTGGTCTACCAAGCTTAATGATGCATTATGGGCTTATCGCACTGCTTACAAGACACCCATTGGAATGTCTCCGTTTTGACTAATCTATGGGAAAGCTTGTCATTTATCAGTTGAGCTTGAGCATAAGGCATATTGGACGATTAAGAAGTTCAATTTCGATATTCATGCCGCTGGTGAGAAGAGGAAGTTGTAACTTAGTGAGCTGGAGGAAATACGACATTTCGCTTATGAGAATGCTAAGTTGTACAAGGAAAGGACCAAGAGGTACCATGATAAGAAGCTACGTCTGAGGGAATTCGTTGTTGGAGGGAAGGTGTTACTATATGACACGAGATTACGTCTCTTCCCAGGCAAGTTGCGTTCGAGATGGACCGGACCTTATGAGGTGCTTAGAGTGTTTCCTTATGGCACAACTGAAATCAAGAACCCGAAGAATGGGAACATATTTAAGGTCAATGGTCATCGTGTGAAACCTTTCCTTGAATCGGATTTTGAGCTGAACCAAGAAAAAATTGATTTCTAGTACAAGACTAGGTCTGGCTGAAGACGTGAAACTTAGCGCTTCTTGGGAGGCAACCCAAGGGATGGATGACAACGAGGAGGTGATTTGGTACATTGGCATGGGCAAGCCATTTTCACACCAGCCAAGGTACGTTTTCACCCTCTCTTCGCTCATTTAAGTAGTTTTGTTTAATTTGTTGTTTTTCCCTCCCTCTTTTCATTACATTGTGCATTACATTTGTCATTCATTTCAACATTGAGGACAATGTTTCTTTTAAGTTTGGGGGTGGGGAATGCAATGCATTTTTTGGTATATAAAAAAAAAAATAATAATAATTTATTTCACTTTTGTTTGTAGGTTGAGGGTGTCAAACCCACATTAAAATGCATTTGTTCTCAAGATTTCATTCACCGTTGTGATGGATTCGAATCTTTAGAAGTATGCAACAGTGTTTTAATAGCAAAGTTTTTGAGTCTGTGTGTTTGTTTTAGTCTTGAGTCCCCAACTAATTGATTTCATTATGTATGGTTATTTTGAGCATGTCTAGCCTGTATATATTGTATGTATTCTTCTATCTCTAGTATTGTTTCATAACATGCTTTACAACTCTATGAAAGTAGGCCTTGTTTTCATGAACTTAAGTAATAACTTGCATGACTAGAGATGCATATACTTAATAAAGTAGACTTGTATGACCTAAGTGAGCTTTTGAGCCCTGTACTTCAATTTTTGAGTGTTAATAGTACTCTAATATTATCTTGTCATATAAAGTCGTTGTGATCTCATTAATCTTTTTTTTATTAAGTACTTGGAATATAATTGTGAGTCAAAAAGCTAGAACTTCTCTCTTATTCTATACAAAGCATTTTTATAACTACATGAATCTTAGGAGATGATATTAGGCCTTGTTTGTTTTTAACCCATAACCTAAAGCCTACCCTATGTTATAACCATAGCCAAACATTTTGAGCCTAATGACCTTTTCTTTGCTTACTCCTATACCAAACCCTAAGTTTGGGGGAGTTTCACTCCTCTACCTGTTTACCTTACTTATGGATTTGCATTGAGTTGGTGAGCTGTGAGGTTGAGAAGAAATGTTTATGCATAGCTCGAAAGAGAAGGAATTGTGCTTAAGAGAGTTTGTTGTTCCCTAAAAAAAAAAAAAAAAAAGAAGGAGAAGATTAAAGGGAAGGGACGATGTCAAAAGATTGAAGGAGAAAGATGTTCAAATTTGAGCTATCAGTGCAAATTATGCAAGGAATACCTCTATTGTTTTCTTTGTGCAAATCCATAGTCTGTACCCTTTGTTACCCATTTCATTTCAATACCTTATCCTAACCTAATCCTCCGTTACAACCCTTATAAAAGCCCTAATTGATTTTGGGAGAATTGTAGTTCACTTTTGTAGAGTCTGGATAAAAGGGAAGCTTATGGTTATTGACTCTATTCCAAGTATTTTAATTCCTTCTATTAAGATCAGTGCTTTTGTTTCATTGTGCCTTTCTTTCATGATTAATATGTGAGCTTTTTGTATTTGTTAACATATCATCTCTCACATATACTTGAGTGCACGTGTTAACCCAATCTCTGAGTGTTTTATTATTGAGAGTATGCCTTAGTGAGAATTGGAGTTGATGCTATTTTGGATATGCTAATTTAGTCTTGTTTGCCTAAAAACTTGAGTTTGTGTCGAGGATGGTCCATATATCTCATGGAGGAGTAAGGTATGTTAATTGAAGCGCTATTAGAGGTTGAAGAATAAATTCTATATGTATCTTATTTGACTATGCTATTTATGCATTGCTGTATTTATGAAGTCATGTGTTGGGATGTTTTGAGTCTGTCTTGAGTCTTTTCTTTGTTCTTTTTGCTCGAGGACTAGCAAAATCTAAGTTTGGAGGTGTGTTAAGTGCTCATTTTACACTACTTTAGGAAATGGAGTCCTAATGAAGATAGGAGTCATGAGGGGCAAAATGGTAATTGTGAAATTCCAAGTGAGATAGAAATCCTAAGTCAATAAGGATTTCTAGGTGGACAAGGAAAAGTGGTCAAAAGTCAAAGTCAACAAGTCAAAGGTTCTAGAAGCTTTTGGAAGACATTGGGCTAAAGCACAAATTGATAAGATGAATTTCAGCCAAGGTGATGGACTTCGGCCAGGCGTGTAACCCTAAGGAGGGTGCGGCATGGGCTTAAGTGAGGGGCCATGTAGTTGGCGCATGGGCTGAAGGAGAAAAGCCTAGTGATTTGCGCAAGGGGCTACTTGTTTATGCATATGGGCTTAAGTGAATGTGGCCTTGGTCCATTAGGTTAAGTGACATCAATCCCACATTGATGAGGAATAGGAATAGCAGCCCTATTGATCTCTATAAATACATCTTTAAAATTCAGAAAGGGGGTTCTCTTTGCTTGCATTTTCAGAAACCCTAGCTAGCCTCTCTCTCCCTCTTTCTTGCCGCACACCCCTTGTCCCTTCTCTCTCTTTTCCTTTCTTTTTCTGACGCAAACCCTAGCAGCCCTCCATCTCTTTCTTTTGTCTTGCCGCAACCCCCATCATCTCCTTCTCTTCTCTTTATTTTTTTGCTACAGCCACCTACCTTTATTTTCTTTTATTTTTGGGCTGAACCGAAGAAGGAGGAGGAAGCCTTGCCGCAACCATGCCATCACCACCTTGCAGCCACCTTGCCAAGCACCTCAGCCACCTTGCTGCCACCTTGCCGAGCACCTCAGCCACCTTGCCGTGGAGTCCAAGGCCGAGCAGCACCATCGCGCCACCACCTTGCAGCCACACCGTCCAAGGGTGGAGTAGCCTCCACCTCTTCATCCGTGGCTTGATCTCTCTTCCCTTCATTTTTATTTTCATTGTTTTAATTATGCATCATTTATTTATGGATTTAGTTATGTGTAACTGAATATTGGGCTAGGGTTAGGATGAAGACATTGGGCCAAAGCACAAATGGATAAGATTAATTTTAGCCAAGGTGATGGACTTGGGCCAGGCGTGTAACCCTAAGGAGGGTGCGGCATGGGCTTAAGTGAGGGGCCATGTAGTTGGCGCATGGGCTGAAGGAGAAAAGCCTAGTGATTTGCGCAAGGGGCTGCTTGTTTATGCATATGGCCGGGCTTAAGTGAATGTGGCCTTGGTCCATTAGGTTAAGTGACATCAATCCCACATTGATGAAGAATACAAATAGCAGCCCTATTGATCTCTATAAATACATCTTTAAAATTCAGAAAGGGGGTTCTCTCCGCTTGCATTTCCAGAAACCCTAGCTAGCCTCTCTCTCCCTCTTTCTTGCCGCACACCCCTTGTCCCTTCTCTCTCTTTTCCTTTCTTTTTCTGACATAAACCCTAGCAGCCCTCCATCTCTTTCTTTTCTCTTGCCGCAGCCCCCATCATCTTCTTCTCTTCTTTTTTTTTTTTTGCTACAGCCACCTACCTTTGTTTTCTTTTATTTTCTTTTATCACCACCTTGCTGCCACCTTGCCGAGCACCTCAGCTACCTTGCCGTGGAGCCCAAGGCCGAGCAGCACCATTGCGCCACCACCTTGCAGCCACACCGTTCAAGGGTGGAGCAGCCTCCACCTCGTCATCCGTGGCTTGATCTCTCTTCCCTTCATTTTTATTTTCATTGTTTTAATTATGCATCATTTATTTATGGATTTAGTTATGTGTAACTGAATATTGGGCTAGGGCTAGGATGAAGCCCTAGCGATGCTGTTTACTTTCACTATGGATTATTGATATTTTAATTATTTACATGTTGACAAATCTTGGATCTCTGTTTAAATTGACTCTATTTGCTTTGCATCTTTGACTAATCACTTTAGGTTGCATGCATCTAGATTTATGTTGTGGAACTAAACAAGCTCAAAAGGATGATAGTTTCAATAGGCAACAAGTGGGTATCCTAAGATAATATTCATGAGAAAAGGGATCATAGAGGACATAGGGTACATTAATTTGGAGCTATGCGCTATGTGTTTGTCACTCTCACAAATTGTAATGACTCTTGCATGGGTAACAGTTGCCTTAGCTTAGCACTAGGGAACATGCAAGTTAACTGGCTAAGGAAGGCCCAAGAAGCTCTTAGTTATGCACTGTAAGGGGAGTAATTGCTAAAAGTAACTAGTCAAACCTTTTAGTGGACGAACTTTGTTGGCATGTTTATATATTGACTGTTAATATCCATAATAGAGTAAATGGTATGCTAGTGGTGGATTATGACCCCTAGTGTTTCTTTATTATTGTTTTATCCAAATTCATTCAGTTTGCTATTTTAAAGTTTTGTTATTGATCTGTTAGTTTAGTCTAGTCTCAAAAACCAATCAAAACCCCCATTTGTGTGTGTGAGTTAGAGTTGAGTTAATTGAATTTAATTGAGTTAGTAATCATAACACTAGTACAATTCCCTGTGGGATCGACCTCGTATTTGTAAGCTTTGCTACTCCGCGATTCGTGCACTTGCGAGTTAACCTAGAGTTGTTAAAAAGGTCTAATATAATTGCTCTAGGAAAACATACAACATCTATATATGGCAGTTTAATCAGTTTGGGAACCAAGCATGGGTTATGAAGTCAAATTGAATTAATTCTTGGACTCCAAGATTGTAAAACCACATAATTGGTAATAGGACTAATTCCTCAGCATATACTAATTCCTGCAAACAAAACCAATTAGCAGTATTGTATTTAGATGAGTTATTGATCAATCATGTGGGGGCCAAAGTTCTATTTGGGGTAAGGAGCCCTAAACTTGTTTGTGAACCCTGTTTAATCCATGTTGGTGTTGCATTGGGTGTGTTGGTGTGCTTTGTTTTGGCAAGAGGGTAGATAGTCTTGAGTTTCACAAAAATCCCTTTTTTCTGATTTTGGAAGTCACTGACCCCGTGACACTCCCTTTGAAAACTTTATTGTTTGGTGAGGTAGCTTGATATGGTTTTTGGTGAAGAGAAACTAGACATTCCAATGGTCATTTCAAGACTAGGATCACCTTAATCCAACCTCGGATGCATTTTTGGTCTAATTTCTAAGCCAGGCTTGAGAATCTGAAAGTCTAACAGTAGGACTCTTCTTGCATGTTTATGTTTTCCACTCGTGCTTGTGGTCCTCATGACTTAACCTTAACTGGACTTTGTTGGGATAATATTAGGCCACTAAAACAAGATTTTATTATTTTAAACCATGTGGTTTGGGGCTGTGAGGTTTCCCTCACTCAAACTTGGAATTTGGTGAATGAGTGGCTATTCCCAGATTGTAGGCTTGAGTGAATGTCGAGACTGTACCAACCTATAGCTCTAAAACACTTGAATATTTTTTTGCATGATCCTTAAGATGTCTGTTATTATCCCATAAAATTTCAAGTCGATCGGAGTTGTATTTATTTTTCTAAAAATTCAAGAGTGTACCCTGCCCCTGTGAACCTATTCTTTGGCAGTCAACCATACAACAGTCTTTCCTTCTTTCAAAAGTCCCTCTTTGATATGGAAAGGGACTTGTAACCTTTGAACATCCCTAGGAGTCTATTTCTCTTTAAGATCTTTACGAACTTTGGACTTGTGTGTCACTGAGAGTGTGTTTGTGTCTCCTTGCATGATTTTGTTAGTTTCTAGAAACCTAGGAGTTGGGGCAGCTACTTGCAATTGAAAAGGTAAGGGGGCTTGCCCAAGTTAAGGTTTTCTATAAAAGCTAATAAACGGACGGTATTGCTTGTGCTTGTGCTTGTGCTTGTGCATGATTTCGCTTGTGATTGCCTTGTGTTTGTGTGTTGCTGCCTTATTGATTGAGACAATTAACCTTAAAAATTAAAATAAAAAGTAGCAGTAAGACTGCAAGCACATGAATACAATGAATTCAAATTGTATGAAAGAATACTTACATTATGTCGATGATTTAACATAGATGCATGCCTTAACTAGAGTAAAATTTTTTTGACAAATCTGGGTATGTTTCTTCAACCTTGAATTTAGCTTGCTTTTTTTTTTCTTTTTTCTTTTTTTCTCTTTCAGCTCTTTAGTTCTCTCCTCATCAGTCAAATCTCAGATTGGAAATCGCCATCGAGACGAATTGAGCAGCTGATTGTAGGTAAATAAGCCTATCCAACCATATTAATTGAATTGTAGTGTGTGCATAGTCAGCTCTGTTTATTTAAATTAACAAAAATAGGTTTCTAATTGTCATGCACAACACAGACTAATTGGGAACCTCTAGTAGCAGCAAATGCATATTAGTCAAATTGGGAACTTGTATATTAGTCATTTTTGTTTGTGTGTTGTATTGGAAATGTATCTGCACTTTCCTGAAATGTTCTTACACTCTTGTGATAGCTTCTTATTCTCTTATGAATGAGAGCAAAAAAATTAAATAGGTTATGAATATCTAATTTTAATTTGTGAATGACTTGTTAAAGTTCATTGATTGATTGATTGAATATATTTTTTAAGATTTGTGAAGTTGACAAATGTGTAGCTTGTTGTTTATTAACGATTGAAAATGATCAGACTTGGTAGCTAGATTAGAAGAATATTCAATCAATCCAAGATGGATAGGGGTGGATTCACAATCCCAATAGAGTGAGTCAGCAATATATAGAAGGTATTCAATCATTCATAGAAGTTGCAGGTCAGCATGTGAACTCTAGTAATGAGACTCCATTTCCATGTGTGAAGTATCAGAATCTGAAATGGCAGTCTTTATCGGTTATTGAGATGCATCTAATTCATTATGGGATGTCAGAGGTTTATGACACTTGGATAGATCATGGAGAACAAGTGGGATCACAGAGACAAGATCCCCCTTCTCCAATTGCTCAAGGGGCATGCAGATCAAATGATAATGTACTTGATATTATGGACGATGCATTCCCACAAGTTGTAGACATGGATCAAGATTTAGTGGCAGATGATGATATATTGGGAGGCACTGAACATACAGTGGTGGATGATGGAGGAGACAATTTACATAGGGAAGAAGCCGCTAAGTATGAAAAGTTAATGGCTGAAGCTAAAAAGGAGTTTTTCCTTGGCTGTGAAGAATTTACAGTTTTAACGGCTATAAATTCATGAACTGCAAGGTCCTTAATCATTGGACTAACAAGTCTTTTGATATGTTGTTACAAATTTTAAAACGAATGTGCCCTAAACCTAATAACATTCCAGAATCGTATTATACTGCAAATAAGATCTTGAAAGATCAAGATTTGGGGTACGAAAAGATTGATGCATGTAAGTATGACTGTGCCTAGTTTTATAAAGAGCATGCACATAAGGAAAAATGTCCAAAATGTGATGAGCCAAGGTATTTACCCATTCCCAGTTCCAGTGAAGGTAAAAAGAGTAAGAAGGTTTCATAAAAATGCTTGCGGTACTTTCCATTAAAGCCAAGACTACAAAGACTTTTCATGTCATAACATACAGCAGCAGATATGCGGTGGCATAAGGATAGAAGGATTGATATTAAAGGTGTTATGAGACATCCAACCGACTCTATTGCATGGAAGGAATTTAACCGAATGTACCCATCCTTTGCTCAAGACCCGTGCAATGTCAAGTTAGCTCTTGCAACTGATGGGTTTAACCCATTTGGAAATATGAGCTCATCTTACAGTATGTGGCCAGTGGTGTTGGTTCCATATAATCTGCCATCTTGGAAGTATATGAAGTCTCAATACTCTATCATGACGTTGCTAATACCTAGGCCACATGCCACTGGCAAGGAACTTGATGTGTATCTGTGCCCTTCAATTGATGAGCTTAAGGAGTTGTGGGAACAAGGCGTAGGCACTTATAATAAACTAACTGATTCCTGATTTAACCTTAGAGTAGCTATTTTGTAGACGATTAATGATTTTTCAGCTATTTTGATTAATCATTTTTTATTAATCTTTCCTTAAAATTAACCATTCCATTTTCCTTGAGAAGAATTCAACAATGGACTTGATTGAAGTTTTTGGATTGATTACTCAATCCTTTGGTAAGATTCTTACGAATCTTGGACTTTGGTTTTGTTAGTTTTTATTAGAATTCTAGTTTTTAACTAGATTTACTTGTTTGTTGGTTTATCATTTGCCGAGAGCTTGTTTAGCAATTCCTTCGCCCATGGTGGTGGTGAGGTGGTGTAGTGTACGTATAGGATGCACAAAATCTAGGTGGGTGGAACTGTGTATTTGTTTTGTGTTATTTCCAGTTATCTGCATGTGTGCTAGAATTTGGTGTAATTCTAGAATTGGAATCTTGTTAGTGGATTGATGATGATTTTGGAGCATCAAGATTAATTGATTTATCCTAGAATGATATTGAGATTAATTGGATTATTGAGAACTATTTTTACTGAGGTTAACAGTTGATTAGGCATTTGATTTGCTAGCCGAATTGATTTGTTAAGATTGTTGTAATTTGAGGATATAACTTGGTGGGTCAGGTGAGCCAGACACAAGGTATTGAACCGGGTAGGTCGAGGTACCAAGGATGATTGTATCTGCCAGATAGCCCATTTTGTACAATCGGTGAATGTGTGCATGGTAGTTAGCCCAAGTTGTACAATCAGAAGTGGTTATCCTCATTACCAGTTCAATATATATGATTTACCCAGGTAGGGTAGTGATTGGCCAAGGTGGATCGGCTGTGGTATTGTTAATTGTGGTGATTTAGTGATTAGTGTTTTGTTAAGCACATGTACGCTTTAGTAACCGTGAATGTTGGAGATGATTGTTATCAGCGTGGTTGTTACTAGCTGAGCTAGCTGAGTTGGATTGGTTAGTGGTTGGTACTTTGTTAAGTACAAGTACGCTTTGGAGATGCATGATTTGTGTGTTTTTTGTTACTGTTTGTTTTTTGTTATTGGTGTGAGTCGGTTTTACCCATACGAGCTTGCGAAAGCTTACCATGTTTGTTCTTTAACCCGGTGCATTATTCAACGATGCATCGGTTGGTTTTGTAGGTTAAGTAAGACTGAGGAAACATCATGGACAAGTTGAAGCAATTGGTAATCCATAAGTGGTTTTCTCTTTTATTTTATGAAGAGTGATTTGTATTTACTTCAGCTCATTAATATTCGAAACAATTGTACAAGATTACTATTTATTTATGTAATCTTGGGAGTTGGTTTGAAATCAAAGTATTTGATTTACTTATTCTGCTGTGTCATTTTTTATTCTGATCCAACTCGGTATTTTGTTTTTAAACTTAGCCTTACATTGATTGTTTGGTTTTAGATGTGAGTTGTCGAGCTTGGTAATTCCATCTAAGGCTAAATGGTCAGTGTGGCGCTGTGGCGTACAGAATCTTTCAGCATGGGGGTTTGGGGAGTCACACAAGGTGATAGCTAATTACCCAAGATTAATCCATAGCAAACCCTAGATGCATAAAGTTATAAAGATAAGAAATCTAAGCAACTAAAACAATCTAACCAAGGTGCTTTTAAATTACCACACTCTTATGCAACATACTTTAGAAACTAAAATTCATCAATCTCTAATTCTACTTGACAACATTTCTCACATAAACAAGTGATGAGTTCATACATACAAGTCATGATCATTAAACTAGAATAAGAGCATATATATCCAAATAGACATTATTTCACAAATCACAAATCACAAATTCATTACATAGTTGGGTTAGAGCTAAATCCCTAGCTCAAAATCAAGAAACTACTCACTAGCCATAAAAGTTATAAACAACATCCCAAATTGAAACATAAATGGAAACAAGAGAGAAAAGAGAAAACTCTAGATGTTGAAGCTAAGCTTCCAAGGGGTGTCACTCCTCCAAGGATGACCAAAATAGCTTTTTGTCTCAAGTGCCTCTATGCTTCTCTTGCAAGAATGAAGGCGAATATGGTGGATGGGTGTTATGATGATGTTTGGCTTTTTGGAGAGGAAGAGTTGATGTAGGAAAGATGAAGAAAAGAAATGATGGAGAGAGATGAGAAAAGGCTAGGGTTTTGGAAGATGGAAGATGAGATGTGTGATTTTTAGATGAGATGATGGAATGGATGATGGAATGAGGGTTTTTTGTGTATGGGGAGAGGTAATTTTTTCCAAGGGGGTGTATGAGGGTCTTATGTGAGTTGTTATGTGTAGAATATGTGGCTAGAATTAAAAGGAAATGAAGGGATAAGGTTTGGTGAGTTCAAAAGAATGAGAATATTTCATCTTATCTTTCAATAGATGATTCTTTAAGGTTGTGGAGATAGATGGATGCCCAAATTACTTTATTTGGAGCCTTGACCATATTGAATTCAGCCTTTGCTAGAAATGGGAGAGCAAAGAGGAGGGTAGAAATACATGTTAAGCATCTTCCCAAAATGGAAAATATGCTTTTTGAACTTTTTGTCTTCTTGCGCCAGAATTATTGAGCTGACTTTGCAATGCCATTTGAGTACCCAAAACAACCCAGAAAATTGGCCTTAATATATCATATTAAAGACTTGGATGTCTTCTTTCCAACCATAGGTCACTTGCCCAAATCCAAGCTCGGACCAAAATGTTATGCCCTAAACAATGGAGGTGACTCACTTATACTCGGGTGCAATTCTAGGCAGAGTTTGAATTCCCAAATCAAAGCTATAGAAGTCTTCAAATATCATGAAATTGGACGTGGGAAGACTTCAAGGTGTTAGCCACCATTACCAATGGGTTTCATATCAAAATATATTTTAGAACATCAACGGACCAAGTATGCTCCGAAATGACATTTGCGTGCGTTCTTAACACCAAATCTGATTCAATAGATCTAGAATGCTAATCTTAAAGTGAGAAAGTGCTTCCACATGTCTTTTTCGCCAACTAGGCACAATTTGAATGAAATTGGACCGAAATGACGTTTTCATTCGTTTAAAAGACTTCATATGGTTCAATAGGTCTAGAACGCTAATCCTAACATGAGAAAGTACTTCCCCATGTCTTTCTTACCAACTGGGAACGTTTTGATGCAATTTGGATGAAATTGTACCAAGTATGCACCGACATAACGTTTTCGTGTGTTCAAAAGACTTCATGTGGTTCAATAGGCGTAGAACACAAATCCTAACATGAGAAAGTGCTTCCCCATATCTTTCTTGGTAACCGGGCAAGTTTTGGTGCAATTTGAACAAAATTGGATCAAGTATGCACCAAAATGACGTTTTCGTGCGTTTTTAACACCAAATGTGCTTCAATAGGCCTGCAACATTAATTCTAACATGAGAAAGTACTTCCCCACGTCTATCTTGCCAACTGGGCACGTTTTGGTGCAATTTGGACGAAATTGAACCAAATATGCACCGAAATGACTTTCTCATGAGTTCTTAAAACCAAATCTGATTCAATAGGTGTAGAACACTAATCCTAAAATGAGAAAGTGTTTCCCCATGTCTTTCTTTCCAACAGGGCATGTTTTGGGGCGATTTCGATGAAATTTGACCAAGTATGCACCGAAATAACGTTTTCATGTGTTTTTAACACCAAATGTGGTTCAATAGGTCTAGAACGCTAATCCTAACATGAGAAAGTTCTTCCCCATGTCTTTTTTGCGAAACAGAAACGTTTTGGTGCAATTTGGACAAAATTGGACAAAGTATGCACCGAAATAACTTTCTCATGAGTTCTTAAAACCAAATGTGATTCAATAGGTTTAGAACGTTAATCCTAATATGAGAAAGTGCTTCCCCATGTCATTGTTGCCAACCGAGCACGTTTCGGTACAATTTGGACGAAATTGGACCAAGTATGGACTGAAACGACGTTTTCGTGTGTTCTAACACCAAATACGGTTCAATAAGTCTAGAATGCTAATCCTATCATGAGAAAGTGTTTCTCCATGTCTTTCTTGGGAACCGGGAGCATTTTCGTGCAATCTGGATGAAATTGGACCAAGTATGCACCGAAATAATGTTTTTGTGCGTTCTTAACACCAAATGTGGTTCAATAGGTCTAGAACGCTAATCCAAACATGAGAAAATGATTCCCGATGTCTTTGTTGCCAACCGAGCACATTTCGGTATAATTTGGACGAAATTCGACCAAGTATGCACCGAAATGATGTTTTCGTGCGTTCTTAACACCAAATGTGGTTCAATAGGTCTAGAACTCTAATCCTAACATGAGAAAGTGCTTCCCTATGTCTTTCTTAGGAACTCGGTACGTTTTCGTGCAATTTTGATGAAATTGGACCAAGTATGCACCAAAATGATGTTTTTGTTTGTTTTTAACACCAAATGTGGTTTATTAGATCTAAAATGCTAATCCTAACATGAGAAAGTACTTCCTCATGTCTATCTTGAAAAACGGGCACATTTCGTTGCAACTTGGACGAAATTGGAACGTTTTGGTGCAATTTGGACAAAATTGGACCAAGTATGCACCGAAATGACTTTCTCATGAGTTCTTAAAACCAAATGCCATTCAATAGGTTTAGAACGCTAATCCTAATATGAGAAAGTGTTTCCCCATGTCATTGTTGCCAACCGAGCACGTTTCGGTACAATTTGGACGTTTTCGTGTGTTCTAACACCAAATACGGTTCAATAAGTCTAGAATGCTAATCCTATCATGAAAAAATGCTTTTTCATGTCTTTCTTGGGAACTGAGAGCGTTTTCGTGCAATCTGTATGAAATTTGACCAAGTATGTACCGAAATAACGTTTTTGTACGTTCTTAACACCAAATGTTATTCAATAGGTGATGAGTGTTCATTTTACACTATTTTATGATACTAACTCCCTCACCTAGAGTGTTAGAACTCAATCTTTGAGTGTTTGTTATCTTGTTTTTATGTTTTTAGGTCGAATGAAGCATAAATAGGAAATAGGAGCAAATGGAGCCATTTTGGAAACATCCTAGTCAAATGAGGATTCTTAGTCACACTAGGAAACATCAAGTCCAGAACCATCATTGTCAAGCCATAAATGAGAAATCCTGATTGGAACAGGAATTACTGGTTGAACTAGGAAACCTAACCCTACTAGGGAAATGAGTCCTAATGACACTAGAAGACTCCAAGAGCAATATGGAAAAATACAAGAAGTCAAAATGGATAAGGAATCTTTCATTTACAAGAAATCCTAGTTGGACTAGGAAAGGTTGGTCAAAGTCAACTCAATCAAGTCAAGGTTCCAGAAGCTTCTAGAAGGTGGTGGACATCCATGTAATCAAATGGAGGGAAGAAATGAATTCGAATCCAAGAGGGAGAGAGGAGTAAAATTGGAAGTCAAAATCAATGGTCAAGGGTCAACCATATCATGTCATGAAGTCAATTAGGCTTTGGGCCTAGGTGAAGTCGAAATCCACAAGAATGGTGAGGTGGCAGCCCAACACATTATTTGCATGCTTGCAGCCCATTCAGCCCAAGTTATACAACCATGCGCAAGCCATGCATCCCTAAAGCCCATCACGCCACTTGCTTGTTGCAGCCAGCCTATGTTCTTTTAAAGGAAACTATAGCCCATCATGCCTACAAAGAGAAAGCCCAAGGAATCCTAGCTGAAAAAGGAGTCAAAACCCTGGAAAATAGAGCACCAATTTCGACAGCAATTCTGTAATTCTCTAGAATGGATCAGGTAGCATGCCATATTTGGTTGGAAAGATACGGATGTTAGCTTCGCAGGGAATTTTACGGATTTCAATTCCGAGTTTTCTAGCTCAAGATATGGTCATTTTAGTGGAGGTAGCGCAGCAGTTCCGCGAGCTGAAAACGGAGTTACGCCCAAAAAGAGCCCAAATCAGCCAAAGGCCCATGCTTGGCCGAAAATTATAAGTCTTGATGTGCAAGGAATGCACTTATCCCACATTGAAGAGAAAGAGAAATCTCAGCCCCACTCTCCTCTATAAATACAACTTTATAGCTCAAAGAGAGGGTTCTCTTTTCTGAAATTTCAGAAACCCTAGCCTAGTCTCTCTCTCTTCTTGCCGCACACCCTAGCCTCCTGTCTCTTTCTCTTCACGCAGCCTAGGAACTGGAGCAGCCCCCATTATTTCTCTTCCCTTGCCGCAGCCACCATCATCTCTCTTTCTTTATTTTTCTGCTGAACCAAAGGAGGACGAAGGAGTCAAGCCACTGCCACCTTGTGCCGCCGCCGCTACCACTCTCTAAGGATGTTCTCTTTGTTTTTCTTTTGGAATTCTAGTTTTTAATTGTTTTGTTTAATTAGTTTACTTTCCAACGTGGATTGGGAATTTATTTATATTATTCTGATTTTCTTTTCTATTTTAAATATGTAAGTTTATTTATTCTATCTTGCATGTTAGTTGTAGGTTGATTAACGGATTTGCATGCTTTAACAAATTGTTTATCCGTCTCTTGGTCTGTTAGTTTGATGTTTACATGTATTAAATTTCCATTATATATTTGAATCCGTCACTAGTTGTTTGCATCCTTTGACTGGCCACCTTAGGGTAATTGCATCTAGTTTATTCATTAGATTTAGCTGTGAAATAGTCAAAGACACTAAACCACAAGTAACAAGGGAATAAGGGATTATTCTTGGTAATGGGGTTGGGCGACCTCTATAAGGAAATAGTCAAAGCTTATATGTTGTGCATGTTTGACGTTCTCATGGATCTTAATGACTCTTACATGGGTAACAGCTGCCTTAGCTTGAACTAGGGAACATGTAAGTTAACTGATTAAGGAAGGCCCAAGAAGCTCTTAGTTTATGCCTTAGGAGAACAATTGCGAGAAAGTAACTAGCCAAACCTTTTTAGCAGTCAAACTTTAATACATTGTGTTCAAATTAATTGTCATTAGCCTTGGATGGTTATTGCATGCTTATCTGATTTGAAACTGAAAACTTAACATTGCAAGATAGAATAAAGGGTGTGTGCGTGTGTTTCCATCACTTAAAACCCCCCATTTAGTTATTCTAGTGATTATTTGAATTGATTTGTTGTGTATTAACCATTCCCTATTGGATCGACCTCGTGCTTGTACGCTTTGCTACTGATGCGATTCGTGCACTTGCGAGTATACTTGGAATGAAATAGATGTTCATTTTGTTCTAAGAAAATATTCAACAAGTTTTTGGCGCCGTTGCCGGGGAATGGTGTCTAATATTAATGAATTGATTTGATTAATCATTAGAATTAGGATATATTAGTTAGATTTGTTTTTGGTTAGTTTTTAGTTTAAATAAATGCCATGACTTTACGAGCATATTCTCTACTGATTTGGTGTTTGCTTTTGTAGATGCCGAGAGCAACAATGGGAGAACGAGAAAGAGAAGACGCAAGTAGAGGAATGGCAATGTCAGTCTGAAAGACAGTAATCAAGCGCTGATTGGGAGGCAACCCAGCTTTTTCAAGAATCCAAGAGATCAATATAGACCAAGGAGGCCGCGCCTACACTTGGAGTGTCCAACTTGCATCCGCAAGTAAACAATTCCTCTATTCTTGCTTCATTTGACCATCTTATTTCATTTGTGTGTTTATTTGGTTGCAATTTCCCTATTGCTTATTTTGAGCATTCATGCAATTTTCCTATTGTTTATTGTGAGGGCAATGTATCATTTAAGTTTGGGGGGAAAAGCAATGGTGTCGTAGCTTGTGTATTAGGTTTTTAGTTTTTAAATTTTGACAAAAAAAAAAAATTCGTTTTGGCTTTAGAGGTCGAGGTCCGGTCCTCTAGGGCATTTTTCAAAAAAAAAAAAAAAAAAAAGGTTTTGTTTCTTTTGTTTTTAAACTTAGGGAGTCAAATCCCACATCAAAATGCAATTTTCTAAAATTCATTCCACCCTAATGATGGAATTGAATCTTTAGAACCTTGTTGCAACATTGTTTTTAAAGTGATTTGAGTCTTTTGTGTGTTTTGGTTAGTTTTTGAGTCCCCAACAAGTTGATTGATTGTTTATGACTTTTGAGAAGCATGTTTAGCATTGTGTCTATGATATGTATTCTTCTTTTTCTAATATTGTTCCATAACCTATTTTATGATTCTATGTGATTGGGCCTTATTTTCATGAACTTGAGTTGTGACTTGCATGATTTAGTGATTCATATGCATCTTAGAGTAGACTTATGTGACCCATGTGAAGTTTTGAGCCTTGTCCTTCATTTCGCGAGTGTTGTACATGACTCTATTCTTTTCTCGTTATTTAAGTCGTTGTATGATCTCATTGTTTTTGATCAAATGCTTGAAATGTATTTATTTTTGAATCAATGAACTAGAACTTCTTTCTTATTTTAGGCAAAACATGTTTATAACTACATGAATCTTAGAAGATGATTTTAGGCCATGTTTGTTTTACCTATAGCCTAAAAAGCCAACCCTTATGTGTTTTATCCCTAGTTAGCCCTTTTGAGCCTTATAGCTTTTTCTTTGTTTACCCATACTATATACCCAAACCCTAAGTTTGGGGGTGCTATATCCCTTTTACCCTATTATGGTATTGCAATGTGTTTTACATATTGATTGAGGTGGAAAAGAATTGAAAATGCATAGCTTATACAAAAATGTGCTGAGATTGTATGTACACCGTGCCCAAAAAGAAAAAAAAAGAAAAAAAAAAGAAATAGTTGGGACGGTTTCAAAAGAAGAATTAAGCAAAATAGTTCAAATTGAGCTATGTAGTGCAAAGAAGCAAGGTATGCCTTAGAATGATCTATTGTTCTTGCAAATTCCATAGTTTATAGCCCTTTTTTTATCCCTTTCATTTCAATATCATACCGTACCCTAAGCCTTCATTATAACCCCTATGAAGCCCTAATTGATTTTAAGAGAAGTGCAGTTCTTAATGTGGAGTCTAGGAGGGAAGGGAGCTTATGGTTATTGATTGTATTTCAAGTGTTTTGATTTTCCCTTCCTTGAGATCTTGTTTCCTTTCAAATGTGCCTATCTTTCATGCTAATATGTGAGCTATTTCTCTTTGATTATATAAATTCTCTCACATATTCTTTGAGTGCACAATTCAACCCAATTCTTGAGTGCTTTATTGTTAAGGGTATGCCTTGGTGAGGATTGGAGTTGAATCTATTTTGTATATGTTGATTTATTTCTTGCTTGTCCAACACTTGGGTTATGAAGAGAATGACCTATATGCACAATGGAGGAGTAAGGTATGTTATTTGAAGCAGTATTAGAATTTGAAGAATAAATGTTATATATGCCTTGCTCTACTATGTTATTGTTGGTCATACTCATGATGTCAGTTGTTGGGAAAGTTAGTTAGTTTGTTTTTGAGTCTTTGAGTCTTTGAGTCTTTTTCTTTATTTTCTTTGCTCGAGGACTAGCAAAGTCTAAGTTTGTGAGTGTGATGAGTGTTCATTTTACGCTATTTTATGATACTAACTCCCTAACCTAGAGTGTTAGAACTCGATCTTTTTGTGTCTGTTATCTTGTTATTGTGTTTTTAGGTCGAATGAAGCATAAATAGGAAATAGGAGCAAATGGAGCCGTTTTGGGACATTTTTTGGTCAAACTAGGAAAATGGGTCAATTCCTGGTCAAACTAGGAAAAGAGCTGAAATCCTAGTCAAATGAGGATTCCTAGTCACACTAGGAAACATCAAGTCCAGAACCATCATTGTCAAGCCAGAAATGAGAAATCCTGATTGGAACAGGAATTCCTGGTTGAACTAGGAAACCTAACCCTACTAGGGAAATGAGTCCTAATGACACTAGGAGACTCCAGGGGCAATATGGTCAATACAAGAAGTCAAAATGGATAAGGAATCTTTCATTTACAAGAAATCCTAGTTGGACTAGGAAAGGTTGGTCAAAGTCAACTCAATCAAGTCAAGGTTCCAGAAGCTTCTACAAGGTGGTGGACATCCATGTAATCAAATGGAGGGAAGAAATGAATTCGAATCCAAGAGGGAGAGAGGGGTAAAATTGGAAGTCAAAGTCAATGGTCAAGGGTCAACCATATCATGTCATGAAGTCAATTGGGCTTTGGGCCTAGGTGAAGTCGAAATCCACAAGAATGGTGAGGTGGCAGCCCAACACATTCTTTGCATGCTTGCAGCCTATTCAGCCTAAGTCATACAATCATGCGCAAGCCATGCATCCCTAAAGCCCATCACGCCACTTGCTTGTTGCAGCCAGCCTATGTTCTTTTAAAGGAAACCCTAGCCCATCACCCTTACAAAGAGAAAGCCCAAGGAATCCTAGCTGAAAAAGAAGTCAAAACCTTGGAAAATAGAGCACCAATTTCGACAGCAATTCTGTAATTCTTTAGAACGAATCAGGTAGCATTCCATATATGGTTGGAAATATACGGATGTTAGCTTTGCAGAAAATTTTACGGATTTCGATTCCGAGTTTTCTAGCTCAAGATATGGTCATTTTAGTGGAGGTAGCGCAGTAATTCCGCGAGCTGAAAAGGGAGTTACTCCCAAAAAGAGCCCAAATCAGCCCAAGGCCCATGCTTGGCCGAAAATTATAAGTCTTGATGTACAAGGAATGCACTTATCCCACATATTAGAGAAAGAGAAATCTCAGCCCCACTCTCCTCTATAAATACATCTTTATAGCCCAAAGAGAGGGTTCTCTTTTATGAAATTTCAGAAACCCTAGCCTAGTCTCTCTCTCTTAAGCTTGCCGCACACCCTAGCCTCCTTTCTCTCTCTTTCTTTTCTCACGCAGCCTAGGAACCTTAGCAGGGCCCATTATTTCTCTTCCCTTGTCGCAGCCACCATCATCTCTCTTTCTTTATTTTTCTGCTGAACCAAAGGAGGACGAAGGAGTCAAGCCGCTGCCACCTTGTGCTGCAACTGCCACCTTGTGCCGCCGCTGCCACCTTGTGCCGCTGCCGCTGCCACTCTCTAAGGATGTTTTCTTTGTTTTTCTTTTGGAATTCTAGTTTTAATTGTTTTGTTTAATTAGTTTGCTTTCCAACATGGATTGAAAATTTATTTATATTATTCTGATTTTCTTTTCTATTTTAAATATGTAAGTTTATTTATTCTATCTTGCATGTTAGTTGTAGGTTGATTAATGGATTTGCATGCTTTAACAAATCGTTTATCCGTCTCTTGGTCTGTTAGTTTGATGTTTGCATGTATTAAATTTCCATTATATATTTGAACCCGTCACTAGTTGTTTGCATCCTTTGACTGGCCACCTTAGGGTAATTGCATCTAGTTTATTCATTAGATTTAGCTGTGAAATAGTCAAAGACACTAAACCACAAGTAACAAGGGAATAAGGGATTATTCTTGGTAATGGGGTTGGGCGACCTCTATAAGGAAATAGTCAAAGCTTATATGTTGTGCATGTTTGACGTTCTCACGGATCTTAATGACTCTTACATGGGTAACAGCTGCCTTAGCTTGAACTAGGGAACATGTAAGTTAACTGATTAAGGAAGACCCAAGAAGCTCTTAGTTTATGCCTTATGAGAACAATTGCGAGAAAGTAACTAGCCAAACCTTTTTAGCAGTCAAACTTTAATACATTGTGTTCAAATTAATTGTCATTAGCCTTGGATGGTTATTGCATGCTTATCTGATTTGAAACTGAAAACTTAACATTGCAAGATAGAATAAAGGGTGTGTGCGTGTGATGATGTGTGCGTGTGTTTCCATCTCTTAAAACCCCCCATTTAGTTATTCTAGTGATTATTTGAATTGATTTGTTGTGTATTAACCATTCCCTGTGGGATCGACCTCGTGCTTGAACGCTTTGCTACTGATGCGATTCGTGCACTTGCGAGTATACTTGGAATGAAATAGATGTTTATTTTGTTCTAAGGAAACATTCAACAATAGGTCTAGAACGTTAATCCTAACATGAGAAAGTGCTTCCCGATGCCTTTGTTGCCAACTGACCACTTTTCGGTATAATTTGGATGAAATTGGACCAAGTATGCACCGAAACGATGTTTTTGTGCGTTCTTAACACCAAATGTGATTTAATAGGTCTAGAACTCTAATCCTAACATGAGAAAGTGCTTCCCCATGTCTTTCTTAGGAACTCGGTACGTTTTCGTGCAATTTGGATGAAATTGGACCAAGTATGCACCAAAATGATGTTTTTGTGCGTTTTTAACACCAAATGTGGTTTATTAGATCCAAAATGCTAATCCTAACATGAGAAAGTACTTCCTCATGTCTATCTTGAAAAACAGGCATATTTCGTTGCAACTTGGATGAAATTGGACCAAATATGCACCGAAATGACTTTCTCCTGAGTTTTTAAAACCAAATGTGATTCAATAGGTCTAGAACTATAATCCTAACATGAGAAAATGTTTCCCCATGTCTTTCTTAGGAACTCGGTACGTTTTCGTGCAATTTGGATGAAATTGGACCAAGTATGCACCAAAATGATGTTTTTGTGTGTTTTTAACACCAAATGTGGTTTATTAGATCCAAAATGCTAATCCTAACATGATAAAGTACTTCCTCATGTCTATCTTGAAAAACAGGAACATTTCGTTGCAACTTGGATGAAATTGGACCAAATATGCACCGAAATGACTTTCTCCTGAGTTTTTAAAACCAACTGTGATTCAATAGGTCTAGAACTATAATCCTAACATGAGAAAATGTTTCCCCATGTCTTTCTTGGGAACCGGGCACGTTTTGGTGCAATTTGTACGAAATTGGACCAAGTATGCACCGAAATGAAGTTTTCGTGCATTTTAACACCAAATGTGGTTTAATAGGCCTGCAACGCTAATCCTAACATGAGAAAGTATTTCTCCATGTTTATCTTGCCAACCTGACACGTTTTGGTGCAATCTGGACGAAATTGGACCAACTATACACCGAAATAACGTTTTAGTGCGTTTTTAACACCAAATGTGTTTCAATTGGTCTAGAACGTTAATCCTAACATGAGAAAACGTTTCTCCCTATCTTTCTCGTGAACCTTGCACGTTTTGGTGCAATTTGGTGGAAAATGGACCTAGTATGTACTCAAATGACGTTTTCGTGCGTTCTTAACACGAAATGTCGTTCAATAGGTTAAGAACGCTAATCCTAACATGAGAAACTGTTTTCCCATATCTTTGTTGCCAATTGAGCACGTTTCGGTGCAATTTGGATGAAATTGGAACAAGTATGCACCGAAATGACGTTTTCGTGCGTTCTTAACATCAAATGTGGTTCAATAAGCCTGTAACACTAGTCCTAACATGAGAAAGTACTTCCCCTTGTCTATGTTGCCAAACGGGCTCGTTTTGGTGCAATTTGGACGAAATTGGACCAAGTAGGCACCGAAATGACTTTCTCCTGAGTTTTGAAAACCAAATGTGATTCAATAGGTCTAGAACTCTAATCCTAACATGAGAAAGTTTTTCCCATGTCTTTCTTAGGAACTGGGCATGTTTTCATGCAATTTGGACGAAATTGGACGAAGTATGCACCAAAATAACATTTTCAAGCATTCTTAACACCAAATGTGGTTTAATAAGTCTAAAACGTTAAGCCTAACCTGAGAATGTGATTCCCCATATCTTTCTTGACAATTGGGCACGTTTTGGTGCAATTTGGATGAAATTCGTCTAAGTATGCACTAAATGAAGTTTTCGTGCGTTCTTAACATCAAATATGGTTTAATAGGTCTAAAACGCTAATCAAAACATGAGAATGAGCTGTTCCATGTCTTTCTTGGGAACCTGGCACGTTTTCGTGCAATCTGGACGAAATTGGATCGAGTATGCACCGAAATGACGTTTACGTGCGTTCATAACACCAAATGTGGTTCAATAGGCCTAGAACTCTACTCCTAACATGAGAAAGTACTTCCCCATGTCTATCTTGCCAATTGGGCATGTTTTGGTGCAATTTGAACGAAATTGGACCAAGTATGCCTTGAAATGTCTTTTTCATGAATTTTGAAAACCAAATGTGATTCAATAGGTTTAGAACTCTAATCCTAACATGAGAATGTGCTTCCTCATGTCTTTCTTAGGAACTGGGCATGTTTTCGTGCAATTTGGACAAAATTGGATAAAGTATGCACCAAAATAACGTTAAGCCTAACCTGAGAAAGTGTTTCCCCATGTCTTTCTTGGGAACAACAAGAATGTTTTGGTGCAATTTGGACGAAATTCATCTAAGTATGCACCGAAATAACGTTTTCCTACATTCTTAACACCAAATGTTGTTCAATAGGTCTAGAATGCTAATCCAAATATGGGAATGAGCTTCCCCATGTCTTTCTTGGGAACATAGCACGTTTTCATGCAATCTGGACGAAATTGGACCAAGTATGCACCGAAATGACGTTTTCGTGCGTTCTTAACACCAAATGAGGTTCAATAGGCCAGAAACTCTACTTCTAACATGAGAAAGTACTTCCCCATGTTTATCTTGCCAACCAGGCACGTTTTGGTGCAATTTGAACGAAATTGGACCACGTATGCCCCAAAATGACTTTCTCATGATTTTTTAAAACCAAATGTGATTAAATAGTTCTAGAACGCTAATCCAAACATGACAAAGTGTTTGTCCACGTCTTTCTTGCCAATAAGGCACGTTTTGATGCAATTTGATCCAAATTGGACCTAGTATGCACCAAAATGACGGTTTCGTGCGTTCTTAATCTAAAATGTGGTTCAATAGGTGTAGAACGCTAATCCAAACATGAGAATGAGCTTGCTCATGTCTTTCTTGGAAACTTGGCACTCTTTCGTGCAATATGGATGAAATTGGATCAAGTATGTACCGAAATGATGTTTTCGTGCGTTCTTAACACCAAATGTAGTTCAATAGGCCTGGAACTCTACTCCTAACATGAGAAAGTACTTCCCCAAGTCTATCTTGCCAACCGGGCATGTTTTTGTGCAATTTCAACGAATTGGACCATGTATGCCATGAAATGTCTTTCTCATGAATTTTGAAAACCACATGTGATTCAATAGGTTTAGAACTCCAATCCTAATATGAGAATGTGCTTCCTTATGTATTTCTTAGGAACTGGACATGTTTTCGTGGAATTTGGACAAAATTGGACAAAGTATGCACCAAAATAACGTTAAGCCTAACCTGAGAAAGTGCTTCCCCATGTCTTTCTTGACAACTGGGCACGTTTTGGTGCAGTTTGGATGAAATTCGTCTTGCCAACAAAGAATGTTTTGGTGCAATTTGGACGAAATTCATCTAAGTATGCTCCGAAATAACGTTTTCCTGCATACTTAACACCAAATGTTGTTCAATAGGTCTAGAACGCTAATCCTAACATGAGAAAGTGCTTCCCTATGTCTTTGTTGCCAACCAAGCATGTTTCAGTACAATTTAAACGAAATTTTACCAAGTATGCACCGAAATGACGTCTTCGTGCGTTCTTAACACCAAATGTAGTTTAATAGGTCTATAACGCTAATCCAAACATGGGAATGATCTTCCCCATGTCTTTCTTGGAAACCTGGCACGTATTCGTGCAATCTAAATGAAATTGGACCAAGTATACACCGAAATAACGTTTTCGTGCGTTCTTAACAGCAAATGTGGTTCAATAGGTCTAGAACGCTAATCCAAACACGGGAATGATCTTCTCCATGTCTTTCTTGGGAACCTGGCACATTTTCATGCAATCTGAACGAAATTGGACCAAGTATGCACCAAAATAACGTTTTCGTGCGTTCTTAACCCCAAATGTGGTTCAATAGACCAGAAACTCTACTTCTAACATGAGAAAGTAAGTCCCCATGTCTATCTTGCTAACCGGGCACGTTTTGGTGCAATTTGGAAGAAATTGGACCAAGTATGCCCCGAAATGACTTTCTCATGAGTTTTTAAAACCAAATCTGATTCAGTAGTTCTAGAACGCTAATTCAAACATGACAAAGTGTTTGCCCACGTCTTTCTTGCCAACATGGCACCTTTTGGTGCATTTTGGTCGAAATTGGACCAAGTATGAACCAAAATGATGATTTCATGCGTTCTTAACACCAAATGTGGTTTAATAAGTCTAGAACGTTAATTTAACATGATAAAATTCTTCCCCATGTCTTTCTTGGGAACCGGGCACGTTTTCATGTTATTTGGACGAAATTGGACTAAGTATGCACCAAAATGACATTTTCGTTCATTCAAAAGACGTCATGTGGTTTACTAGGTGTAGAACGCTAATCCTAACATGAAAAAGTTCTTCCCCATGTCTTTCTTGCAATTCGGGCACGTACTGGTGCAATCTGGACGAAATTATTCCAATTATGCACCGAAATAACGTTTTCGTGCATTCAAAAAACTTCATATGGTTCAATAGGTGTATAACGGTAATCCTAACATGAGAAAGTGCTTCCCCGTTTCTTTCTTGGGACTAGGTACGTTTTGGTGCAATTTGGACAAAATTGGACTAAATATACATCGAAATGACGTTTTTGTGCGTTTTTAACACCAAATGTGGTTCAATTGTTCAAGAACGCTAATCCTAACATGAGAAAGTGTTTCCCCACGTCGTTCTTGCCAACAGGGCCAGTTTTGGGGGAATTTGGACTAAATTGGACCAAATCTGCACCGAAATGACTTTCTCCTGAGTTCTTAAAATCAAATGTGATTCAATAGATCTATAACGTTAATCCTAAAATAAGAAAATGTTTTCTCACGTCTTTCTCGCCAAAAGGGCCGGTTTTGATGAAATTTGGACTAAATTGAACCAAACATACACCGAAATAACGTTTTAATCCGTTCTTAATGCCAAATGTGGTTCAATAGGTCAAGAACGCTAATCCTTACATAAGAAAACTCTTTCCCATGTCTTTATTGCGAACCGGACACGTTTTGGTTCAATTTGGCAGAAATTGGACCAAGTATGCACCGAAATGACTTTCTCATGAATTCATAAAACCAAATGTGATCAAATAGGTCTAGAACACTAATCTTAACATGAGAAAGTGCTTCCCCATGTCTTTTTTGCCAACCGGGCATGTTATGGTACAATTTGTATGAAATAGGACAAAGTATGCACTGAAATGACATTTTAGTGTGTTCTTAACACCAAATGTGGTTCAATAGGTCTAGAACGCTAATCCTAACATGAGAAAGTGTTTCTCGATGTCTTTGTTGCTGACCAAGCACGTTTCGGTACAATTTGGATGAAATTGGACCAAGTGTGCACCGAAACGACGTTTTCATGCGTTCTTAACATCAATGTGGTTCAATAGGTATAGAACGTTAATCCTAACATGAGAATGTGCTTCCCCAGGTCTTTCTTGGGAACCGGGCACGTTTTCATGCAATTTGGACGAAATTGAATCAAGTATGCACCCAAATGACGTTTTCATGCGTTCTTAACACCAAATGTGGTTCAATAGGTCTAGAACGCTAATCCGAACATGAGAATGAGCTTCCCCATGTCTTTCTTGGGAACTTGGAACGTTTTTGTACAATCTGGACAAAATTGGAGAAGGTATGCACCGAAATGACGTTTTCGTACGTTCTTAACACCAAATGTGGTTCAATAGGCCAGGAACTCTACTCCTAACCTTAAAAAGTACTTCCCCATGTCTATCTTGCCAACCAG
The DNA here is from genome assembly GCA_003254865.1 of Dryas drummondii. NCBI lineage: Eukaryota > Viridiplantae > Streptophyta > Magnoliopsida > Rosales > Rosaceae > Dryas > Dryas drummondii. The sequence goes on along the minus strand of QANW01007949.1, from coordinate 80,846 downwards.
GCACGTTTTGGTGCAATTTGGACAAAATTGGACCAGGTATGCACTGAAATGACTTTCTAATGAGTTATTAACACCAAATGTGGTTCAATAGGTCTAGAACGCTAATCATAACATGTGAAAGTGCTTCCCCATATCTTTCTTGCCAACCGGGAACGTTTTGGAGTAATTTGGACAAAATTGGAACAATTATGCACATAAATAACGTTTTTGTATGTTTTTAACACCAAATGTGGATCAATAAGTATAGAACACTAATCTTAACATGAGAAAGTTCTTCCCCATGTCTTTATTGCCAACGGGGCATATTTTGGAGCAATTTAGACAAAATTGGAACAAGTATGCACCTAAATGATGTTTTTGTGCTTTCGTAACACCAAATGTGGTTAAATAGGTCTAGAACGCTAATCCTAACATGAAAAATTGTTTTTCCATGTCTTTCTTGCCAACAGGACATGTTTTAGAGCAATTTGGACGAAATTGGATCTAGTATGCACCGAATGACGTTTTCATGTGTTCTTAACACCAAATGTGGTTCAATAGGTCTAGAACGCTAATCCTAACATGAGTAAATACTTCCCCATGTCTTTGTTGTCAACCGAGTACGTTTTGGTACAATTTGGACGAAAATGGACCAAGTATGGACCGAAATGACGTTTTCATGCGTTCTTAACACCAAATGTGGTTCACTAGGTCTAGAACGCTAATCCTAACATGAGAAAATACTTCCCCATGTCTTTGTTGTCAACCGAACACGTTTCTGTACAATTTGGACGAAATTGGACCAAGTATGCACCGAAATGACGTTTTCATGCGTTCTTAACACCAAATGTGATTTAATATGTGTAGAACGTTAATCCTAACATGAGAATGTGCTTCCTCATTTCTTTCTTGGGAACTTGGCATGTTTTTGTACAATCTGGACGAAATTGGAGAAAGTATGCATCGAAATGACGTTTCCGTGTGTTTTTAACACCAAATGTGGTTCAATAGGCTAGGAACTCTACTCCTAACCTGAGAAAGTACTTCCTCATGTTTATCTTGCCAACCATGCACGTTTTGGTGCAATTTGAAAGAAATTGGACCAAGTATGCACCGAAATGACGTTTTAATGCGTTTTTAACATCAAATGTGGTTCAATAGGTTTAGAACGTTAATCCTAACATGAGAAAGTACTTCCCTATGTCTTTGTTGTCAACCGAGCATGTTTCGGTATAATTTAGACGAAATTAGACCAAGTATGCACCGAAATGATGTTTTCGTGCGTTCTTAAAACCAAATGTGGTTCAATAGGTCTAGAACGCTAAACCAAACATGACAATAAGCCTCCCCATGTCTTTCTTGGGAACTTGGCATGTTTTTGTACAATCTGGACGAAATTGGAGAAAGTATGCACCGAAATGACGTTTTCGTGCGTTCTTAACACGAAATGTGGTTCAATAGACCGGAAACTGTACTCCTCACCTGAGAAAGTACTTCCCTATGTTTATCTTGCCAACCAGGATGTTTTGGTACAATTTCGATGAAATTAGACTAAGTATGTACCGAAATGAGTTTCTCAAGATTTCTTAACATCAAATGTGGTTCAATAGGCGTTGCACGCTAATCCTTACATGAGAAAGTGTTTCCCCATGTCTTTTTTGGTAACCAAGCACGTTTTGGTGTAATTTGTACGAAATTAGACCAAGTATGCACCGAAATGACGTTTTCTTGCGTTTTTAACACCAAATGTGGTTTAATTGGTCTTGAACGCTAATCCTAATGATGAGTGTGCATTTTGCATCACTTTATGATACTAATTCCTTAACCTAGAGTGTTAGAACTCGATATTTTGTGTTTCTTGTCTTGTTTTTGTGTTTTCAGGTCAAATGAAGTAGAAATGAGAGAAGAAGCAAATGGAGCCATTTTGGGACATTTCCTGGTCAAACCAGGAAAAGTGCAGAAATCCTAGTCAAATGAGGATTCCTAGTCACACTAGGAAACATCAAGTCCAGAACCATCATTGCGGAGCCAGAAATGTGAAATCTTGATTCGAACAGGAAATCCTGGTTGAACTAGGAAACCTAACCCAACTAGGGAAAGGAGTCCTAATGACACTAGAAGACCCTAGGGGCAATATGGTCATTACGAGAAGTCGAAATGGATAAGGAATTCTTCATTTTCAAGGAATCCTAGTTGCATCAGGAAATGTTGGTCAAAGTCAACTCTACAAAGTGAAGGTTCCAGAAGCTTCTAGAAGGTGGTGGACATCCATGGAAATGAATGGAGGGAAGAAATGAATTTGAATTCAAATGGAAATGAGGGGCCAAATGGGAAATCAAGAGTCAAGGGCCCATGGGCCTAAGGGATGCCGAACCCAAGATGGGCCATGCATGCACATTGCGTAAGGAGCAAGATGGCAGCCCATGCATGCGCATGCATGCCATGCGAACCCTAGCAGCCGCAAGTCACCCTTTTCCTTGCCTCTCAAGGATTGCACCTCTATATATATCCCCTTAATTCAGAACCCTAGGGGCTGACTTCTCACTTTTTGCACCAGTCGAAACCTCCTTGTCTCTAGTTTTATTTTTCTGTTCTAGGTTTTTAATTTCAGAATTTAGTTTTATTATTGGAGGGTTAGCCGAAGGGTGAGAGAGAGAGAGAAGAGTGGCGTGGCTGCAAGGAAGAGCAACCTAAGCCGCAAGCCCTAGCTCACCATAGCCGTGAACCAATTGCTTGTGCAGGGGCCTCTCTTCCTTGTCTTGCCGCAGCTCCTCTTGTTGTTTTCCTTCACTTTTTGTTATAGTTCTCTAGTTTATTATTGGATATTGGTTTCTGAATTTATTTTATGATTCTGAATTTCTTTTAGTGCATGGTTTTGATTTCATTTAATTTATGCAATTTAATTTAGTTGTTTAGTTTATGCCTTTAATTTTGTGCACTTTGTGTTTTTGATTTAATTGTTAAGCATGAATTGGGATTTCATTATTGTTGCTGTTTTTATGTATTTAATTTAATTATGTAGGTTAGTTATTCTATCATGCATGTTAGTCGTAGGTCGATTAATGGATTTGCATGTTCTAACAAATCGTTTATCCGTCTCTTGGTCTGTTAGTTTGATGTTTGCATGTATTAAATTTCCACTATCTATTAGAACCCGTCACTAGTTGTTTGCATCCTTTGACTGGCCACCTTAGGGTAATTGCATCTAGTTTATTTGTTAGGTTTAGCTGTGAAATAGTCAAAGACACTAAACCACAAGTAACAAGGGAATAAGGGATTATTCTTGGTAGTGGGGTTGGGCGACCTCTATAAGGAAATAGTCAAAGCTTATATGTTGTACATGTTTGACGTTCTCATAAAACTTAATGACTTCTGCATGGGTAACAACTGCCTTAGCTTGAACTAGGGAACATGTAGGTTAACTGGCTAAGGAAGGCCCAAGAAGCTCTTAGTTTATGCATTAGGAGAACAATTGCGAGAAAGTAACTAGCCAAACCTTTTTAGTAGTCAAACTTTAATATGATGTGTTCAAATTAACTGTCATTAGCCTTGGATGGTTATTGCATGCTTATCTGATTTGAAACTGAAAACTAGACATTGCAAGATAGAATAAAGGGTGTGTGCGTGTGTTTCCATCTTCCAAAACCCCCCATTTAGTTATTCTAGTGATTAATTGCATTGATTTGTTGTTTATTAACCAATCCCTGTGGGATCGACCTCGTGCTTGTACGCTTTGCTACTGATGCATGCGATTCGTGCACTTGCGAGTATACTTAGAATGAGATAATTGTTTATTTTGTTCTAAGAAAACATTAAACACCTAACATGAGAAAGTACTTTCCCATGTCTATCTTACCAACTGGGCATGTTTTAGTACAATTTGGACAAAATTGAACCAAATATGCACCGAAATGATTTTTTTTGCCTTCTTAACTCCAAATATGATTGAATAGGTCTAGAACACTAATCTTAAATTGAGAAAGTGTTTCCCCATGTCTTTCTTACCAATAAAGTACGTTTTGGTGGAAATTAGACGAAATATACCCCGGAATGACGTTTTCATGCGTTCTTAACACCAAATTTTTTCAATAGGTCAAGAACACTAATCCTAAAATGAGAAAGTACTTCTCCATGTCTCTCTTGCAAACCAGGCACGTTTTGGTGCAATTTTGACGAAATTGGATCAAGTATGAATCGAAGTGCTAAGCTAAGACAGCTAACTAAGCTTTGACTAATCAGTTAACTTACATGTTCCCTAGTGCTAAGCTAAGACAGCTGTTACCCATGTAAGAGTCATTAAGATTCGTGAGAACGTCAAACATGCACAACATATAAGCTTTGACTATTTCCTTACAAAGGTCGCCCAACCCCATTACCAAGAATAATCCCTTATTCCCTTGTTACTTGTGATTTAGCGTCTTTGACTATTTCACAACTAAACCTAACAAATAAACTAGATGCAATTACCCTAAGGTGGCCAGTCAAAGGATGCAAATAACTAGTGACAAGTTCAAATAGATAATAGAAATTTAATACATGCAAACATCAAACTAATCGATCAAGAGACGGATAACCGATTGATGAGTGTGCATTTTGCATCACTTTATGATACTAATTCCTTAACCTAGAGTGTTAGAGCTCGATATTTTGTGTTTCTTGTCTTGTTTTTGTGTTTTCAGGTCAAATGAAGCAGAAATGAGAAAAAGAAGCAAATGGAGCCATTTTGGGACATTTCCTGGTCAAACCAGGAAAACGAGTGAAATCCTGGTCAAACCAGGAAAAGTGCAGAAATCCTAGTCGAATGAGGATTCCTAGTCACACTAGGAAACATCAAGTCCAGAACCATCATTGCGGGGCCAGAAATGTGAAATCCTGATTCAAACAGGAAATCCTGGTTGAACTAGGAAACCTGACCCAACTAGGGAAAGGAGTCCTAATGACACTAGGAAACCCCAGGGGCAATATGGTCATTACGAGAAGTAGAAATGGATAAGGAATCTCTCATTTTCAAGGAATCCTAGTTGCACCAGGAAATGTCGTTCAAGGTTCCAGAAGCTTCCAGAAGGTGGTGGACACCCATGGAAATGAATGGAGGGAAGAAATGAATTTGAATTCAAATGGAAATGAGGGGCAAAATGGGAAGTCAAAAGTGGAGGGCCCATGGGCCCTAGGGATGCCGAACCAAGGTGGGCCATGCATGCACATGCATGGGCCCAAACCCTAGCTGCCCAAAGGCCATACGCAAGGAGGAAGATGGCAGCCCATGCATGCGCATGCATGCCATGCAAACCCTAGCAAGGAAGGGGCCATGCGCAAGCCCAAGGTGGAAGCCCATGAAGTGAAACCCTAGCCCATCTTGTGCAAGCCACTGAAGCCCAACATGGAAGCCCAACATGCAAGCCCAAAGCCCAACACTACCAGCCCATGGGCAAGGGAAGGCCCTAGCTAGGCTAGGCGTGAGCCACTTAAGCCCAAAGGGAGCAGCCCAACACGCAAGGGCCTGATCAGCTAGCCCTAGCTGAAGCCGCAAGCAACTAGGAGAGGGAAACCCTAGCAGCCGCAAGTTTGCTCTTCCTTGCCTCTCAAGGAATGCTCCTCTATATAAATCCCTCTCATTCAGAACCCTAGGGGACTTTTTTGCACCTACACACTCCAGCCGAAATTCCCTTCTCTTCTCCTAGTTTTATTTTTCTGTTTTAGGTTTTTAGTTTAAGCTTTTATTTTCTTGTAAGGAGAGCCGAATTCAGGGAGAGACTTAGAGAGAGGGTGGCGTGACAAGTGAGAGAGAGAAGGAACCAGCCTTGCCGCAAGCCCTAGCTCACCTTGCCGTGAGTTCCTCCTGCTTGCTAGGTGCTTCCTTCTTCCTCTCTCCTTGCCGCAGCCCCCATGTGTTTGCATCTCTGATTTTTGTTTTCTTTTTCCTTCTAGTTTCTATTTTAATTGTTGGATTATGCTACTGAATTTATTTAATTTAAGTTTCTGAATTTATTTAGCTTGCCTTTTGATTTCAATTAGTTATGCTTCTGATTTCAATTCGTGCATGCATTTAATTTCGTTCACTTTACGTTTCTGATTTTGATTGTTAAGCATGAATTGGGATTTCATTATTTATTGTTGCTGTTTCTTTTATTTATTTTATTTAATTATGTAGGTTAGTTATTCTATCTTGCATGTTAGTTGTAGGTTGATTAATGGATTTGCATGTTCTAACAAATCGTTTATNTGTGTGCGTGTGTTCCATCTTTTCAAAACCCCCCATTTAGTTATTCTAGTGATTATTTGCATTGATGTATTGTATATTAACCATTCCCTGTGGGATCGACCTCGTGCTTGTACGCTTTGCTACTGATGCGATTCGTGAACTTGCGAGTAAACTTAGAATGAGATATTTGTTTATTTTATTCTAAGAAAACACAATCAACACCGATTTGTTAAAGCATGGCAAATCGAATAATCAACCTACAACTAACATGCAAGATAGAATAAATAAACCTACATAATTAAATTAATAAAAGAAAACATAAGTAAATAAACAAAATCCCAATCCATATTAATATAAAATTCAGAAACACAAACTAATATTAAAACCAGAATTCTAGATGAAAAGAAAAACAAAAACCAAGAGATGAATCACTATGGTGGCTGCGGCAAGAAGAGAAGAAGAAGGAGGCACCTAGCAAGCTGGAGGAACCCACGGCAAGGTGAGCTAGGGCTTGCGGCAAGGGCTGACTCCTTTTCTCTCTTGCTTGTCACGCCACTCTCTCTCTCCTACTCTCTCTGAATTTCAGCTCTCTCTCTCTCTCTAACTTTCTGATAATACAAAATTATGAAAACTGAAAAATAACTAGCAGGAAGGGCCTTGAGTTCTGAAGGTATATGATGTACTTATAGAGGAGAAATCCTTGTGAGGCAAGGCTAAGTTACTTGCGGCAGCAGCTAGGGTTAGGTGACACTTGGGCTTGTGGCAAGGCTTGGCCTTTTGGGCTTAAGTGAGTCACGCAAGGGCCAGCTAGGGTTTCCGTCATCCTTGCGCATGGGCTGATACCTTGGGCTTGCGCATTGGGCTTCATGGCTGATAGGGTTTGCATGGCATGCATGTGCTGCCACCTTGGACCTTGTGCATTGGGCTTGGGCTGCTAGGGTTAGGCGCATGCATGCATGGCCCATCTGACTTCAGCATCCCATAGGCCCATGGCCCATTTGACTTGTTGACTTATCATCTTTGACCCTTGACCATTGACTTTGACTCCCCATTTTGCCCCTCATTTCCATTTGAATTTGAATTCATTTATTCCCTCCATTCATTTCCATGGATGTCCACCAACTTCTAGAAGCTTCTGGAACCTTGACTTTGTAGAGTTGACTTTGACCAACATTTCCTAATCCAACTAGGATTTCTTGTAAATGAAGGATTCCTTATCCATTTCGACTTCTCGTAATGACCATATTGCCCCTGGGGTCTCCTAGTGTCATTAGGACTCCTTTCCCTAGTAGGGTTAGGTTTCCTAGTTTAACCAGGAATTCCTGTTCTAATCAGGATTTCTCATTTCTAGCTCCGCAATGATGGTTCTGGACTTGATGTTTCCTAGTGTGACTAGGAATCCTCATTTGACTAGGATTTCTACATTCTTTCTGGTTTGACCAGGATTTCACTCGTTTTCATAGTTTGACCAGAAAATGTCCCAACATGGCTCCATTTGCTTCCTTTTTCCTATTTCTGCTTCATTTGACCTGAAAACACAAAAACAAGACAAGAAACACAAAATATCGAGTTCTAACACTCTAGGTTAAGGAATTAGTATCATAAAGTGATGCAAAATGCACACTCATCAGACACCTAGCAAGCTGGAGGAACCCCCGGCAAGGTGAGCTATGGCTTGCGACACAAGGCTTGGCTCCTTCTCTCTTTAGCTTGTCACGCCAATCACTCTCTCTCTCTCTAGCTTTCGGCCTCTCTCTTTCTCTCTAAAATTCTGAAAGTGTAAAATATGTGGACCTTAAATTATGAGAGAATAGGATGTATATATAGAGGTGAGGGAGAAATCCTTGTGAGGCAAGGCTTAGGAGTGTGCGGCAAGGCTAGGGTTTCTTATCCTTGGGTGTGCGGCATGGGCTTAGCTCATTGGGCTTAAGTGACTTATGCATAGGCCTTTAGGGTTTCACTTACACATGTGCATGGACTGCATGAATGGACTTACGCATTGGGCTTTGGGTTGCTAGTGTTGGCGCATGGCTTGCATGGCATGCGCATGCATGCATAGGCTGCCACCTTTGCTTTCGACATTCACATAGGCCTATGGCCCATTTGATTTCATGACATGTCATAGTTGACCCTTGACCATTGACTTTGACTTCCAATTTCGCCCCTCATTTCCCCTTGGATTCGAATTCATTTCTTCCCTCCATTTGATTCCATGGATGTCCACCACCTTCTAGAAGCTTCTGGAACCTTGACTTGATTGAGTTGACTTTGACCAACCTTTCTTTGTCCAACTAGGATTTCTTGTAGATGTAGGATTCCTTGTCCATTTTGACTTCTTGTAATGACCATATTGCCCCTAGAGTCTCATAGTCTCATTAGGACTCCTTTCCCTAGTAGAGTTAGATTTCCTAGTTCAACCAGGAATTCCTGCTCCAATTAGGATTTCTCATTTCTGGCATGACAATGATGGCTCTGGTCTTGATGTTTACTCTTGTGACTAGGAATCCTCATTTGACTAGGATTTCAGCTCTTTTTCTGGTTTGACTAGGAATTGACCCATTTTCCTAGTTTGACCAGGAAATGTCCCAAAACGGCTCCATTTGCTCCTTTTTCCTATTTATGCTTCATTTGACTTGAAAACACAAAAACAAGACAACAAACACAAAATATCGAGTTCTAACACTCTAAGTTAAGGATTTAGTATCATAAAGTGATGCAAAATGCACACTCATCACACCCCCAAACTTAGATTTTACTAGTCCTCGAGCAAATAAAATAAAGAAAATACTCAAAACTGACTCTAACATCCCAACAATTGAATCCATGCGCATAACCATTAATCACATAGGAAAGCAAGGCGTACAAATTGCATTCTCTAAATTCTAATAGCATACATACCTCACTCCTCTATTGTCATATAGGCCATCCTTGACACGAATCCAAGTGTTAGATAAACAAAACTAAATCAATATATACACAATAGATTCAACTCCAATCCTCACTATGGCATACTCTCAATGATAAAACACTCAAGAATTGGGTTGATATGTGCACTCAAAGATATATGTGAGAGGAAATATATAACAAAAACAATTAGCTCACATATGTACATGAAGTAATGGCACATTTAGAAAGAAATACTGATCTCATGGAAAGGAATCAAAGTGCTTGAAATATAATCAATGACCATAGGCTCCCTTCTCAAATAGACTCCACATAAGTATAATACATGTCCCTTGAGATTAGCTAGGGCTTAAATAGGGTTATAATGAAGGCTTAGGCTAGGATAGGATATTGAAATGAAAGGAAAACACAAAGGGCTAAATACTATGGAATTGCAAGCACAATAGAACATTTTGAGGCATACCTTGCTTCTTTGCACTGCATAGCTTAATTTGAACTCTTTTTGCTCACTTTTTCTTTTGAAAACCGTCCCATCTCTTCTTTTTCTGTTTGCTTTTTTTTTTTCTTTTTTTTTCTTTTGGGCATGACATACATACTTTTTCAGTACATTTCTATATAAACTATGCATTTTCATTTCTTTTTCCACCTCAATCAACATGTAAACACATTGCAATACCATAGATAGGGTAAAACGGGTAAAAAGGGTGTAGTACCCCCAAACTTAGGGTTTGGTGTAGGTTAACAAAGAATATGGCTTAAAAGGCTCAAAATGGGTAACTAAGAATAAAACAAGTAATGGGTAGGCTTTTTAGGCTATGAGTTACATAAACAAGGCCTAAATTCATTCCTCAAGAGCCATGCAAATACAACATGCTTTGTGTACACAAGAAAAGACTACTAGCTCATTGATTCATAATTATGTAAATTCTAAGCAAATGACCAAATGAAAGATAATGAGATCAACACAACAACTCATATGACAAAAATAGAATTAGAGTGACGCACAACACTCAAGAATTTAAGAACAAGGCTCAAAAGCTCACTTAGGTCATGCAAGTCTACTCTATCATGCATATAAATCATTAGTCACGCAAATCACCACCTAAATTCATATCAACAAGGCCAAATGACATAGAATTGCAAGATATGTTACGGAACACTATTAGAAAGAAAAGAACACCAAATATACACACAAACTAAACATGTTCATAACAATCATACACAATCAAATCAAACACAATCAATTAGTTGGGGACTCAAGACTACCCAAAACAAACAAAAAGACTCAAAAACTTTGTTTTTAAAACAATGTCACACGTACACTTCTAAAGATTCAAATCCATCACTAAGGTGGATGAAATCTAAAGAAAAAGTGCATTTTGATGTGGGTTTGATAACCCTAAGTTAAAAAAAAAAAAAACAAAAGTAAAAGTTTTTCCTAACCTAAAAACACAAACAAACGACAAATGCCTTTCCCCCCAAACTTAAATGATACATTGCTCTTAATGTATAAGAAATAAATAAATGAATGCTTAAAATAAGTAAAAGGGAAATTGTAACTATCCAAAACCAAAGAAACACACAACTAAAATGGAAATTGTCTTATGAAGCAAAATAAGGAAATTGTTTACTTGCTCACGCAAGTGTGGACACTCCAATGGTAGGCGCGACCTCTTTTGTCTTCAACGGCTTTTTCTAGATTCTTGAAAATAAAAACTTGGGTTGCCTCCCAATCAGCGCTTGGTTTTCTATCTTCAGCCTGACATTGCCACTCCTCTACTTGCGTCCTTTCTTCTTCTTCTTCCCATTGCTACTCTCAACATTCCCCAAGAACGGTTTGAGGAGGTTTTCCATCTCCTCCTTCTCATCTCCATAATAGGTGATCTCCTCACATTGGGGCGGGGGGGAAGTGAGTAGGTACACCTCTTGCTTGGTGTTGTGGCGGATCTTCATTAAGCACTCCATTGCCTTGTACTCCATGTTAGCGGTGCATAAGAATGGCCTCCTAAGAAGGATGGACATGTCTCCAGGAAGTCTCGGAACATCTAGCACTAAGAAATAAGAGGGAATTAGCAAATTACGACATCTAACCAAAGCGTCAACAAGCATACCGAGGGCTCTCTCGACCGAAGAGTTGGCAAAGCGAATGTTAGACTCAAACGGGTGCAAATTGGCTTCCACAAGCCCAAGCTTCTTGAACACAACCAGCGGCATAACATTGATAGCTGAACCATTGTCAATTAAGGCCCTCTCAATCTGATACTCCCCTATGCTGCAAGGTATGACCAATGTGCCCGGATTTTTCTTCTTGATCAGATAAGTCATAAAGAGATAACCACAAATCTCCCTAGGAACGTTGTGACTATGCCCTTGCTCCTCTACCTTATTCTCAATTGACTTCAATTCCCTCATGGTTGCTGGAAACTTGGTGACATCGATGTCTGGAATGAGGGGAATCACACGCGTATCCACATATTCTTCAGTCATGATCGAATCCTCCTCTTCTTCACTATCTATCATCTCAATCACCTCCTTAGTCTTGATTACTCTCACCCTCTTTCTTAGAGTTGTCTTTAGATTGGCATTCACATGCTCCTCATTTTTCGGGTTGACGACGGGCTGACTAGGTAGCTTCCCTTTCTCTCTTTGTCCCAAAGTAGTAGCAATCTGACCCACTTGGCTTTCTAAATTTGCAATAGCCTTCAAGTTAGCTTACATCTGCTGCTCGGTTCCGTTCATGAAGGCGTTGGTGCTCTGAGCTAGGGAAGTGGTGCTTTGAGCAATCTGAGCGATCTTCTCCTCCAAGCTAGACCTCTCGGTATTAGGGTGCACATAAGGCTTGTTGTTCCCACTAGCTTGCTGCCCATTGTTGTTGCTTGTTGATTGTTTTCGTAGAACAAAATAAAAACATATCTCATTCTAAGTATACTCGCAAGTGTACGAATCGCATCAGTAGCAAAACGTACAAGCACAAGGTCGATCCCACATGGAATGGTTAATACACAACAAATCAATTCAATTAATCAATAGAATAACTAAACAGGGGGTTTAGGAAAGATGGAACTCACGCACACCACACCACACACACGCACCCATTATCCAATCTTGCAATGTTAAACTTTCAGCCATCAAATCAAATATGCATACTCTAACCATCCAAGGCTAATGACAAATCAATTCAAACACAATATATCAAAGTTTGACTGCTAAAAATGTTTTGCTAGTTATTTTCTTGCAATTGTTCTCCTAAGGTATAAATTAAGAGCTTCTTAGGCCTCCCTTAACCAGTTAACTTACATGTTCCCTAAGCAGACTTAAGGCAACTGTTATCCATGCAAGAGTTATTAAGATCTATGAGAACGTCAAACACGCACAACATACAAGCTTTGACTATTTTCTTGTAGAGGTTCTACGAAACCATTACCAAAAATAATCCCTTATTTCCTTGTTACTTGTGATTTAGTGTCTTTGACTATCTCACATCTAAACCTAACAAATAAACTAGATGCAATTACACTAAGGTGATCAGTCAAAGAATGCTTACAACTAGTGAACGGATTCAAATAGATAATGAGAATTTGATACATGCAAACATTAAATTAATTCATCAAGTAACGGATAAACGATTTGTTAAAGCAGGGCATATTCAATAATCAGCCTACAACTAGCATGCAAGATAGATTAATAAACTACATAATTAAAATAGAAAATAAAATGTGAATAACATAAATAAATTCCCAAGCCATAATTAAAATAAAATTAGAGATGCAAAACTAAGAGAAACTATAATTCCAAAAGAAAAACAAAGAACATCACTAGATGGTTGCAGCAGCGGCGGCACAAGGTGGCACTCCCTCTTTCTCCTAGGATTCGGCACAAAAATAAAGAGAAGAGATAGAGGGGCTGCGGCTTGAAAGGAGAGCAAGAGGCTGCGTGAAAAGAGAAGAAGAAAGAGAGAAAGGAGGCTAGGGTATTGGCAGCTACAAGAGAGAGAGAGAGAGAGAGAGAGAGAGAGAGAGAGAGAGAGAGANGAGAGAGAGAGAGAGAGAGAGAGAGAGAGAGAGAGAGAGAGAGAGAGAGAGAGAGAAAACAGCTAGGGTTTTTTTCCAACCATATATGGCATGCTACCTGATTCGTTCTGGAGAATTACAGAATTGCTCTCGAAATTTGATATTCAGATTTCAGAGTTTTGACTTCCTTGCAAGATAAGGACTCCTTGTGATCTTTGACTGAATCTTCCAAATATCTTCCTTCCAAATTAGGATTTTAGAATAAGGAAAGTGTAACGCCCCGATCCTACGGCCCAAAAATACACTGAAACTTTGTCCTTTAAACCTCTCTTCAAAGAATGAGCCATGCACTTAATATAATAAATAAATACGTTAAATAAATCAGAGTGGGAGCTCAAAATATTTATGTAAAATTCACTGTATAAAATCACTTAAATCAAATTAAAATAAGTCCCACTGCCTCGTCTTCTCCTCACTGCCTCCTCAGCCTGCTTAACCTGCAAAACACCAATAACCACACTGCACCATATCCATGGTACACCGGGTCATTCAAACAAATAACCCGGTAAGCTCACTAGAGCTTGTATGAGTGAAATGACTTAAAAAATAATCCTCAATATAATCCTTCAATTTCCATGCTAAAAATAATCCACAATAAAACCCATAATTACTCAAATCGCATAATAATTTCATCAACAATTTCATCCAAGCATCAAGACAAATATAATTCCTCAAGTTCACATCATAATTCCACCAAAAATAATAATAATCATTATGCAATTCAATTGCCTAATCATCAACTATCAACCTCAACCTCAAATCATTCCCGTCTCAAATCTAATAACCTCAAAGCATAATTACTATCACTTCCATTCTCAAGATTCAAGCCTAGACATTACCAAGTCCTAGCCAAACCAAATCCTAGCAAACAAATGCACACAAGCACACAAGGCAACAAAACAAACTATCTAATTTCACTCACTGTTTAACCACGTAAAATGACAAAAATGCCCTTTTTGGCTCCTTTGCTCGGATCTCCAATCCGGAAGCATAACGGCATCGGGAATGAGATTTCCCGAGCTTGTGTACCTGTTAAGACCAGACAATCAACAAACACAATTCAGAAACACAATTGGGCCACTGACGACCGAAACAGGCGGCCGCCACCACACACGGTGGCTGCCCAACCTAGAACAACACACAAAACACACCAAAAACAATGACGGACCTTTGAAAGACTCCCTGGAGTTTCCGAAGAGGCACAACGACCGAGAAAAACCACCAAAATCGCGGCCACACAAGGCGGAGCTACAGTGGCCGTGGCTGCAAAATAGGAAATCGAAATCGAATCATAAATGGCTCAAACTAAGTAAATAGACACGAAGGAGACGTCGAGAAGAGCCAAAATGATACCTGGGTCAACGGCCAATTCTCGCCGGAAATGGCCGAAACTGGCCGGAGAAGTCGCCGGCCATCTTAGCCTCGATCTGCCGTCGGGGAGCATCAGGTGGACGATCGGAGCACACCACCGTGCTTGGCTCGACGAGTAGAAGAAGATGAGGGTGGTCGCCGGCCTCGAACTCGCCGGAAAAGTCGCGTCCACGCCGGAGCTCCACGGATCGGCCATGCACTGGATCTCGGGTCTCGGGCGTTTCTGGGCTGCGCCGCCGTCAGGGGGAGGAAGAGGGGAGGGAGGCGACCACGTCTGGGCTTCGACCTCCGGCAGCCGTCGCAGGACGCGCCCTCACGCGCCGGTGATGGCGGCGGTTGCACTGTGCAGCAAGGGAGAGAGAGAGAGAGAGAGAGAGAGAGAGAGAGAGAGAGAGAGAGAGTGTGATTTATGTAATACACACACNGGAGAGAGAGAGAGAGAGAGAGAGAGAGAGAATCTGATTTTTGGGTATTTAAACCCACTTTCGTAAAATTTACAAGTTTGCCCTTTATTTCAAATGCCCGTAACTCTCAAACGGTAACTCTGATTGACGCGTGCCGCGTGTCTACGAACTCGTGGACTCGAGACCTTTCCAACGTGCCCAAAGTCAAAGAAGAAAGTCCATTAGTTTTAAAAGTCAACTTTTGGGTCAAGCCTAATTTAAAACAAAAATTAAAAATTAAACCAAAACCTTTTAAATTTCCAAATAAATTCCCAAAATCCTTAAAATAAATTCGCAAAATATTTAAAATAACTCCTTGAAAAATACGGGGTCTTACAGAAAGTCTTCTAGGGCAAGGAATAGGTACATGAGCTTCCTCATTGGGCTAGAGTTTTAAAACACACATGTAGGTTGCTGCAACCTTGTAGGCGCGATGGGCTACGGCTTTGAGTGACTTGTGCGTGGGCTGCATGACTTGGGCTCTAGGGCTGGCGCATGTGGGCTGAATGGGTTGCAAGTGGCGTGATGGGTGCATGGGATGCATGCAAGTGGCGTGATGGGCTGCCACCTCACCATCCTTCTCATTTCAACTTCACCTAGGCCCAAAGCCCAATTGACTTCATGACATGGCATAGTTGACCCTTGACCATTTTCTTTGACTTCCAATTTCGCCCTTCTCTCCCTCTTGGATTCAATTTCATTTCTTCACCCCGTTTGATTCCATGGATGTCCAATACCTTCTAGAAGCTTCTAGAACATTGACTTGATAGAAATGACTTTGACCAATCTTTCCTAGTCTCACTAGGATTCCTTGTAAATGTGGGATTCCTTGTCCATTTCGACTTCTCATAATGACCATATTGCCCCTAGTGATTCTGTTGAGTGTCCAATTTGCATCATTTTATGATACTAATTCCCTAAACTAGAGTGCACGAACTCGATATTTTAGGTCTTCTTAGTTTGTTTTAGTGTTTTGTAGGTTAAATGAAGCAATGATGGAGAAAGAAGCTAAATGAGGCTATTTTGAGCTAAAAATGGAAAAAATGTAACAAAGAATCTTAAGGGAATCTTCTGGAAGGATCTGGAATCTAGAAGGAATCTTTGGAGAATCTTAGACAAAATCTTTTAGGGAATTTTTTTTGTCAAGGTTGACTTTTGGTTAAAGTAAAAGGTCAAAGGTCAAAGGTCAAAGGTTAAGGTCAATGGTCAACCGTACCACATCATCACATGACATGGACCACACATGCAGCCCATGCACTATGGGCCATGCGCATAACCCTAGCCCAAAGGACCAAGGCCATGCGCCTATTGCAAGCCTAATTGGAGGAAGCCCAAGTTGTGCCATTCCAAGGTCCAAGAGCCCAAGCCTATGCCCCACTCACTCAGCTGATCCAAGGCCCAAGGAAGGAATCCTTCATGCTCAAGGAAAATCTCACAAGATTCAGTCAAAGATCACAAGGAATCCTAGTTGAAGAAGAAGTCAAAACCCTGGAAAATTGAACACGAATTTCGACAATGATTCTGTACCTCTACAGATCGAATCAGGTGTCCTACCATATATGGTTGGAAAGCTACGGATGTTAGATTCGCAGGGAATTTTACGGATTTCGATTCCAAGTTGCGTAGCTCAAGATATAGCCATTTTAGTGAAGGTAGCGCAGCAGTTCCGCGAGCAGAAACGGAAGTGACGCCCAAAAGAGTCCAAATTCAGCCCAAAGCCCAACTCTTTGCTGAAAACCCTAGCCTTGTGGGACAAGGAAAGCTTCACCTCCTCACTCCTATATAAGGACCCCATTCTCTCAAAATTCAGGGAATAAAATTTTAGATTTTCAATACTTTTCAGATTTCTAGAGAGAGAGAAGAAGAGAGCCACTTTGCCGTAAGCCCTAGCTAACCCTAGCCGTGAGGACCGCTTGTGTGGTCTCTCTCTCTCTTGCTCCTTCTTGTGCCGCAGCTCCCTCTATGCTTTCTCTTAATTTTCTGTTATTTTAATTGTTCAATTAGTTTAGTTATTTGTTTAACAATGGATTGAGAATTTATATATGTTATGTTTCTTTTGTTTCTCAATTTATTTATGAGTTAGTTTGATTGTTCTTGCATGTTAAGATTATGATGATATCCATATTATTTGATTCAATGTTGATTTATGGTTAATGAAATAAAGCCATGTGATTTTATGTGAAGTTTGCATGTGATTAATTCCTATTGTCTAGTTAAATTGATTCTAATTGTTTTCATTCTTCGGCTGGCCACCTTAGGTATGTTTGCATCTAGTAATTGTTATGAAATTGAAAGGTGATAATCAAGCTAATTAATTTAGTAGGTAACAAGAAGATAACCAAAGAACTTATCTTTGATAAATAGGTTTCATAGATGTCATCTAGATCGATAATCAAGATTCTATCATGCTCTATGTGGTTGCTGTTTTCATAAGTTCTTAATGACTCTTGCATGGTTAACAGCTTAGGTAGACGATAATCAAGCTTCCTAGGAACATTTGAGTTAACTAGGTTAAGTAGCGATAATCAAACTCTTAATTTATGAATAAGGAAAACATAGTTAGAGAGTGTCTGATAATCAAGGCCTTTCGGCTAGCAAACTTAATTATGTGTGTTTACATTGAATTTCATGTCACCATAATAGTTGTTATCTCTTAATATGTGATGGATTCAAATATCTTAGCATTGCAAGACAATTGGGTGTGTGCGTGTGTTTGGTGGTGTGCTTGTGTTTCACAACTTACAACCCCCCATATTGTGTGTGTGTTAGTGGATAGATCGAATTGATTTGATGTGTATTTAACCATTCCTCGTGGGATCAACCTCATATTTACATGCTTTGCTATTGATGCGATTCGTGCACTTGCGTGTATACTTAGAATTGAGTTATTTAATTAGTTCTAAGAAAACAATAACAAGTTTTTGGCGCCGTTGTCGGGGAATGGTGCTAAATATCATTGAATTAGTTTGATTTTTCATTGTAATTAAATTAGAATAGGATTTCCTTTACGTTAGTTTTTTTTTAGGTTTTAAGAAATGGCAATCCAAGTGTTTTTTTTTAATACTAATTTGTGGCCACTACAACAAAAAAGGCCTATAATAGCATTTAATTATAGCATTTTTTCAAAAGTGCTATTATATTTAATATAATTATAGCATTACTTTTTAAAAACGCTATGGGTAATGAAAGCTGACGCGCGGCAGAGGAAAATTTAGGCGCGGCCCTGTTTGGTTTTATTTATTTTTTCTTTTCAAAACTCTGAAGGAGAACAGAGAAATTCCATCTCTTCACTTTCTTAGTTTCTTACTTTCTGACCCTTCAGTTGTCACTGTCTCTCTCCCTAGCAACCCTCTCTCCCTCTCCGGATCCACTCTCTCTCGCCTCCCTCTCGCCACCATTGCGTCCTCTCATCACCCTCTCGCCACCATCACGTCCTCTCGTCAGCCTCTCACTACCCTCTCACCATCGTCGCTTCCTCTCGCCACCGTTGCGTCATCTCGCCACCTTCTTTCCACTGTCGCCTCTCTCTTTCTCACCTATCACTCTCACTCAGTCACCCTCGCCAATTTAAGAAGGTAATTTTTATTTAAGGTTTCTATTTAGGGATTTAGGATTTAGGGTTTCGAATCCCAGGGTCACCAGCACACTTGGTTGCTCTAGTCAGGTACTTTGCTTCTTACTTTCTTACATTTTCTAATCCCAGGGTCACACTTGGTTTCGAATCCTAGGGTCACCATCACACTTGTTTCTGCACGAATTTTAGGTTGTTTTCTTGCATAGAATCTGAGGGGGAAGGGGAAAGTGAGCATTTTGTAATTTTCCACATGATTCAGCTCCAAAATTGCGGATTTTATGGTGTGGTGTTAGGTTTAATTTATTTTTGTTTTTCTTCGTTTTCTGTTTTTGAAATGAATGAGCTTGAAATTCCTCGTCTTATTTAGCTGTTTGTTGTGAAGCTGAAATAGTTTTATGTTCGCTTTGATAATTTGATGAATTTTTTGGTGGATTATATCTTAGGCTAAACCGATTTGAATGAGAATTTGTGTGGTTGTGTGTGCACTTAGTTTCTTATTTTTGGAAATGTTTCGTAGGTTTGTGGAGAGGGGAGGATCGGTATCAAAGTCTGGGAAAGTGCGTGGTGATAGTGGGCTGGTTTCTGGAAGTAAATGATCAATGGGAGACAAACTTAGGAGTAATGCTCATGGTTTTCTCTGAACAAGCGGTACCTTGCCCTGCCTCTTTTTAAACTTTACCTGGCTTATCAAGTTAGTATTTGGTCATATATTTAGTTCTTTTTTGAATTCATTCATAGTTCTTAGTTAAAATTTTTTAAATTCACTCACTATGTTGCTGTGTATCTTGCGAGTGAATTTTTTAAATTCACTCACTAAATCAAGATATGGGTTATGAAAACTTTGATAATTTTTGTGGGGTTTTCTTTTTCTCTATCGCTGCGTATTATAGCCCATGTTGTTATATTGTATTACTAGTGTAATGGCAAAGTTCTTTTTCTTGGTTCGTGACTTCAGTTTTATCAAGATATGCTAATAGGGAGGGTTAATGTTGATTGATATAACATGTGTTGATTTAGCTAGCTCAAGTACTTGTTTTGATTTTGGTATCTCAAGTACTTGATTTCTTGTGTAGCTTCTTGTATGCTAACATCTTGATTGACTTCCTTCCAATAGAATGAAAAATCCTACAGTTTTACCTATTATATCTCATGGCATTCTACTAATTAGTTATGTTGTCAAAGAAAATATGAATGTTGAGTTTATCCATTTCATTTTCTTCACATGTGTCTTATACAACCATTTGAAAGTACATATATCTGTTCTTTGAGAATTTAGAAACTCTATTTTTATTATTGGGTGGTTTTGTTTTGTTACAGCTGAGGTTGTGGCAGCAGCATGGCTTGGCCAAGGAATTTCTTGTGTGTGCACAGAGAAGAGAGTGTGATGCTTGTCCTTCCTTTGATTTAACCCCTGTCCAGGTTAAATATCAGAATTAATATCAATTCTTGTTTAACTATGTTATAAGTCATACTTTATGTTTTCTACAAACTTCCATTCATTCAATTAGTATGCTTTTCTTTGTTAAAATATTAAAATAAGTCTGGTAGTTTGCAAAGCTTGACTTTGTAGATATAGCAAGTATCCTAATAATCCTATGCTAGCTTCACGTGTCTGTACAAGAATTGGTAGAATATTTAAACATGAACGACTATCAGGAATTAGAAGAATATTTCCCTTCTTTCAACATGAAACTTATATTGAATTGGGTTACTGAGGTGGGGTGCATGTATTTGTAGGTTGGCAAGCTGGTGCATAAAGTGTATATATTTGAAACCAAATTGGAGAAGTTGACTGCTGATTACTATCCAAAGTTAGTTTGGCACTTAATTGACCCTCTGTCTAATTTAAAACAGTGTCATTGGAATGCTTAATTTATGCAGCCCTTAATGCTTGTAGTGGTCTGGTCAATTTGATTAAATTAATAAAGAGCATTGAGACTTTTCTTTCCTTTGTAATACTTGGTGCGCTACAAGTACAATCAAAATCTTAATTTAGAACTATTCTAAAAAGCTGTTCATCCGAATCATTTTTCACTTCATAATAAAACATTGCCTCATATAGAAACTCTTTTACAGGGGTGGAATGCATTTGATGGCATCCAATAATGACTGTGGTATAAGAGAATATGACATGGAAAAGTTTCAGCTTTTGAATCACTTTCTATTCCCTTGGTCAGTGAATGTGAGTCATCTGAAGCACTTTATTGAATATTGTGGATTTGTGGGTTTCTGTATTTTAACCTATACATATTTGTCTTTACCCTTCAACTTTCTATATTCGTGCATTGAAGAGTATTATGGCTGATATATTGGCAATTGTTGAGATGTCAACTTGGAAGTCAAGCTCTCTCTTTAATTCTTCTTTGGTTTTGATCAAGAGGACTTTTTATAGGTCAATTCTTTCGGGTGACCTACATATTGTCCTTTGTTTGGATGCTGCCTTGTTGAATCTGACTTTTCAATGCAGTTTTTTTATGGGAAAAAAATAATGGTTTGTTTTATCTACCTTGAAAAGTACATTAGTCATTTGAATGTCTTCNTCTCTCTCTCTCTCTCTCTCTCTGTGAATTCATTGGGGGGATATAGGAAAGAATTCAATTTTCTATGTGTGTGTGAGTTTGTGTGTTCTGATTTGCTCTTTCTTTCTGTCATTCTGTGTTTTTCGCTTATGAAAAATTGTGCATTTGGGTTTCGAAATTTTGATCTTTAGACAACCATAATATGGTCATTTAATTAATTCATGTTGGCAATTATGTTGGACAAGTAAGACAAATTGATCCAATAACTGAATAATTGGTCTTTCTGGAAAATTATTATAAAGAATAGAATGCTAGAATTGTGATAAAGGGTCGGTCAGTTCAAATGTAAATGAATATAATGCAGTGTCAGTTTTATGTGGTGTCCTAAGTATCAGCCCATCTTGTTTGCAACTGTATATGAACTTATTACAAAATAATTCCAAAGAGTTAGCCACACATGATAGGGTAGTACTGTTTTGATGGAATCATGTAACTGATACCCCTGTCAAGCTGGAAGATATTTTTGTATAGGAACTTATTATTGTGGTCCAAAATGACTGATAGAAGGAGAATAGGGCAAACAAGCAGACAAATTATACTAAATTTCAGGACCCCAACCCTGAAGATTAAATTGAAATTAATGGATTTATAGTGAAATTTGAGCCAACCTTGGACATTATATACATTCTTTCTTTCAATTCAATTTTTAATTAGTGGTGGTTTTGTGTTGGAATTGGTTAATTCAATATTAATCCAAACTTTTTGATTACTTTATTTTCATGGTAGTAGTATATTAATGTGAATATGTAAACTTCTGACTGAGTGGACATTTATTGGCACACATATATAGGATTTGTTTTTAGTTTTCTTTTTTTCATATACCATTTGATACATCACAAATTTGTGTATTTAAGAGGGTCACATATATGCATGTTTTTATTTGGTACATTATAGAGGTAGTCCTCCCGTATTAGAAATACAACCTTTAGATTGAGGGTACTAATGAAACTTATTGTTAACTATTCTTTTTGGCAGTTTGGAGGCACTTGGATATAATTGGATGTTTGCGTTTTGGCAGTTTGGAGTCTTTTGGCTATTGGAGGCTTTATTTTGAAGAGAGTTAATTAACAAGTTAGGGTACCTTTTGTTACTATATATAGGACCTACGTATTAGTGTTTTATAAAGGCCAATTTGAAACTATGGCACTTATGAAACTATTATGCTTTTGCAACCAGCCTTAACATTGGTATTTGTAATAACTTCTTTATGTTGTATTTCAGGACCAATATATTTAATGATGTGTTTTAGTTCCAATTGTTTCTTTTAATTTACATATATACTTGATAGCACATAATTTTCATACTAAATGCTATATATAAAAAATTTCTAGTACCAAAATATGTAATCAATAATTATTATATATTTGAAAAAATTAACGATAGCATTATAAAAATGCTATAGTAATAATTATTATAGCTTCTCTAAAATGCTATGAAAGATTGTTACATATTGTAGCAATTTTAAAATGCTATTAAAAGCCACAATAATAGCATTTTAAAATCGCTATGGTATATATTTCTATAGCATTTCGATCACGCTATTATATATATCTTTTATAGCATTTAATAGAAAGGTTTTTTTTTATAGCGTTCCAAAAATGCTATAAAAGACCTTGGGTCTATTATAACGTCGGCTGACATAGCGTTTTCAATAACGCTATAAAAGGGTTTTTATAGCGTTTTTTGAGTGCTATAAAAGCCCTTTTCTGTTCTAGTGGGCTATCCTTCTGTAGGTACTTGTTTATGATTTCTAACCTCGAAAGTAGATACGAAGAAGCTCTAGCACAAGCTCTCATAGCATTAAGAAAGCATGTACGTAGCCCTAGTATTGTCAGTTCAGATTCAAAAGACATGGCTGATCACAATGAGGAGGAAGTCAACCCGAGCCGCCCTTTGAGTTACTTTTCATCACCATCTTTGCCCGCGCAGCCGTCATGCATTAGCTATGCTCCCGTGACCAATGATTTTGAGATCAAGAGTGGAACAATCCATCTCTTGCCAAGCTTTCATGGACTAGATGGGGAGGATCCAATCCACCACTTGAAGGAATTCTGAGGGGTGAGTGAGACTGCCAAGCATAGGGGGATTGATGAGAATCAGTATCGTCTTAGGTTGTTTTCGTTTTCATTGAAGGACAAGGCCAAGAAGTGGTTATTTTCACTTCCAAGTGCATCCATCTCAACATGGGATGATCTTTCTGACAAGTTCTTGAAGAAATTCTTTCCCGCTGCCAAGACGAATGAGATTAGGAAAGAAATATTGGGTTTTGTACAAAGGGCTGATGAACCGTTTCATGAGACATGGGAGCGCTTCAATGAGTTTCTGAATATTTGTCCCCATCATAACTTTGAGCCATTGTTCTTGATGAGTTGCTTTTATCAAGGCTTGTTGGAAAGGGACCAATCAATGGTTGATGCCGCATGTGGAGGATCATTTATGGCCAAGACCAACGAGGAGGCTAAGGAATTATTTGAGTCATTGGCACTGAATTCGTAGCAATGGAACTTTAATCGCACTAGGGGAACGTCAAAAAGAGGTGTGTATGGGGTTGCGGCTATACCAAATGCCATAGAGAAGGAGATTGCCTAAATCAAGGCAATGGTTAAGCATTTGGCCCTTACACAAGAGAAGGCAAGTGAGAATGATCAAGAGTGTAACATGGAGCAAGTGAATCAAGTTGGGAACTTCAAAAGGGAGCTGAACGATCCATATTCAAATTCTTACAACCCTGGATGGAGGAACCATCCCAATTTTAGGTGGAGCAATAATGGTCAACAAGCAAGTGGAAGCAATAGTGGGCAACAAGGGAATGGTAATCAGAATTTTCGGCCCTATGTGCACCCTAATGCCGATAGGACTTCTTTGGAGGATAAAATCGCTCAAATTGCTCAAAGTACTACAGCCCTTGCTCAAAGGACTAATACTTTTATGCAGAGGACTGAGCGACAACTTCAAGCCAACTCTAAGGCTATTGCGAGTTTAGAGGTGGAGATGGGGCAGATTGCTAATGCTTTGGGGCAAAGAGAGCAAGGCAAGTTACCTAGCCAACTGGTAGTCAATCCTAAAGGAGCTGAGCATGTGAATGCGATGACGAGGACTACAAGGAAGGTCAAGAGGGGAAGGAGAATCCAAGTCATTGAAACTAGAGAAGTAATTGAGATTTCTGATGATGATGAGGAGGAGGACCCGAGCATGGATGAGGAATACTCAAGTGAGTCTGAGCCACCCCCTTTGCCTAAATATGTCAATAAGTTTCCATCTACTTTGCAAGAGCTGAAAATAATTGAGAAAGGAGTAAGAGATGAGGGAGTACAAGTTTCAGATGAGATTAAGCATTATTTGTTCACTCACCTCCCAAGGAAGAAGAAGGATCACGGGCCGTTCATCATATCTTGCAATATAGGGGAGTTTGAGATCAAAAAAGCTTTGATGGATGATGGGTCTGCAATCAATGTCATGCCCTTGAGTGTGTTCCGTGAGCTTGGATTTAGAGAGGCTGATTTGCAAGACTTTTACACTAAAATTGGTTTTGGGAACTCCACTACTGCTATGCCCGTGGGTTTGCTTGTGGATGTGTTGGTTAAATGCAAAGGATTTCTCACTCCTATTGATTTTGTGGTGTTAGATGTGCCAAGGATCGCAAGCGACACTTCACTTATACTTGGAAGGCCGTTTCTATGCACTAATGGGATGGAGTTTAGGTCAAAGACTATGATGATGTGTTTTACTCACTTGGGTCAAGTTGAATCGTTTCAAGTCACTGAAAATCTCCCACAAAACGCTGACCTTGTTGAGTATGATGAAGACAAAGAGGAGTTAATGAAATGTTTCAAGTATCTTGAGGATGATTACACCAAGGGTAGTACCAACACATCATCATAGTCTTTGACCTAAACTCCATCCCATTAACTCCTAGTAGCCAAAAGCCAACCCTTTGTATTTTATCCCTAGTAACCCCTTTGAGCCTTATAAGCCTTTTTCTTTGTTAACCACATTATATACCTAACCCTAAGTTTGGGAGAGTTACACCCCTACCCTGTTTATCTTTTACTATGGTTTTGCATTGATTTTATGGCTTTGAGGTTGAAAATAAATGTTGAAGTATAGCTTGGAAGCAAAAGAAAGAGAAATGTGCTGAAAAGAGTGTATGCTGTACCCCAAGAGAAGTTGAAAAAGAGAAGTACTGAAAAAAAAAAAAAAAAAAAAAAAAAAAAAAGAAAAGAAAGAAGGGACGGTTTCAAAAGAAAAGAAAAATGATGAAAAAAGGTGCTCAAATGTCCAAAGCTCAAGCTATGAAGTGCAAGTATGCAAGGTATGCCTCTAAAGTATTATTATGTGTTGCAAGACCATAGTTTGTAGCCTTTGTATTATCCTTTCATTTCAATATCATATCCCTACTACAAGCCTACGTTACAACCTTTAGTAAAGCCCTATTTGATTTTAAGGGAAATGTAGTACAAAATGTGGAGTCTAGATGAAAGACCAAGTATGCACCGTAATGACGTTTTCGTGCTTTCCTAACATCAAATGTGGTTCAGTAGGTTTAGAACGCTAATTCTAACATGAGAAAGTGCTTCCCCATGTCTTTCTTGGGAACTGGGCACGTTTTGGTACACAGGAATGACATTTCCGCGCATTCTTAACACCAAATGTGGTTCATAAGGTTTGGAACTCTAATCATAACATAAGAAAGAAAGGGTTTACCCATGTCTTTCTTGGGAATCGAGCATGTTTTGGCTAAAATTGGACCAAGTATACAACAAAATGACGTTTTCATACGTTCTTAACACCAAATGTTGTTCATTAGGTCTAACACGCTAATCCTAACATGAGAAAATGCTTCCCCATGTCTTTCTTGCCAAATGGGCACGTTTTGGAGCAATTTGCACTACAAGTGTTCTTTTATCTTATTTTATGATACTAACTCCTTAACCTAGAGTGTTAGAACTTGATACTTTTGTGTCTGTTATTTTATTTTTGTGTTTTTAGGTCAAATGAAGCATAATAGGAAAAATGAGAAAATGGAGCCATTTTGAGACATTTCCTGGTCAATTTAGGAAAAGAGCAGAAATCCTAGTCAACTGAGGATTCCTAGTCACACGAAAAAGCATCAAGCTGAGAATCATTATTGTCAAGCCAAAAATGAGAAATCCTAATTGGAGCAGGAATTTTTGGTTGAACTAGGAAACCTAACCCTACTTAGGAAATGAGTCCTAATGAGACTAGGAGTCACTAGGTACAATATGGTTATTATGGGAAGTCAAAATGGACAAGGAATTCTACATCTACAAGGAATCCTAGTGAGACTAGGAAAGGTTGGTCAAAGTCAACTCAATCAAGTCATGGTTTCAAAAGCTTCTAGAAGGTATTGGACATCCATGGAATCAAATGGGGTGAAGAAACGAATTTGAATCCAAGAGAGAGAGAGGGGCGAAATTGTAAGTTAAAGTCAATGGTCAAGGGTCAATTATGCCATGTCATGAAGTCAATTGGGCTTTTGGCCTAGGTGAAGTCGAAAGGAGAAGGATGGTGAGGTGGCAGCCTATCACGCCATTTGCATGCAACCCATGTGCAGGCTTACAGCCCATCACGCCAACCCTAGCCCACAAGGAGGGAGCCCAAGAGGACACTCAAGGAGCCCAATGAGGAAGCCATGTGCCTATTCCTTACCCTAGAAGACTTTCCTTATTCTGAAATTCTAATTTGGAAGGAAGATATTTGGAAGATTCAGTCAAAGATCACAAGGGGTCCTTATCTTGCAAGGAAGTCAAAACCCTAAAATCTAAACATCAAATTTCGACAGAAATTCTGTAATTCTCCAGAGCAAATCAAGTAGCATGCCATATATGGTTAGAAAGATAAGGATGTTAGCTTCGTAGGGAATTTTACGGATTGTGATTTCGAGTTTTCTAGCTCAAGATATGGCCTTTTTAGTGGAGGTAGCGCAGCAGTTCCGCGAGCTGAAAAGAAAGTTATGCCCAAAAAGAGCCCAATTCAGCCCAAGGCCCACTTTTGGCCGAAAATTAGAAGCCTGAATTTGCAAGGAAAGCGTTTATCCCACATTGGAAAATCAGCAAAACATCTCCACCTCCTCACTACTATATAAGACCTTACTCTCTCACATATCTTACATCTTCTACACCATACACTTTTTTATTTTTCTGAAATTAAGAGAGCTTAA
Organism: Dryas drummondii; assembly: GCA_003254865.1. Classification (NCBI taxonomy): domain Eukaryota; kingdom Viridiplantae; phylum Streptophyta; class Magnoliopsida; order Rosales; family Rosaceae; genus Dryas; species Dryas drummondii. The sequence goes on along the minus strand of QANW01007949.1, from coordinate 53,543 downwards.
GAGAGAGAGAGGGTGGTGCTACTTTTGAGAGAGAGTGAGACCTTGTGCCGCAGCCCTAGCTCACCCTTGTCGTGAGCCTCCTTGCTGCTAGGTCTCCCTTCTTCTTCTTTCTTGTGCCGCTGCCACCCTTGTGATGTTTCTTTATTTTTCTGTTTGGAATTCTTTCTTTTAATTGTTTTCTTTAGTTAGTTTGATTTCCAACATGGATTGATATTTTATTTATATATTTCAGTTTTATTTCTTTATTTTTTTTATGCTTTAGTTTATTCTATCTTGCATGTTGAGTTGTAGGTTGATTTTCATATTTGCCATGCTTTAACAAATCGTTTATCCGTCTCTTGATGAATTGATTTAATGCTTGCACTTATCAAATTATCATTATCTATTTGAACCCACTTTCTAGTTGTATGCACTCTTTGACTGATCACCTTAGGGTAATTGCATCTAGTTTATTTGTTAGGTTTAGATGTGAAATAATCAAAGACACTAAATCACAAGTAACAAGGGAATAAGAGATTATTTTTGGTAATGGTTTTGTAGGACCTCTACAAGGAAATATCCAAAGCTTGTATGTTGTGCATGTTTGACGTTCTCATAGATCTTAATGACTCTTGCATGGATAACAGCTATCTTAGCTTAGTACTAAGGAACGTGTAAGTTGACAGGACCGCCCCCGGATTTCACCCTGAAACCCAGAGAGGTGCTGCGGGATCCAAATTCAAGGAAAATCCTACCGAAAATTCGGCAGAACTTCCCCTGAAAATGGACTAACCCAAAAATTTCAAGACCTGTTAAAAACACTTCTAAAACATCAACCACCTCTACCACAACCAAAAAGGGTCTCTGACCCAACAATACAAAATAACCTTATAATTTAAATATGGTTATCAGAGCCACTACCCCTATTACAAAAGATTTTTTTTTTTTTCAATTAAAGAAAAGAGTCTTCCAAAGTGGAAGCGATCCCTACAAGATCCGGGAACATAAATTGGATGCTATGCCTCGACGTGATTGGCTCGACCTCCACCAAAGCTACTACCTGGGGGAACAATTTAAGACAAAACAAGAAAAACTGTGAGATAACTCAGTGAGTGGACAGTTTAATGGAAATGAAAACCAAAGTAAACTTCCTTTTTCAGAAAATCCTTCAAACCCACGTTTAACTCTAAGACCTCACATCACTCTTTGAAATCCCCCAGTTTTAAATCCACAAATTTTATTTAAACTTAAGGAATTCAATAAAACAATAAATAATTTCTCAAGATAACGACTTCCTAAAATAAAAGAACCATAAAAATATCGTAACAGTAACCTTGATAAAATTCAAAAGAATTTCTCACTTAAAATCATATTTAATAATTTCTGAAAATAATCGTTTAATTTCCACCATGCATAGACCCTGAATAACCTGGCCATATACCTATGCGGAATTCTTGCATCGCACAGGCAGGCAATATCCTGGCCATACACACGTGCGGAGTAAAATCCATACACGTGCAGGCAATATCCTAGCCATACACACGCGCGGAGAAAAATCCAACACGTGCATGCAATCCTGGTCATACGTGCATGCAGAGCAGCCCCCAAAGGGCGAAGCATCCTGACACATGGCCCAAAGCCTATATGTGTGCCGTGATGGGTCCCAAAGACCTATCCAATCTGATAACCTGGAGGGTACAGCAAGGGTGGTTTGAAAACCGTTTTTCCATAGCCCAAATATATCATTTTCCACGGATAGAAAATATCTTTACCGTTCCCAGAAACTTTAAATCCTCAATCCACAATGCATAAGCACAACTAATAAAATAGTCCTTAATAAATCCCATTCGAAACACATAAAACTAATCAAATCTTTGACCATAGGCTAAAATATGAAATAATCCATACGTATAAAAATAAGAAACTAGTTTCCTTTCAAACGTCCAACAATAAAACTTATTCGAAATAACATTTGAAATCCAACATTTAATACCAATGATCAAATCCCAAGATAAATTTCCAAAATATTAAGTGTGAAATGATTGCTGAAATTTTCATGAATTTTTTAGAAAACCAAAAGCCCATTCAAACTTCTATTTCACAACTAAAATTTATATAACCAAAATAAATCATGAATTTCATAAATCATTTAAAGAAACAAGAGTGCACTCATAGAGATAGCCCTAGCTTCGATCCTCCGCCGGATCGTCACGAGCCACGGTTGTCTTGCCTATAAAATACACAACAATCAAAGAAATACAATTAGTTCCGACTCAAGGCACTTAAATGTAGATGTGTACTCAACTTAACATCACGCCCGACACTCGTTCTAACTCGACGGTTTATGACGTTCAATATTTAACTTGCAAACAACTTCGGCTTCTCCAATCACACTCAACATAGCCATGATCAACAACTCACTCAACAAATGCCCAAAAATAGCCCTTAATTCACGAATGGCAGTGGGGGTTTGGAATCCCTGTGGGTGCCGCCCAAGGTGGCTGCCCCCAACTCCAAATTCAACCGATTAAATTTAATTTCAACCAAGCCCACTAATTTCTCAGTCCTAGACAACTATTGAGTCTCCTAGGGACGAAATTTGTCCTAGACAACACCATAATAGCCCCCAATTCCGAGAACTCAAGATAACCCGAAATGGCAACAATTCCCAGAAATTTCAAATTCCCAAATACTCGAAATTAATCAACATCAATTTAGGAAAATGAAAGCCCAGAGGAAGAGGAAGAAATCTCACCAAAAATAGGGATGAAAGGGGCTGGGATTTGTGCGGAATCCGGTGAGTAGTGGCGGCGGGCTGGGCTTCTTCTGGCCTCCTTCTCGCGTGTGTGGGGGCTGGGCTGCAAGGGGGTGGCTGCTGGGGGGTCGGCGCCTACGAGAAGGGCTCGCCGGTGGCCTGGGCCAGTCGGGTAGTGGCCGGAATTGGCCGGGCTAGGCTGAGCTGGTCGCGCGCAGTGGAGGAGGGAGAAGAGGGAGTCACGGAGAGAGAGAAAACTGGGGGGGGGTCTGTGGGGTCGGTGACGACGAGAGTGACTCGTCGCCGGCCTCTGGTCGTCGGGACAGTGGCCGGAGCTAGCCGCGCCGGTGAAAGAAAAGAGGGGAGAGCGGCTCGGGAAAAAGAGAGAAAGTGAGAGAGTGTGTGTGGGTGCAGGTGCGAGGAGAGAGAAATAAAGGGGGAGAGAGAGAGANGTCATTAGCCTTGGATGGTTAGAGTGAGCCTATTTAGATTGATAACTAAAAGCTTAGCATTGCAAGATAGTTTAATGTGTGCGTGCGTGTGGTGATGTGTGTGTGTGTTATGCATCTTCTAAACCCCCTGTTTAGTTATTCTAATTGATTAATTGAATTGATTTTTTGTTTATTAACCATTCCCTGTGGGATTAACCTCGTGCTTGTATGCTTTTTTACTAATGCGATTCGTGCACTTGCGAGTAAACTTAGAATAGAATATGTTTTTATTTTGTTCTAAGAAAACAATGAACAAGTTTTTGGCGCCGTTGCCGGGGAATGGTGTCTAATATCAATGAATTGATTTGATTAATCATTAGAATTAGGATATATTAGTTAGATCTTTTTTTGGTTAGTTTTTAGTTTAAATAAATGCCATGACTTTATAAGCATATTATCTACTGATTTGGTGTTTATTCTTGTTGATGCCGAGGCAACAATGGGAGAAAGAGGAAGAGAGGACGCAAGTAGAGGAATGATAATTTCAAGCTGAAAGACAATAAACCAAGTGCTGATTGGGAGGCAACCCAAGCTTTTTCAAGAATCTAAGAGATCAATATAGACCAAGGAGGCCGCGCCTACCCTTGGAGTGCCCAACTTACATCCGCAAGTAAACAATTCCTCTATTCTTGCTTCATTTGACAATTTTTATTTCAGTTGTGTGTTTATTTGGTTTTGAATAATTGCAATTTCCCTATTGCTTATTTTGAGAATTCATGCATTCATTTCGTATACATTGAAGGCAATGTATCATTTAAGTTTGGGGGGAATGCAATGGTGTCGTAGTTGGTTTCTTAGGTTTTTAGTTTTTAAATTTTGTAAAAAAAAAAAAAAAAATAGTGTTTTGTTTCTTTTGTTTTTAAACCTAGGGTGTCAAAACCCACATCAAAATGCAATTCTCTAAGATTCATGCCACCATAATGATGGAATTGAATCCTTACAACCTTGTTGCAACATTGTTTTTAAACAAAAACAAAGTTTTGAGTCTTCTTGTTTTTAATTGTGTTTTTAGAGTCCCCAACAAGTTGATTAATTGTTTATAACCATTGAGAAGCATGTTTAGCATTGTGTTTATGATATGTGTTCTTCTTTTACTAATAGTGGGTTTCTATAACTTCCCCACCCGTACCTACCGGTTTCATAACTTATTTTGCAATTCTATGTGATTAAGCCTTGTTTTCATGAACTTGAGTTGTGATTTGCATGACTTAGTGATTCATATACATCTTAGAGTAGACTTATGTGACCCATGTAAAATTTTGAGCCTTGTCCTTCATTTCGTGAGTTTTGTACATGACTCTATTCTTTTCTTATCATTTAAGTCATTGTATGATCTCATTGTTTTTGATCAAATGCTTGAAATATATATATTTTTGAATCAAAGAACTAGAACTTCTTTCTTATTCTAGGCAAAGCATATTTATAACTACATGAATCTTAGGAGATGATTTTAGGCCACGTTTGTTTTACCTATAGCCAAAAAGCCAACCCTCATGTGTTTTATCCCTAGTTAACTCTTTTGAGCCTTATAACTTTTTTTTTGTTTACCCATACTGTATACCTAAACCCTAAGTTTGGGGGTGTTATACCCCTTCTACCCGTTTTACCCTATCTATGGTTTTGCATTAATTATGATTGAGGTTGAAAATAAATGATTATGATTAGCTTGAACGAAAAGAAAATGAAATGTGCTTAATGGTACATGGGGGTGTTATACCCCTTCTACCCGTTTTACTCTATCTATGGTTTTGCATTAATTATGATTGAGGTTGAAAATAAATGATTATGATTAGCTTGAACGAAAAGAACATGAAATGTGCTTAATGGTACATGTCGTGCCCTGAAACTTTCACAAAAAAAAAAAAAAAAAAAAAAAAAAAAGGAAAAGAAGAACGCTAATCCTAATATGCTTAATACACCGAAATGACGTTTTCGTACGTTCTAAATACCAAATGTAGTTTAATATCTCTAGAACGCTAATCCTAACATGAGAAAATGCTTCCCCATGTCTTTCTTGGGAATCTGGCACGTTTTGGTGCAATTTGGACGAAATTTGACTAAGTATGCACCAAAATGACGTTTTCGTGCGTTCAAAAGACTTCATTTGGTTCTATAAGCCTAGAATGCTAATGCTAATGTGAGAAAGTGCTTCCCCATGTCTTTCTTGGGAACCAAGCACGTTTTGGTTCAATTGGACGAATTGGACCAAGTATGCATCGAAATGACGTTTTCGTACGTTCTTAATACCAAATATGGTTTAATTGGTCTAGAACGCTAATTCTAACATGAGAAAGTTCTTTCCATGTCTTTCTTGACGACCGGGCACATTTTGGTGCAGTTTGGACGAAATTCGACCAAGAATACACTGAAATGACGTTTTCGTGCCTTCTTAACACCAAATGTGGTTTAATAGGTCTAGAGCGGTAATCTTAAAATGATAAAGTGCTTCCCTATGTCTTTCTTGCCAACCGGGCCCGTTTTTGTACAATATGAACGAAATTGGACCAATTATGCACCGAAATGATGTTTTCGTGCGTTCTAAATAACAAATGTGTTTTAATATATTTAGAACGCTAATGTTAATATGAGAAAGTGTTTCCTCATATCTTTCTTGCGAACCGGGCACGTTTTGGTTCAATTTGGACGAAATTGGACGAATTATGCCCCGAAATGACGTTTTTGTGTGTTCTTTATACCAAATGTGGTTTAATAGATATAGAACGCTAATCCTAACATGACAAAGTGCTTCCCAATGTCTTTCTTGCCAACCGGACATGTTATGGTGCCATTTGGACGAAATTGGACCAAGTATGCATCGAAATGACGTTTTTGTGCTTTCTTATCGCCTAATGTGGTTCAATTGGTCTAGAACGATAATCCTAATAAGAGAAAGTGCTTCCCAATGTTTGTCTTGCCAACCGGGCACGTTTTGGTGCAATTTTGAAGAAATTGGACCAATTATGCACCGAAATGACATTTTCATACGTTCTTAACACCAAATGTGATTCAATAGGTTTAGAACGCTAATAATAACATGAGAAAGTACTTCCTCATGTCTTTTCTGCCAACCGGGCATGTTATGGTCCAATTTGGAAGAAATTGGATCAAGTATGCACCGAAATGATGTTTCCGTGCATTCTTAATACCAAATGTGGTTTAATAGCTCTAGAACGGTAATCCTAACATGAGAAAGTGTTTCCCCATGTCTTTCTTGGAAACCTGGCACGTTTTGGTTCAATTTCGACGAAATTAGACCAAATATGCACCGAAATGACATTTTCGTGCGTTTAAAATACTTCATTTGGTTCCATAAGCCTAGAACGCTAATCCTAACATGAGAAAGTGCTTGATGAATGTGCATTTTGCATCACTTTGTGATACTAATTCCTTAACCCAGAGTGTTGGAACTCGATATTTTGTGTTTGTTGTCTTCTTTTTGTGTTTTCAGGTCAAATGAAGCAGAAATAGAAAAAAAGGAGCAAATGAAGCCGTTTTGGGACATTTCTTGGTCAAACTAGGAAAATGGGTCAATTCCTGGTCAAACCAGGAAAAGAACTTAAATCCTAGTCAAAGAAGGATTCCTAGTCACAAGAGGAAACATCAAGCCTATAACCATCATTGTCGAGCCAGAAATGAGAAATCCTAATTGGAGCAGAAATTCCTGGTTGAACTAGGAAACCTAACCCTACTAGGGAAATGAGTCCTAATGAGACTAGGAGACTTCAGGGGCAATATGGTCATTATGAGAAGTCAAAATGGATAATGAATCCTTCATCTACAAGTAATCCTAGTTGGACTAAGAAAGGTTGGTCAAAGTCAACTCTATCAAGTCAAGGTTCCAGAAGCTTCTAGAAGGTGGTGGACATCCATGGAATTAAATTGAGGGAAGAAATGAAATCGAATCCAAAGGGGAATGAGGGGTGAAATTGGAAGTCAAAGTCAATGGTCAAGGGTCAACTATGACATGTCATCAAGTCAAATGGGCCATAGGCCTATGTGAATGCCGAAATCATGAGGTGGCAGCCATGCATGCATGCGCTAACCCTAGCAGCCCAAGAAGCCCATCACGCCAAGTCCAAGTGGCAGCCCATGCGCTGATGTGCACATGTGTGACTGAAACCCTAGGGCCTTGTGTGAGCCACTTAAGCCCAATGCACAAGCCTTTGCCGCAAGCCCTAGGTTTCCTAACCCTAGCTTGCCGCACACCCTCATAAGCCTTGCCTCTCAAGGATTTCTCCTTCACCTCTATATATACATCCTATTCTCTCACAGTTTAGGGTTCCCATATTTTGCACTTTCAGAATTTCACAGAGAGAGAGAGAGAGGCTGATTGGTGTGACAAGCTAGAGAGAGAATGAGTCCAGCCTTGTGCCGCAAGCCCTAGCTCACCTTGCCGTGGGTTCCTCCAGCTTGCTAGTTGTATCCTTCAACTCTTCTTCTTGCCGCAGCTACCCTAGTGATGTTTCCTTTGGTTTTTGATTTTCTTTTCTTCTAAAATTCTGATTTTCTTTTAGTTTGTGTTTCTGAATTTATTTTAATTATGGATTGAGAATTTATTTATGTAATTCAGATTTTCTTTTATATTTTAATTATGTAGTTTATTATTCTATCGTGCATGTTAGTTGTAGGTTGATTTTCAGATATGACATGCTTTAACAAATCGTTTATCCGTCTCTTGATGCATTAATTTGATGTTTGCATGTATCAAATTCTCATTATCTAATTGAATTCGTCACTATTTGTTTACGTCCTTTGACTGGCCACCTTAGGATAATTGCTTCTAGTTTATTTGTTAGGTTTAGCTGTGGACTAATCAAAGACACTACTAAATCACAAGTAACAAGGGAATAAGGGATTATTTTTTGTAATAGTTTTGTAGGACCTCTATAAGGAAATAATCAAAGCTTGTATGTTGTGCATGTTTGACGTGCTCATAGATCTTAATGACTTGCATGGGTAACAGCTGCCTTAGCTTAGCACTAGGGAACATGTAAGTTAACTGATTATGCGAGGCCTAAGAAGCTCTTAATTTATGTTTTAGGAGAACAATTGTGAGAAAGTTACTAATCAAACCTTTTTAGTAGTCAAACTTTGATATATTGTGTTTGAATTGATTTGTCTTTAGCCTTGGATGGTTAGGGTATGCATATCTGATTTGATGGCTGAAAGCTTAACATTGCAAGATTCCTAGGATAATGGGTGTGTGCGTGTGGTGTGGTATGCGTGAGTTCCATCTTTTCAAAATCCCCGGTTTAGTTATTCTATTGAATAATTGAATTGATTTGTTGTTTATTAACCATTCCCTGTGGGATCGACCTCGTGCTTGTACGCTTTGCTACTGATGCGATTCGTGCACTTGAGAGTATACTTAGAATGATATATGTTTTTATTTTGTTCTAAGAAAACAATCAACAGTGCTTCCCCATGCCTTTCTTGGGAACTGGGCACGTTTGGGTTCAATTTGGATGAAATTGGACCAAGTATGCACCGAAATGACGTTTTTGTGCGTTCTTAACACCAAATGTGGTTCAATAGGCCTGGAACTCTACTCTTAACATGAGAAAGTACTTCGTAATGTCTGTCTTGCCAACCGGGCACGTTTTGGTGCAATTTTGATGAAATTGGACTAAGTATGAACCGAAATGACGTTTTCGTGTGTTCTTAATGTTGAGTGTGCATTTCATGACATTTTATGTTACTAACTCCCTAATGTAGAGTGTTAGAACTCAATATTTTGTGTCTTATGAGTTTGTGTCAGTGTTTTGTAGGTCAAATAAAGCATTGAGAATGAAAGGAGCCTAATGGGGTAATTTTGAGCTAAAAATGGAAAAAGAAATCTTCTAGAAGAATCTAGAATCTTGAAGGAATGTTTGGAGAATTCTAGACAATCTTTTGGGGAATATTTTTGGTCAAGGTTGACTTTTGATCAAAATCAAAGGTCAAAGGTCATAGGTCAAAGTTATTGGTCAACCATGCCATATCATCACATGACATGGACCTCACATACAGCCCATACACCATGGGCCATGCACACAACCCAAGCCCAAAGGAACAAGGCTATGCGCCTATTGCAAGCCCACATGAGGAAACCTAAGCCATGCAACCTAGGGTTCATAAGCCAAGGTATAATGCACATACATGTCTGATCCATGACCCAAATGTAAGGAATCCTCCATGTGTTAGTTTCTAGGATTTGTTATATTGGCTATTTTCCTTGTCAAAACCATTGTATTTATTTTTATTTAATCACTCACAAGCTCTAGGCTAGATTAAGGACAAGATCAGTTGTATTGAAGAAGTCAAGAATGAACAAAGACTCAAGGTATACTGCACTTCATTCATTTCATGAAAATAACAGTTTTTTGTCTATTTGACTAGTCATTCACTGAACATAAAGAACAATGTTCTTCACGTACAGTGGTTGATACTTAAGTCACAGTCACTACAGTGGGGCCATTTCGGGTTTTACTTTTAAAGCGCATTTCATTGAAAGCCCATTTTCTGTTTTTTACTAAACATGCATGTGCATTGCACATGGCTTAGTTCCCCCACTGTATCAATCAGATCTGATTGCTTCTTTGCCATTCACGCCACACACCTACACACATCAGCACTATTCATCATCTTCCCCATTTCTGATTTTTGCAAAATAAAGCAGTTTTTGATTTTACAGCTCCTCATTCCTATCCTTAGCAATACTAGGATACCCCTCTAGGACAAAAGGAATATGCCCCTCATTCGTCTCTTGTGGACAGCCATTGATTGGCTTCCACGTGGCTCGGGCAAACATGAAAGTTGTGTGTGTGTGTACGAGTATATGTAGTACTCTGTTCAGATCTTTTCATGGGTGTGTATGAGCATTTTCAGTGGGTATTTTCGTGGTTTTATGCCTGGGTATTTTTCAGGTTGAGTGCTCATCTTTTATCAAGTTAGAAAATGTTTTTATTTTCAAAATCAAAATGATTTTCTGAACTTGTTTGTTTCATCTAAAATTCTAAATGGGTTTGAGTGTTTAAATCTTTTTATATATTCGTCCAACACATTCATTTTAGATTTTAGTTGAAGGATTCAATATCAACCTTTTCATGCCTCTAGCTTGAGAAGGTTGATCTTCTTTTTAAGAATCCAACATTGGCATATCATGTTCATGCATTGATGAATCTACTCGGCTTGGTGTGAATTGGTGCCATGGGTTGATGAGCTTGGAGTTGAAGCTGCCTTCTTCATGAATGACCGATTGCCTTGCTTATGGAAGTTGCACAAAGGGGTAAGAAAGCTGCCACTTAGTTTAGGACTTAGTGATTGAGCTTGTGTGCTGTATGCTCCCTTTGCATTGAACCTCCTTTATAGTGGATTGTCCGGTCAGCTGAAAAAGACCCCCAGTTTTTACCCTTTGTGGTTTTTCTGGGTGAACATCTTGTGTGCATTCGTCTCCCTTTTTGTGTTGTTATGCTTACAGACTCACTCAACTTTTAAACACAAATCTGTACTGTAGCTATATGCTTGAAATTGATTATAGAACTGTCTAGCTAATCACACACCACTGTAGTTGTGGATAACACTGGGATGCCTACTGTGATGGGTCCTCTGAGTGTATAGGATGTCACTTGATCCTTTGGTGTGTTAGATTTGTGTTGTTTACAAAAGTGATTTTTGGTTTTAGAAGTCAATCTGGAGTTTCATATTTTAATTACTGAATCGTCTGAGTTGTGTCTGTTTGACTAGTTTCTGAATGATCACATAAATCAAAAATTGGGGTCCGATCACTGAAAGTGAATTTAATCAAGTTTATTAAGTGAATAGATCACCTAATACAAACTTTCAATTGGTATCAGAGCGCTACTCTAAAAGCAAATAGAGAGATCCTAGGGTGTTGTTTGTTTTCTAGGTGTGTCTAGATGGAAAGAGATCGTGTTGCAGGGTCTTGCAACTCTCCTCCATTTTTTGATGGCAGCAACTATGCTGCTTGGAGAGAGAAATTTGAAATTTTCCTTGATGCCTATGACGAGTTGGCATATGAGTATCTCACTGTTGAGTGGATTCCTCCCACACGAACTGTTGATGGGATTGAAACTCCTAAGCCTAGGTCCGAATGGTCTTTAGCCGAAGTCACGGCCTCTAGCTCCAACAAGAAGGCTAGAAATGCTATTGTCACTGCACTATCTTCCTCACAATTTGCACACATACAACATTGTGTCACGGCTAGGCAAGCTTGGAACAAACTTAGGGTTGTTCATGAAGGGGACAAACAAGTTAGGTCACTTAAGCTTCAAATGGTACATGCCAAATTTGAAGAAATTAGGATGAAAGAGTCCGAGTCATTTTCCGAGTTCTATGAAAGGTTGGAAGCCCTCACAAATGAAGCCATGTCCCTAGGTAAACCTTATGAGGAGTCTACCATTGTCCAAAAGGTTCTTAGATCTCTACCTAAGAGATTTCAATCTAAGAAGCATGCAATACAAGAAGTCCAAAATTTGGATGAACTCAAAATTGGTAAATTGGTAGGAAAGCTTAAAACCTTTGAGATGGAACTTGAAATGGATGAAAGGGATAGCAAGAAGTCAAAGGATATTGCTTTGCAAAGTGTCAAAGAGATGAGTGAAAACTTGAGTGAAAAATCATCCATGTCCGATGATGAGGTTGCCCTTTTTGTCAAAAGATTTAGACGAATTCTTAGAAATAAAGGGAGAGAAGCTAGAACTAGTGGTAACAACTTTAAGGAGTTCAAATTCAAACCTCAAGGAGAGAATTCATTTGAGAGAAAACAAGAGAGGAAGTCTAACTTTAAAGAAGGAAGAACAACCAAGAGAGATGTGAAATGTTACACTTGTGGTGGAATAGGTCACATAGCAATTGAATGTGCAAATAATAGAAAGAATAATTCTTCAAGTAAGAATAAAGCCATGAAAATCACTTGGAGTGATAGTGAGAGTGATGACTCAAATGATTGTGAGTCTTCTTCCGATGTTGAGGGTGATGAAGTTGCATTTGTTGCATCAATCAAGGAGATTGAACAAGTTGATGGTGGGTCTGACTCAGAATCTGCTCCTGATGATGAGTCTTACACTGCACTTTGTGATAAGTATGACTTACTTTTCACCGAAACTCTTAGCATAAAGGAAGAAAATCAGAAACTAAAGAATGCTAAATTGAAATTGTGTGAGAAGATTGAGTCATTAGAGAGTGAATTAGAAAGTGTGGCTATCTTGAAACAAAATTTTGAGAGTCAAGTCAAAGTGCTCAAGGAGAGCAACATCTACTTTAAATCTTTGAATGAGAAACTTCAAAAAGAAGTACATGAAGCAAATGAGAGCATTGTTGAGCTCACCATTGGGGCTGAAAAGGTTGATAGGATGCTTAGGATTGGAAAGCATCATGGTGACAAAACCGGTTTGGGTTTTAGTGAAAATAGTTCTAGTGTATCCAACACAAAGACCATTTTTGTCAAGTCAGAATCTGATCATAGTGTCAAAAAGGGTCTAGGTTTCATTGACATTGGTCAAAATGCATCTCATTCTAAGTCAAGTCAAGCTACATCAAGTGTCACACAAATTGATTGTTCTACTTCACTTAGAAAAACAAAGTTTGTCCCGGTTTGTCATCATTGTCATGTCAAGGGTCACATTAGACCAAATTGCAACAAACTTAGAGGAAAGAAATCAAGTGAACCAAAGAGAAATGTTTCTCTACAAGAGCAAGTGAACAATCTACTCAAAGAGGTAACCAAAATTGCCTTACTTGTCACCCCACTTCCCAAAAATAAGCCAAGTCCACATCAAAGATGGGTTGTGAAGAGCTCCACTAAATGTCTAGTAACCTTGAATGCTTTTTCAGCCACTAAGAGGAACATTTGGTACCTAGATAGTGGGTGTTCCAAACATATGACGGGAGATAAGGAGGTCTTTACCTCTCTTGCTCCTTATGATGGTGGTAGTGTGACTTTTGGAGGAGGAGAGAAGTCCTATGTGAGTGGAAAGGGGGTTGTACACATACCCGGTATACCCGAATTGAAAAATGTAAGATTTGTTGATGGGCTAAATTCTAATTTGCTTAGTATTAGCCAACTTTGTGATGAATGGGGTGGTGAAGTGTGTATGTCCAAGAGTGGATGTAGAATTGTTGACTCCCAAGGAAGGGAGATCTTGAATGCCCCTAGGTCTAGGGATGATTGCTATGTGTTTGATGGCAATGTTGGAAAAATTGAGAATACTTGCAATAGAGCTATTGATGACACTAGCTCTCTTTGGCATCAAAGACTTGGTCACATTAATGTTCATGACCTTTACAAGTTGTCTAAGCATGAGGTTGTTAGAGGTCTTCCAAAGATAGGAAAGCCCGAAACTTTTGTTTGTGGTCCATGTCAAATGGGGAAACAAACCAAAGAACCACACAAAAGAGTCAAAGACATAGGCACCTCTAGGACACTTGAACTAATTCACTTGGATTTAGTTGGTCCGGTCCAAACCTTGTCAATAGGTGGAAAGAAATACATTCTAGTCATGGTAGATGATTTTTCTAGGTACACTTGGGTGTCATTTCTTAAGGACAAGTCGGAGACATTTCATCATTTTGTCAAGATTGTGAAACTGCTGAAAAATGAAGGTATGTCAAGTCTGTCAACCCTGTCCAGAATTAGATCAGACCATGGAATGAATTTGAAANTTTGATTGAGATGGCAAGAGTGATGTTGAATAGCAAAAATCTTGCTAAACATTTCTGGGCTGAGGCGGTAAACACAACATGTTACATCATAAATATAGTCTACCTTAGGGCGGGAACCAAAAAGACTCCCTATGAACTGTGGAAGGGTAGGAAACCTAAGGTTACACACTTTAGAGTGTTTGGGAGTGCATGTTACATCCTTAGGGACAGAGAACATTTGGGGAAATTTGATTCTAAGAGTGATGAGGGTCTGTTTTTAGGCTATTCATCCAACAGTAGAGCTTTTAGAGTCTTCAATTTGCGAACAAATTCTATATTGGAATCCATAAATGTGAAAATAGATGATCATGATGCATCTATTGAAATGGCTGCAGATAAGAATGGATTGTTCCCACAATCTGATCCTAAAGAGGATAATTTGGTTAAAGAAGAGTCCAAGTCAGGCAGTGATGAACCTACTGATGACTCAAAAATTGTTGAGTTTGATAAGTCAGAGAGCGAACAAAATGACAAAACCTTGAGTGACAGATCTGAAAAACCAAGATGGGTGAGGTGTAACCATGGTGAAGATGTAATTCTAGGTTCTTTAGACCAGCCAGTTAGGACTAGAAAACAAATGGCAAATGAACTTGCTCATGTGTGCTATGTGTCCATTGTTGAACCTAAAAATGTCAAAGAAGCACTCAATCATGAGGAATGGGTGAGTGCAATGCATGAGGAATTGAACCAATTTGAGAGAAACCAAGTGTGGACTCTTGTAGAAAGACCAGCCAACACAAATTTCATTGGAACCAAATGGATCTTCAAAAATAAATCTGATGAATTTGGGAATGTAGTTAGAAACAAGGCTAGGCTTGTTGCTCAAGGGTACTCTCAATTAGAGGGTATTGATTTTGATGAGACTTTTGCACCCGTTGCTAGACTTGAGTCCGTTAGGTT
>QANW01007949.1:22938-37337 GCA_003254865.1 Dryas drummondii | reverse complement strand
GATGTGCCTAAACAAAACAAATGAAAATAATTTTCTCATAGCCATTGTCATGAGTTGAAAAACTTTGCTTTCAAGATTTGTTCCCAAATTAGAAATTCTCTTGAGTGGTTAAATTCTAATCTCTTTTTGTGGATGAAACTTATTCAACCTCTTTGGTTGTCTTTGACATTGTTTTTCCATCTAGAACAAGTCTTGAATGTTAGCATTGACCTCCCTATATCCCAAATATGCTTATTTTTTTGCACAAAATTTGCAATCTTCATTTTCCATATCTATTAGAGTGTTGACATTGGTGGTTAATTCTTTTTTCAATTGTGTTTGTTGTTTTGTCAAAAATAAAATCCCTGAAGCACATCTAACTCGTAGATTTTTCTTGTGTTGCTTCCAACTCTTTCAGGATTCCTATCTTTTCGTCAAATTCCATGACTGCTTTATGTCCCAGTTCTGTTCTGTACGAACTTTGTCAATTTTGACTGGTCTGCAGTCGTCACATATAGTCATTTTAACACGACTATTCAGCTCCTTGGATTACTGTTCATTAAAGGGCATTTCAGACTTTTCTGCATACCTATGTTCTTCTCTAGTTGTCCCTCATATTACATGTTTATATTCTGCAAGCCCGGTATCGAGATGTTGCAGCTGCTGCAGATTATCAGCTTTAGGGGGAGTTAGCATTTAAGGGGAATTAGTCTTTAGGGGGAGTTAGCATTTAGGGGGAGTTAGTCTTTAGGGGGCGTTCGTCTTTGGGGGAGTTCAAATTTCAGGGAAGTTATGGCATTTACTTCAGTTTCTTTTTTACCATATTGCCATTGATTTTTCTTGTATACTTTTCCAACTCTATGTTCTCTTGAACTTCACTCTTATTTTTCATGTATATCCTTTTGTCTTTCCATGACAAAAAGGGGGAGAATGTATTTGTTTAATCTACATTGCTTACTGTGTTTAAACTGCATTGGTTGCTGTAATATCATATTTTGTGTTGTGCAAGTACTTCTTCTTGCAGGTACATTATAACATAGTGTTGGGCTGAGTGTTGAGAGTCTTGTGAGGTGAATGGGTTGATGTTTTGTCAAGGAAAGCCAAAGGGGAAGATTGTTAGTTTCTAGGATTTGTTATATTGGCTATTTTCCTTGTCAAAACCATTGTATTTATTTTTATTTAATCACTCACAAGCTCTAGGCTAGATTAAGGACAAGATCAGTTGTATTGAAGAAGTCAAGAATGAACAAAGACTCAAGGTATACTGCACTTCATTCATTTCAAGAAAATAACAGTTTTTTGTCTATTTGACTAGTCATTCACTGAACATAAAGAACAATGTTCTTCACGTACAGTGGTTGATACTTAAGTCACAGTCACTACAGTGGGGCCATTTTCTGTTTTTTACTAAACATGCATGTGCATTGCACATGGCTTGGTTCCCCCAGTGTATCAATCAGATCTGATTGCTTCTTTGCCATTCACGCCACACACCTACACACATCAGCACTATTCATCATCTTCCCCATTTCTGATTTTTGCAAAATAAAGCAGTTTTTGATTTTACAGCTCCTCATTCCTATCCTTAGCAATACTAGGATACCCCTCTAGGACAAAAGGAATATGCCCCTCATTCGTCTCTTGTGGACAACCATTGATTGGCTTCCACGTGGCTCGGGCAAACATGAAAGTTGTGTGTGTGTGTGTACGGGTATATGTAGTACTCTGTTTAGATCTTTTCATGGGTGTGTATGAGCATTTTCAGTGGGTATTTTCGTGGTTTTATGCCTGGGTATTTTTCAGGTTGAGTGCTCATCTTTTATCAAGTTAGAAAATGTTTTTATTTTCAAAATCAAAATGATTTTCTGAACTTGTTTGTTTCATCTAAAATTCTAAATGGGTTTGAGTGTTTAAATCTTTTTATATATTCTTCAAACACATTCATTTTAGATTTTAGTTGAAGGATTCAATATCAACCTTTTCATGCCTCTAGCTTGAGAAGGTTGATCTTCTTTTTAAGAATCCAACATTGGCATATTATGTTCATGCATTGATGAATCTACTCGGCTTGGTGTGAATTGGTGCCATGGGTTGATGAGCTTGGAGTTGAAGCTGCCTTCTTCATGAATGACCGATTGCCTTGCTTATGGAAGTTGCACAAAGGGGTAAGAAAGCTGCCACTTAGTTTAGGACTTAGTGATTGAGCTTGTGTGCTGTATGCTCCCTTTGTATTGAACCTCCTCTATAGTGGATTGCCCGGTCAGCTGAAAAAGACCCCCAGTTTTTACCCTTTGTGGTTTTTCTGGGTGAACATCTTGTGTGCATTCGTCTCCCTTTTTGTGTTGTTATGCTTACTGACTCACTCAACTTTTAAACACAAATCTGTACTGTAGCTATATGCTTGAAATTGATATATGTCTTATAGAACTGTCTAGCTAATCACACACCACTGTAGTTGTGGATAACACTGGGATGCCTACTGTGATGGGTCCTCTGAGTGTATAGGATGTCACTTGATCCTTTGGTGTGTTTGATTTGTGTTGTTTACAAAAGTGATTTTTGGTTTTAGAAGTCAATCTGGAGTTTCATATTTTAATTACTGAATCGTCTGAGTTGTGTCTGTTTGACTAGTTCCTGAATGATCACATAAATCAAAAATTGGGGTCCGATCACTGAAAGTGAAATTAATCAAGTTTATTAAGTGATTAGATCACCTAATACAAAATTTCACCATGTGCAAGGAAAATCTCACAAGATTCAGTCAAAGATCACAAGGAATCCTAGCTGAAAAAAAAGTCAAAACCCTAGAAAATTGGACATGAATTTTGACAGTGATTCTGTACTTCTCCAGATCGAACCAGGTAGCATGCCATATATGGTTGGAAAGATACGGATGTTAGCTTCACAGAGAATTTTACGGATTTCGATTCCGAGTTGTCTAGCTCAAGATAAAACCATTTTAGTGGGGGGTAGCGCAGCAGTTCCTTGACCTTAAGTCTTCACTAGGCCCAAAGAGTTCAAATTCAGCCCTAGGCCCAACCTTTTACTAAAAACCCTAGCCTTGTGGGACAAGGAAAGCCTCACCTCTTCACTCCTATATAAGGACATCATTCTCTCATAATTCAGGACCTTGACCTTAAGCTTGAACCATTACCTAGAGATACTTTTAATTTTCTGATTTTATTGTGAGATTTCGACACCAAGAGGACAGAGAGAGAGTCCTTGCAGCAACCCTAGCCGTGAGCCTCTTGCTTTTGGTCTCTCTCTCTCTTTCCTACTTCTTGTGCCGAAATCCTTTGTGTGCTTTAATGACTTCTCTTATTTTTCTTATTTCAATTGTTTAGTTTATTTTAGTTTGTTATCAACAATTGATTGGAAATTTATTTATATTAAGCATATTTATTTTCTGAATTCTTTTATTATGATTAGTTAGTTGATTATTCTTGCATGTTGGGATGAGAATTGATATTTTAATTATGTAGTTAACCACGAGTGCATCAGTCTTCTCGTTAATTGATTTGGAGTTTGCGTATAATAAGATTCTTTTATCTATGTTTGAATGCCATGCTAGTTGTAGGATCTCTTTGACTGGCCACCTTAGGGAAATTGCATCTAGACTCATGTTATGAAATTAAACAAGCTCAAAAGGATGATAGTTTCAATTGGTAAAAAGTAGATATCCTAAGAACGTATCCATGATAACAAGACTCCATAGATGCTCATAGGTTACAGGTTTCGATGGGTCTATGCTCTATGTGTTTGACGTTTCCCATGATCGATAATGACTCTTGCATGACTAACAGCCCTAGGTATAATCAAGCCTTAGGGAACATGTATAGTTAACTAACTAGGGCATAATCAAACATTAGTTATAACATAGAGGAGCAATTGCTGGAAAGACAATAATCAACACTTTTTAGTAGTCAAACTTTATTATATTGTATCTGAATTGATTGCTAGTAATGTTTGTGATGAGGCATTGCATGATTAAAATAGATTTTGGATTCTCAATATTGCAAGATAATTGGGTGTGTGCATGTGTGTGATTGAAGTTGTGAGCGTCAATTTCATAACCTACAAACCCCCTTTGTCGTGTATGTGTGTGTTAGTGATATCTAGTTGATAAGCACGATTGGTTTGATGTATATTTACTTATTCCTCATGGGATCGACCTCGTACATGTGTGCATCAGTCTTCTCGTTACATGTGGTTCAATAGGTCTAGAACGCTAATCATAACATTTGAAAGTGCTTCCTTATATCTTTTTTGCCAACTGGGAATGTTATGGAGCAATTTTGATGAAATTGAACCAAGTATGCACCACAATAACGTTTTCGTGCGTTGTTAATACCGAATGTGGTTTAATAGCTCTAGAACGCTAATCCTAATATGAGAAAGTGCTTCCCCATGTCTTTCTTGCCAACCGGGCATGTTATGGTGCAATTTGGACAAAATTAGACAAAGTATGCTCTGAAATAACATTTTTGTGCGTTCTTAACACCAAATGTGGTTCAATAGGTTTAGAACGATTACCTTAATAAGAGAAAGTGCTTCACCATGTCTGTCTTGCCAATTGGGTACATTTTGGTGCAATTTTGACGTAATTGGACCAAGTATGCATCGAAATGACGTTTTCTTGCTTTCTTAACACCAAATGTGGTTTAATAGGTCTATAATGCTAATCCTAACATAAGAAAGTGTTTTCCCATGTCGTTCTAGACAACTGGGCATATTTTGGTGCAATTTGGACGATATTCGAACAACTATGCACGGAAATGTCGTTTTCGTGTGTTCTTAACACCAAATGTTATTCAGTAGGTTGAGAACGCTAATCCTAACATGAGAACGTTCTTTCCCATGTCTTTCCTGCGAACCGGGCACGTTTCGGTTCGATTTGGAAGAAATTGGACCAAGTCTGCAACGAAAAGACGTTTTCGTGCGTTCTTAACACCAAATGTTGTTCAATAGGTCTAGAACGCTAATTCTAACATAAGAAAGTGCTTCCCCATTTCTTTCTTGCCAACCGAGCATGTTATGGTGTAATTTGGACGAAATTGGACCAAGTATGTATCGAAATGACGTTTTCATGCGTTCTTAACACCAAATGTGGTTCAATAGGTCTAGAATGCTAATCCTAATATGAGAAAGTGTTTTCCCATGTCTTTCTTGCCAACTGCGCATGTTATGGTGCAATTTGGAATAACTTGTACCAAATATGTCCCGAAATGATGTTTTTGTGCGTTCTTCACACCAAATGTGGTTCATTTGGTCTAGAATGCTAATCCTAATTTAAGAAAGTGCTTCCCCAAGTCTTTCTTGCCAACCAGGCATGTTATGGAGCAATTTGAACGAAATTGGACCAAGTATGCACTGAAATGACGTTTTCGTGCGCTCTTAACACCAAATGTGGTTCAATAGGTCTAGAATGCTAATCCTAATATGAGAAAGTGCTTCCACATGTCTTTCTTGCCAACTGGAAATGTTATGGTGCAATTTGGTATAAATTGGACCAAGTATGCCTCGAAATGACGGGTTTGTACGTTCTTAACACTAAATGTGGTTCAATTGGTCGAGAATGCTAATCCTAATTTGAGAATGTGCTTCCCCAAGTCTTTCTTGCCAACCAGGCATGTAATGGTGCAGATTGGAAGAAAATTGAACCAAGTATACACTGAAATGACATTTTCGTGCAGTCTTAACACCAAATGTGATTCAATAGCTCTAGAATGTTAATCCTAATATGAGAAAGTGCTTCCTATGTTTTTCTTGCCAACCGGGCATATTA
This sequence comes from Dryas drummondii, assembly GCA_003254865.1. Classification (NCBI taxonomy): domain Eukaryota; kingdom Viridiplantae; phylum Streptophyta; class Magnoliopsida; order Rosales; family Rosaceae; genus Dryas; species Dryas drummondii. The sequence continues at coordinate 31,573 of QANW01007949.1, read as the reverse complement.
TGGTGCAATTTGAATTAAATTGGACCAAGTATGCCCCGAAATGACGTTTTTGAATGTTCTTAACACCAAATGTGGTTCAATTGGTCTAGAATGCTAATCCTAATTTGAGAAAGCGCTTCCCCAATTTTTCTTGCCAACCAAGCATGTTATGGAGAAATTTGAACGAAATTGGAACAATTATGCACCGAAATGACATTTTCGTGCGCTCTTAATACCAAATGTGGTTCAATAGGTCTAGAATGCTAATCTTAATATGATAAAGTTTTTCCCCATATCTTTCTTGCCAACCGGGCATGTTATGGTGCAATTTGGATTAAATTGGACCAAGTATGCCCTGAAATGACGTTTTTGTGCATTCTTAACATCAAATGTGGTTAAATTGGTCTAGAATGCTAATCTTAATATGAGAAAGTGCTTCCTCATGTTTTTCTGGCCAACCGGGCATGTTATGGTGCAATTTGGATTAAAATTGGACCAAGTATGCCCCAAAATGACGTTTTTGTGCATTCTTAACACCCAATGTGGTTCAATTGGTCTAGAATGCTAATCCTAATTTGAGAAAGTGCTTCCCCAAGTCTATCTTGCCAACCAGGCATGTTAGGGAGCAATTTGAACGAAATTGGACCAAGTATGCACCGAAATGACATTTTCATGCGTTCTTAACAGCAAATGTGGTTCAATAAAACTAGAACGATAGCTCTAATAAGAGAAAGTGCTTCCCCAAGTCAGTCTTGCCAACCGGGCTTGTTTTGGTGCAATTTCGACGAAATTGGACCAAGTATGCACCGACATGACGTTTTCGTGCGTTCTTAACACCAAATGTGGTTCAATTAGTCTAGAATGCTAATCCTAATATGAAGTGCTTCCCCATGTCTTTCTTGCCAACCGGGCATGTTTTTGATTCAATTTGGATTAAATTGGACCAAGTATGCCCCGAAATGACGTTTTTGTGCTTTTTTAACACCAAATGTGGTTCAATTGGTCTAGAATGATAATCGTAATTTGAGAAAGTGCTTCCTTAAGTCTTCCTTGCCAACCAGGCATGTTATGGTGCAAATTGGACGAAATTGTACCAAGTATACACCGAAATAGGTATGCACCGAAATGACTTTTTCGTGCGTTCTTAACACCAAATGTGGTTCAATTGGTGTAGAATGCTAATCCTAATTTGAGAAAATGCTTCCCCAAGTCTTTGTTGCCAACCAGGCATGTTATGGTGCAAATTGGAAGAAAATTGAACCAAGTATACACCGAAATAACATTTTCGTGCGGTCTTAACATTAAATGTGGTTCAATAGGTCTAAAATGTTAATCCTAATATGAGAAAGTGCTTCCCCATTTTGGGCATGTTATAGTGCAATTTCAATTAAATTGGACTAAGTATGCCCCGAAATGACGTTTTTGTGTGTTCTTAACACTAAATATGGTTCAATCGGTCTAGAATGCTAATCCTAATTTGACAAAGCACTTCCCCAAGTCTTTCTTGCCAACCAGTCATTTTATGAAGCAATTTGAATGAAATTGGACCAATATACACCGAAGTGACGTTTTCATGCGCTCTTAACACCAAATGTGGTTCAATAGGTCTAGAATGCTAATCTTAATATAAGAAAGTGCTTCCCTATATCTTTCTTAGCAACCGGGCATGTTATGGTGCAATTTGGATTAAATTGGACCAAGTATGCCCCGAAATGATGTTTTTGTGCATTCTTAACATCCAATGTGGTTCAATTGGTCTAGAATGCTAACCCTAATATGAGAAAGTGTTTCCCCATGTATTTCTTACCAACTGGGCATGTTATGGTGCAATTTGGATTAAATTGGACCAAATATGCCCCGAAATGACGTTTTGGTGTGTTTTTAACACCAAATGTCGTTTAATTGGTCTAGAATGCTACTCCTAATTTGAGAAAGTATTTGCCCAAGTCTATCTTGACAACCAGGCATGTTAAGGAGCAATTTGAACGAAATTAGACCAAGTATGCACCGAAATGACGGTTTCGTGCGTTCTAAACACCAAATGTGGTTCAATAAGACTAGAGCGATAGTTCTAAGAAGAGAAAGTGCTTCCTCAAGTCAGTCTTGCCAATCGGAATGTTTTGGTGCAATTTTGACGAAATTCGATCAAGTATCCACCGACATGACATTTTCGTGCGTTCTTAATACCAAATGTGGTTCAATAGGTCTAGAATGCTAATCCTAATAAGAGAAAGTGCTTCCCATGCCTTTCTTGCTAACCAGGCATGTTATGGTGCAATTTGGATTAAATTGGACCAAGTATGCCCCGAAATGACGTTTTTGTGCGTTCTTAACACAAAATATGGTTCAATTGGTCTAGAATACTAATCCTAATTTGAGAAAGTGCTTCCCCAAGTCAATCTGGCCAACCAGGCATGTTTTGGTGCAATTTTGACGAAATTGGACCAAGAATACACCGACATGACGTTTTCGTGTGTTCTTAACGCCAAATGTGGTTCACAAGGTCTAGAACGCTAATCATAATATGAAAAAGTGCTTCCTCATGTCTTTTTTGACAATCGGGCATTTTATGGTGCAATTTTAACGAAATTGGACTAGGTAAGCAACGAAATGACGTTTTCGTGCGTTCTTAACACCAAATGTGGTTTAATTGGTCTAGAATGCTAATCCTAATTTGAGAAAGTGCTTCCCCAAGTCTATCTTGCCAACTAGGCTTGTTAGGGAGCAATTTTAACGAAATTGGATCAAGTATGCACCAAAATGACGTTTTCGTGCGTTCTTATATCAATTGTGGTTCAATAAGACTAGAACGATAGTTCTAATAAGAGAAAGTGCTTCCTAAGCCAGTCTTGCTAACCGGGCATGTTTTGGTGCAATTTTGACGAAATTGGACCAAGTATCCACCGACATGATTTTTTCGTGCGTTCGTAATACCAAATATGGTTCAATAGGTCTAGAATGCTAATCCTAATATGAGAAAGTGCTTCCCCATGTCTTTCTTGCCAACCGGGCATGTTATGGGGTGATTTTGACGAAATTGGACCAAGTATGCATCGAAATGACGTTTTCGTGCGTTCTTAACACAAAATGTGGTTTAATAGGTCTAGAAGGCTAATCGTAACATGATAAAGTGCTTCCCCAAGTCAGTCTTGCAAACCGGGCACGTTTTGGTGCAATTTTGACGAAATTGGACCAAGTATGCACCGAAATGATGTTTTCGTGCGTTCTTAACACCAAATGTGGTTTAATAGGTCTAGAACGCTAATCATAGTATGAGAAAGTGCTTAACCATGTCTTTCTTGGGAACCGGGCACGTTTTCTTGCAATTTGGACGAAATTGAACATAGTATGCACTGAAATGACATTTTCGTAAGTTCAAAAGACTTTATGTTGTTCAATAAGCCTAAAACACTAATACTAATATGAGAACGTGCTTCCCCAAGTCTTCCTTGGGTACAGTGCACGTTTTGTTTCAATTTGGACAAAATTGGACCAAGTTTGCACCGAAATGGCGTTTTCGTGCATTCTTAATACTAAATGTGGTTCAATAAGTCGAAAATACTAATCCTAACATGAGAAAGTGCTTCCCAAGGTCTTTATTTGGAACAGAGTAAGTTTTGGTGCAATTTGGACGAAATTGGACCAAGTATGCACCGAAATCACGTTTTCATACGTTCTTAACACCAAATGTGGTTCAGTAGGTCGAGAACGCTAATCCTAGCATGAGAAAGTGCTTCCCCATGTCTTTCTCGCCAACCGGGCACGTTTTGGTGCAATTTGAATGAAATTGGACCAAGTATGCACTGAAATAACGTTTTCGTGCATTCAAAAGACATCATGTGGTTCAATAGGCCTGGAACGCTAATCCTAACAAGGGAAAGTACTTCCTAATGTCTTTCTTGCCAACCGAGCACGTTTTGATGCAATTTGGACAAAATTGGACCAAGTATGTACCGAAATATTGTTTTCGTCCATTCTTAACACTAAAAGTGGTTCAATAGGTCTAGAACGCTAATCCTAACATGAGAAAGTGCTTCCCCATCTGTTTCTTGCCAACCGGGAATGTTATGGTGCAATTTGGACGAAATTGGACCAAGTATGCATCGAAACGACGTTTTTGTACGTTCTTACACTAAATGTGGTTCCATTGGTCTAAAACGATAATCCTAATTTGAGAAAGTGTTTCCCCATGTCTGTTGTTGAGTGCTCATTTTACACTATTTTATGATACTAATTGTGTTTTGTTAGTTTGTGTTTGTTTTTATAGGATAAAATGAGCAAAGAAGAGAAAAAGAGCCAAAAGAGCCATTCTTAGACATTTCCTAGTCAAACTAGGAAAAGCGGAGAAATTCTGGTCACACCAGGAAAAGCTGAATTGAAGTCAAACTAGGATTCATAGTCTCACAAGAAAAGATCAAGCTTGAAAATGAAGAAATCATGAAGATCCGAGACCAAAAATCAGAAATCTTAATTAAACTAGAAAACTTCATCCAGATAGGAAATAGTGTCCTAATGGAGATAGGAATCATGAGGGGCATAATGGTAATTGTGAAATCCAAGTGAAGCTAGAAATCCTATGTTTATAAGGATTCCTAGGTGGACAAGACGAAGTGGTCAAAAGTCAAAGGTTCTAGAAGCTTATGGAATACATTGGGCCAAAGCACAAATGGAGAGAATCCATTTTCGACCAAGCCATTGGGCTTGGGCTGGGCACCACACTCATGAGGAGGAGCGGCATGGGCTGAAGCTAATGGCCTAGTGATTGGTGCATGGAGCTGATGGGTGATGTGTAATGGGCTTAAGTGAGTGTGGCCTTGGTCCATTAGGTTAAGTTACAGCAATCCCACATTGAATAGAAATAGAAACTGCAGCCCCATTTTCCTCTATAAATTCATCTTTATAACACAAAGAAAGGGTTCCCTTTTGCAAGTTCTGAAACCCTAGCCTTTGTTTTCTTGCTGCCTACCTTACTAGCTCTCTCTCTTCTTCTTTTCTTTTTCTTCACGCAGCCCTTCTCTTTCTTTGGAAGCTAATGCCACCACCCTCTCTTCTCTTTAATTTTATGCCGAACCCTAGGAGAAGTGTTGAATGTTTTCTTAGAACAAAATAAACATCTATTTCATTCCAAGTATTCTCGCAAGTGCACGAATCACATCAGTAGCAAAGCGTACAAGCACGAGGTCGATCCCACAGGGAATAGTTAATAAACAACAAATCAGTTCAAATAATCACAAGAATAACTAAATGGGGGGTTTTGGAAAGATGGAAATACACGCACACATCACCACACGCACACACCCTTTATTCTATCTTGCAATGTTAAGCTTTCAGTTTCAAATCAGATAAGCATGCGATAACCATCCAAGGCTAATGACAATTAATTCAAACACAATGTATTAAAGTTTGACTGCTAAAAAGGTTTGGCTAGTTACTTTCTCGCAATTGTTCTCCCAAGGCATAAACTAAGAGCTTCTTGGGCCTTCCTTAATCAGTTAACTTACATATTCCCTAGTGTTAAGCTAAGGCAGCTGTTACCCATGTAAGAGTCATTAAGATCCGTGAGAACGTCAAACATGCACAACATATAAGCTTTGACTATTTTCTTATAGAGGTCGCCCAACCCCATTACCAAGAATAATCCCTTATTCCCTTGTTACTTGTGATTTAGTGTCTTTGACTATTTCACAGCTAAACCTAACAAATAGACTAGATACAATTACCCTAACGTGGCCAGTCAAAGGATGCAAACAACTAGTGACGGATTCAAATAGATAATGGAAATTTAATACATGCAAACATCAAACTAATCGATCAAGAGACGGATAAACGATTTGTTAAAGCATGCAAATCCAATAATCAACCTACAACTAACATGCAAGATAGAATAAATAAACCTACATAATTAAATTAATAAAAGAAAACTGAAATAAATAAACTAAATCCCAATCCATATTAATATAATACTCAGAAACACAAAATAATAATAAAATCAGAATTATAGAAGAAAAGAAAAACGAAAATCAAGAGATACATCACTATGGTGGCTGCGGCAAGAAAAGAAGAAGAAGGAGGCACCTAGCAAGCTGGAGGAACCCACGGCAAGGTGAGCTAGGGCTTGCGTGATGGCTGGCTTCCTTCTCTCTCTTGCTTGTCACGCCACACACACACACTCTCTCTCTCTCTCTCTGATTTCGGCCTCTCTGAAAAATATAGGAATTAAAAGTCTTGAAGTCTGAAGGGATATGATATATTTATAGAGGAGAAATCCTTGTGAGGCAAGGCTAGGGTTTCTTGCGGCAGCAGCTAGCGTTAGGAGGAACTTGGGCTTGCGGCAAGGGCTTTGGCTTTGGGCTTAAGTGACACACGCCAGGCCTCCTAGGGTTTCAGTGCATGCGCATGGCTGCTGGTCTTGGCCCATTGGGCTTGCATCTTGGGCTGAAGTGGTTTGCACAAGGTGGGCTAGGGTTTCACTTCATGGGCTGCCACCTTGAGGCTTGCGCATTGGGCTCTATCTTGGGCTGGCGCATGCATACATGCATGGCCCCTTCAAATTTCGGCATTGCTTAGGCCTATAGCCCATTTGACTTGTTGACTTGCCATAGTTGACCTTTAACCATTGACTTTGACTTCCCATTTTGCCCCTCATTTTCATTTGAATTTGAATTCATTTCTTCCCTCCATTCATTTCCATGGATGTCCACCACCTTCTAGAAGCTTCTGGAACCTTGACTTTGTAGAGTTGACTTTGACAAACATTTCTTAGTGCGACTAGGATTTCTTGTAAATGAAGGATTCCTTATCCATTTCGACTTCTCGTAATGACCATATTGCCCCTAGGGTCTCCTAGTGTCATTAGGACTCCTTTCTCTAGTAGGGTTAGGTTTCTTAGTTCAACCAGGATTTCTCATTTCTAGCTCTGCAATGATGGTTCTGGACTTGATGTTTCCTAGTGTGACTAGGAATCCTCATTTGACTAGGATTTCTGCACTTTTCCTGGTTTGACCAAGATTTCACTCGTTTTCCTAGTTTGACCAGGAAATGTCCCAAAATGGCTCCATTTGCTTCCTTTTCCTATTTCTGCTTCATTTGACCTGAAAACACAAAAACAAGACAAGAAACACAAAATATCGAGTTCTAACACTCTAGGTTAAGGAATTAGTATCATAAAGTGATGCAAAATGCACACTCATCACACCCCCAAACTTAGATTTTGCTAGTCCTCGAGCAAATAAAATAAAGAAAAGACTCAAGACTAACTCTAACATCCCAACAATTGAATTCATGCGCACAACCATTAATCACATAGGAAAGCAAGGCATATAAGTTGCATTCTCCAAATTCTAATAACATTCCAAATAACATACCTCGCTCCTCTATTGTCATATAGGCCATTCTTGACACAAATCCAAGTGTTAGATAAACAAAACTAAATTAATACATACACAATAGATTTAACTCCAATCCTCACTGTGGCATACTCTCAATGATAAACACTCAAGAATTGGGTTGATATGTGCACTCAAAGATATATGTGAGAGGAAATATGTAACAAAAACAATTAGCTCACATATGTACATGAAATAACACTACAAGAAAAACCTTCATATATATCAGTGATAAACCGATATCTATTTAGGTTTCCAACCGATATAATGCGTGCCGATATCTATTCTCCCATATTACATATCGGTTATTCACTGATGTCTATATTATATTAGATATCGTATTTGTTTGATAATCCGATATGATATACCATCATTGTTATCAGATATTAATGATTTCTGATATCTTAAAAACTACATTCCGATATGTAAGATACTTATGATATCATTAGTAATTTTGAAACCGATATACAAAATGTATTCAATATCGTCTTGGTATTTAAAATCAGATATAAAATGAGTATAGCATATCGGTTTTGTAATTAAAATCTGATATAAAAGATGTATAACATATCGGTTTTGCAATTAAAATCTGATATAAATTGTGTATAACATATCGGGACTGTAATTAAAATCTGATATAAAAGATGTATAACATATCGGTTTTGCAATTAAAATCTGATATAAAAGGTGTATAACATATCGGTTTTGTAATTAAAATCTGATATAAAAATATTATTTAGATATCGGTTTTTTTTAAAAAAAATGATGTTGAAACTTCATTCCTTATCGTTGCATTTTTGCATAATCTAATATGCAATAGGCTTCTGATATTGATAACAACTAATTGGTAAATATCCATCCACGCAACAATTACTAAGCTTCTACACCATAATTCAACTTAAATTCTTCCATTCATATAAATGAATCCAACATCCAAACTCAGTAATGAAGTTAACAAAATAAGATTACAAATCCATATAGACTTATGGATAGCCCTCATCATTTATACCCCAAAATCACTATCCATCTCTAGCTAGCTAGATCCTAATTAAACACATGCCAACATGTACAAAAATAATGAAGGCATAACAGTGCAATTCAGCTAGGCCTAAATTCTGCCTATACAAAAGATTTGAATGTGAACTAGCTAGTATATATCTTCATATCTACAACAAAATGCTCAAAAAGTTACCAAAAACATGCATGTTAGTCTAAATAAAATTCATGGAAACATAATCTCCCCATTCAACCCGGACTTCATCTATTTGTTC
>QANW01007949.1:0-22743 GCA_003254865.1 Dryas drummondii | reverse complement strand
ACAAGCAAAGGAAATTACATAGAGTTATACTTAATTAAATTAGTCCAATGTGTAAGACATAAGAAACTTAAAGACTTAAGTAATACATAGACACTTACATAGAGATGCTTCCAAGTTGGTGATTTCGGACCTTTCCTTCCCGTAACCCCATTAAATTGTCTAATAGCACTAGTTCAGACAAAATATCAATTTAAGTTATATATCACAATTTAATATACAATCCATATTATGTAAGATGGTACATATTAATAGACACTTACGTGTTCACGACATCCATCCAGCCTGGGTTACTGGTTTGTCTTGGAAGAGGGTCCATGATGTGGACCACGTCCTTTTCTTCACTAATGATTGTCAAAATCCAATGGTTACTGTCAAATTGAACAATAATTAGCCAAAGAAATACACATGAGCATAAAACTAGCATTAAAACATCAACTAGTCAAGGGATACCCAGCATTGAATGGCACTAAAAAGACACGATCGCATTTTCCTTGCTGGAACCTATCTGCTAGGTGGGTTGATCTCCGCTCTGGGTTTCCAGCTCCCACAGAGATGCGTGCCGGGTCCACCAAACCAACCATGTCAGTCATGTTTGATTCGATCAGCCTATCGTACAGGTGCCTATCAATGTTTTTACAATGCATGTGTATCAGAAACAGTTCAAGTTGAGAAATAGTTGAATAAATTAATGCATGTGGTTGAAAGAGTACAATTACCTCATGTACACAACTAAGCATGTGGCTGAAAGTTCTTTCATCTGCAATAAGCTAGTAATATCCTCTTTTAATATATAAAGTCTTCGGACATCTCCAAAGACTTCTGGCTCCACTTCACTACTCATGACTTTGCCACTAGCGACCATTGTTTCCGTTGCAAATCGATACAACAACTTGCATTGCTTCGGGACATGTTTTTCAGCTGCTTTCTTCTTGAATAGCTCCTTCACCATGGTAGGAACCTGCTTTTTCTGTTTATAGGGTATCAAAGATAAACACGAGCTTGTTAGTGATTTACTAAGACAAAGACACATCAGACATATTGGAATTATGACCATAACTTTCTTGCGTAGCTGTGGATTTATTTTTCATTCATTTGGCAGATAATGGTATGCTGAATTGTGATAATTTGATTGGTCTCACTTATTTTTAATTAAAGAAGCAAAATTAATCTAAAACCAAAATTAAAAATTAAATAAAAGAAGAAAAATTGATTGGAAAAGCATTGAGCTCTTCCCCCTTTCTCTCCCCCTCCCTGCTGTGCAGTCTGGTTTTTCTTGTAGTTATTCATTTGTCTTCTTCCTCATATTTTCTTTTATTGTTCTCAAAGCTGATATTAGTTGGAATAATAGTAATGATGATGCATATAGAAAGTTAAACACAAAGCATAATATGAACTTTATTCAAATAGGAACAATCATGTGCAAAGATAGATAATAGTACTTTTGATAATGATTCTAATACTGAAAATATCATGTTCTTTCTGTTTTTATTTTTACCCCAAATCTGTCTTCTTCCTCTTTTTATTTTTCTTATTATTTTGTTTTAGTAACACCCACTCTGTCTTAATGTCTCTATACTTCAACCAACTATGAACTACCATCTCTTTTTCTCATCACAAATATGTTCTAAATATTATGGCCATTTGTTGTCCATGCTGGTTGGTGGAGATTCTAGAGAATGCTTTATGGTTCTATTTTAAAGCTAGTATGGAGGTTGCTAGCTAGTGTGGGCCCCCAAGGGATGAACCTCCCATTTATTTGCAAGCCCTTTTATAACGACTAAGGAGCTACTAGCTAGCACCCAAACTGGAAGCTTGCATGAATCAACTTAGAGTCTGCCTCCTGTGTGCTCTGATTTGGGTACTAGGTTTTTTTGTAGTGTTGGAATTGCTTGTTGAATTTGAGGTGAAAGGAAAAGCAATGCATGGCAGGGGAGCATGCAAACACAGATCATATGCAGCTGTCTAATACATGTTTAGCATTTTGATTTGCCACAATTGGCTTCATATACTTTGGATAGGGAATACTAGAATAATTAAAAGCATAAAGAGTAATGAAATGACCTCAAAAACTGAACTTCAAGTAATTGGCATAAATGACAAAACTGGACATAATTATATGTCTTGGAAAGGTCAATAAGTACTCAAATATTTCGGTAAGAAAAAATAGACTAGCAGTAACACTGGTAACTAAATAGCAGTAACAGACCTGAAGTTGGTATTTACCTTGTTGTTCCCAACGATAACAAGCTCTTGGGGCCAAGCCACATGGCTTCCAACAGCCTGCCCAACTGTGATTAACTCGTCCCTTACCGGGAAGGGAAGTAATGCTTCTTCCTTGTTGGCAATGTCAATTGAAACCCTCACGTTTCCCTCACCTAAGGGAGCACCGTGTACTGTGTTGGATGCCATATCAATCATTGTACCCCACGCAACAATGTTGGTGACATCTCCTACTGCCAGTTTGCATGATTTTCCCTACACAAACATAATAACTCATAAGCCTAAACCTAAAATCAGATTTGTAATGAATAGCTTTCTTTGGCTTAGAAACAATCAAACTGAAGTATATTACTTGTCATATGAAAACATGGCACCAAAGAATCATACGTTACCTTCATTGCTGCCTTTTCCATCTCTTCCACCGACACTACTTCAACTTTCTCTTCAACATCAACCTCTGCAGCCTGAGCCTTTTCCTCACCAAAGCAACTTGCTTTATCAGAGACCAGCCCTGTACCTGGAACTTGTTTTGGTGTAGCCACATTGTTCATTGACTCCAACTTCTCAATTCTGTCCAACAGCTCCCTATTGTTCCTTTGCAATATAGCCACTAGGTCTCTCTTACTCATGGTCATCTCATCCCTAGGTTTTTTTGGGATGTTGAAGTACACCGAAGGGTTGATATTTCCCCCCACACCCCTGACCCTGCCGGCATGCTCCGGAGTATCCAATGCCATGCTTAGAACATCATTAGCACCTTCCACCTTCAACTCTCCAGCTTTCACTTTGTCCATCAACTCGTCCTGCCAAAATAAGAAAAACATGAACAGTTTCAGCATATCACTACACAATCAATTATCCAACCTCAATCTGTGAGATTCAGTAGCTTACTATGACTTTAGCCACAGGCATCACTTCTTCACTCAAGTTCCCATTACAGTCTTCCCTAGCTTTCTTCCATAGGACACAGCGGTCTACATCATCTTCATCAACATTTTTCTTCCTCTATTCAGCATAAAATTAACCATATATATAATTAGTCCAACCTCCAATTCCCATTACATATAGTTGAAAGACAAATCAATTATGGGATTCTTATAGCCTTACTAATTCCTCCTCCAAGCCAATATATCCCTTCCTTGATAACCTATGATGATACTTCCGCTTTGCAGTTCTCTGCCTTTGCGCTTCGTGTAGTTCCTACGATGACGACACCACATACCACAAACATTAGACCCTAAATGGAAGCTAACAAACATATATATGTACCACAAACTTTAAATTCTAAACTGAAATCTTTACCAGAAAATCATTTGATAATCGTTGAGCAACAAAGGCAGTCCAATCCTCCGGTGCAATAAAGTCGTACTCCTTCGGTCGGGTCTGCAAAGCTTCCGCTTCCGGGTCATCTTTGAATGGCAATATGTATTTGGTGGTTAATGTAGTCTTGAAAGACCTCCATTTACTGCCAGCAGATGACAACACCCATTTCCTGCTTTCTTTGGCCAACTCAAATGCTTTCTACAAGGAACAAGTATAATGCTTATGCGACTGAAATTATAAAGCTTATGCGACTGAAATTATAAAGCTTATGTGACTGAAATTATAATGCTTATAATGAATTGAAGATGAAGCAAGTGTGTAACAAGTGTATCTAAAGGAAGTGTGTAATGAAAGAAAAATGCTTATAATGTGGCAGAGTATTATGTGGTAGTATATATAATTTATAAACTTTTTAATTAAGACACATAAAAATTCAAATGACACTAGGATTATAAGAAATTTTATGAAGGTCTTAATTACCTGAACATCGTCCCAAATGTTCTGCTTTAGGTCATCTGGCACTTTCGGCCAGCGAGTATGCGTAATAGGTATAGTTGTCCTTGCCAAAACTCCTATATAAGAAGCCAAGTACAACCTTGTTTCCCCTACTAGCAAGCCATGTGAGTTGTAATCCACTTTCAGCTTTCGACCTAAAGCCTTCTTAACGACTATTTTGTGCATCTTTGTAACACCGCGTGAGGATTTGCTGCTGCCTTCATTTGTAACAGTGTCCTTTGAAGTCGAACATGCTTTTTTGTTGTCCTTGGCCTTGGAAACTGCAGGTTTGTTGGCCTTTGATTTTGGGGTGGCAACCCTCTTGCCTTTGGATTTCGCAGCTGCAGCTTTTTTTCTTGATGGTGTAGCCATTATCAAGTCATATACCTGAAAACATTAGTAGCTTCAAAGTTAGAGCAATACTTACTTGTGTGCTTAGTAATGTGTAAACTGACAGGTTAGTGAATAAAGGATAACAATCAAGAAAAGACAAAGAGATAGAAACCTTTAAATTGAAGCTCGATCACTGAAATTAAGTGACAAATAAAAACTGAATAAATTGAAACCTTTAGATTGTCAATTTGTGTTTTTGGAGTGATCAATCCATACACCCTCACAATTATCCCTCTTGTAACTGTTATCATCCTCTCCTATTATATCATCAAATTCCTCAACAGGAGGTAATCCAAGGCTAAAGGATTGATGGTCAATAATGGTGTCCCCCAACTCATCCTCATGAGCACAATCATTAAACTCTCTATTTGGGACTGCAAGTACCACTGACCAATTAGAGTCTAGTGGGTCTTCTATATAAAATACTTGCTTCACTTGGGCAGCCAAAGCAAATACGTCTTTCTTATGACCTATCCTATTAAGATTAACCAATTGGAACCCTAGTTCATCTGTCTTAATTCCCTTATTGTTCTCTACCCATTGACATTTAAATAAGGGCACCCTGAAGTCATTATAATACAGTTCCCATATTTCTTCGATAACACCAAAGAAAGACATATCAGTGTAGACAGGATTTTTATCCTTCGCGCTTGCCACTTGCATTGTCTTTGCCACCAAGGTCACCCCACTGTTTTGGACTGTGCGTGTGGAATCACGTGCCTTTGTGTGATAATGGCAGCCCTCAATCTGATAGCCCTCATACTGCAACACACTCATAGGTGGACCTATAGCTAGCCGCCTCAACGAGGCCGTTATGCCACTGGATCCACCATTGATTAACTCTGCCACCTATGAGAACTAAGGTTAGGATGCCATTTTTAAAACAGAAACACAACACCAAATAGATGGCATTAGGCTAAGTGGTTTTTAAGGTAGCAAAGTAATACCTTGTCACGTAACCAATAGATAAATCTGCGGTTGTGCTCTTCTAGTAGCCACTTTTCACTTCTTTTTTTACTTGAATAAAGGGTTTTTAAGTAAGCCTTATGCTGTCTATAAACAGATAAAGTACAATTATTAAAACATGTAAATTATGCATTACAAAAACTGCTAATTAAGTATGTATTTAACACAATCAGTGAGCTTACTCGGCATACGAATCGCATTCAGCGGCATTCTCCAAAACACAGCGGTGAGCTTGTTCCCAAACTTCACGGTCTACATTAATTACCCTACCACCTGATAGAGGCTTACTAGTCTTTGGTGCACCCATACGCGAAGGGGGAGTACCAATTGCATGTACCCCAGATAAATATTCCGAGCAAAACTCCACGGCTTCCTCACCAATATAAGACTCAGCAATGCAGCCCTCTGGACGATTACGATTCCGGACATAACCTTTTAACACTTTCATGCCTCTTTCAAATGGATACATCCACCTATAAAAGACTGGTCCACACAATCGTACCTCTCTAATAAGGTGCACGGTTAAATGGACCATTATATCAAAGAATGAAGGTGGGAAAACCTTCTCCAGCAAACACAAGGTGGTTACAAGATCAGACTGAATTTTATCCAACTTGGACACATCAACCACTTTGGAGCATAGGGCATTAAAGAAGAAACACAGCCTAGTAATAGCATATCTCACATTCTTAGGCAAAACTGAACGGATGGCAACAGGTAGCAATTGTTGCATTAAGGTGTGGTAATCGTGAGACTTAAGACCGAAAAGTTTGAGCTCTTCCATGGATACTAGGGTTCGTATATTTGAAGAGTAACCTTCCGGGACCTTGATACTAAACAAACACTTGCATATAGCTTTTTTCTCATCCCGAGAAAGTGTATATGGAGCTGCAGGCAAAAATGTCCTCTTGTTCCCAATTTGTGGTGCCAAGTCTAGTCTTACCCCCATTTCCACGAGATCTAAACGGGCAGCCACCCCATCTTTTGTCTTACCTGGAATGTTTAGTAAAGTCCCAATGATACTCTCGCACACATTCTTCTCAATGTGCATTACATCGAGAGCATGCCTTATATGAAGGGACTTCCAATACTCTAGGTCAAAGAAGATTGATCTCTTCTTCCAACATGGAGCATGGCTTTCACCACCTAAGTTGTCCTTTCTTTGTTTCTTCCCAAAGATACAATTGATTCCTGAAACTCTTTCCAAGACTTGATGTCCACTTAGAGGTGTAGGAGGCTCACGCTCATCTTGCTTGTTATTAAAAGCAGCCATTTGTCTCCGATATGGGTGGTGGCGTGGTAAGAATCTTCTGTGGCCTTGGAAACAAATTTTCTTACCATGTTTTAGCCTAACAGAATCTGTGTTTTCTCCACATATGGGACATGCTTTATACCCTTTCACTGAGGCCCCAGACAAGTTACCATAAGCTGGAAAATCATTGATCGTCCATAGAAGTACAGCNGGGCACCTTGTTTCATCTTCATACTCCTTTCTATATAAGATACAATCATTCGGGCAAGCATGTATCTTCACATACTCCATTCCTAAAGCAGCCAATGTCTTCTTCACCTCGTATATAGACAAGGGTAGCACATTACCATCAGGTAGCATATCTCCAAAAGCAACCAGAAAATCAGAGAAGCTACTCTCTGTCAGCCCATGTTTTGCCTTCAGGTTGAACAATCTGACCAATGCAGATAACCTACTGTACTTATCACAACCAACATATAAGGGCATTTCCCCTTCCTCAACGAAACTCTGAAACTTGTCCGGATCATGATTGAAATTATCAAAAGCTCCTTCGCACATGTCTACTGTTTCAGAACCAAGAAAACCATATTGCTCATCCCTACAGACACTAGCTTCACCATATAAGCCATAACCAGTTGTTATACCTTTCATCAAAACCATGAAAGTACAAATGCTCCCTAACCACTTTTACCGTATACTTACTCAAGTTCCCACATCTATTGCAAGGACAATGGATGTAATTACGTTTGCCACTATTGCCTACTCCTAACCTTAGAAAATTCTCAACTCCCACCTCATACACCTTACTCCTTCTATCAGCATGTATCCATGTTTTATCCATTGAACTTACCGATATCAACTTCACATGAAGAGAAACTAAGTTAATTCAATACCAAATACCAATTAAAGATGCAAAATATATAGCTATTAAGACACCTATTTCCCATAACAACAATCTAGCAAAGTCACAATCCACAATTATTTTAGCATTCCCAACACAAAAACATGCAAAATAGCAAACATACAACACAATTTTCACCAATTTTTAAGCATATATATAATGCAAAAATAAGATGTTTCAGAAATTGCATAATGCAAACATATGTAAAAATAAAAGGGTATGGGGCTGGGCAGAATTTGTTAAATCATCTATGTAGCCTAGCTCTTTTTTTTCTTTTTTTGTTCTTTGACAGAATTTGTGCAGTCTAGCTAATTACATGAGAAAATAAATGAATAAACTCCACCAACATGATGTTTCCTACCAAGGCAGAAATGCATGGGAATAGATAGCAAAGGTATGGTTAATTAAATGCTTAGTGAGATGGTAAAGATTGGAAAATTATACGTGGATGGACTAAAGGCACCCTATAAGCAATGAGGAAAAAAAGCAGAAAAAAGTTACCTGCAAAAGCCTTCAGTTGCTTAAAGCAGAGATCAAAGGTTTTCCTTGCTTTTTCTGACAGTACGTTGCACCCTTACCATATAGGCATATACCAACAAACTCTGGGTATAAATGATTTCCCCGGAAGCAAATAAAATTTAAAGGCCCTGCAAAGAAATAAAACAAGTTCAGCCCCCAAATAAACCTGATTTCCTTTTAATTAGTGAAGGAATTTTGTATACAGACAACAACAAGAAACCTGCCACACTGCAAAATATCAGAAAATCTAAACCAATCTGAAAGGTTACTGGTTTTACTAAGATCCAAAACAGGGATCTTGTGCAGTTCATCTCCTATCCAAACTACAATGTTGCCTGTTTGGCCTCCATACTGCCACCCCATATATTGAAAACCCAATTTCAGATTCACCAGTACATACAAAAATACCAATAACCCACAACCAATTAATCACCTATAAATATTCATCTAGGATGAAGGAAATTTATGGTGATTGAGCCCGAACACAAACTGAAATTAAAAATCATCGATCAACTAACCAATGAATTTAGTTAACAATATAACGTCAAGAAAGGAAACAAAGGGAAAGATCCCAGCACAAAGTCAAAATACAAATCCCTATGAACAAAACTTGTAAACATAGCAAGATAGTTTCCTAGCAAATCTTTCTCAGTAACAGATCCTCCTAGTGAATTAAATACGTGACAATATCCTGTTCCAAAGAGAGAGAAATTGAAAATCAAGAAAACCCCTAATTTCGAGAAGCAAACGAACCTATGAAAATCCCTAATTTGAAGAAAAACCTAAACAACAACAAGAGAGAAGAGGACAGAGAGATAGAGAGAAGAGGACAGAGATAAAGAGAGAACCCAGGAGTGATGAGACTGAGCTTACCTTTTGACGCCGCAACCCAGGAGGATGAGATAGTTCGTACTTGACCGCCGACGGCAACTTCGACTTCGACGACAAGGTCTGAGTGAGAACGAGACGCGCGAGAGAGAAAGAGATCGAGTGTGTGTCTCAGTTTGTGTTTGAGAGAGTGAGAGAGAAGGAGATGTCTGCATAGAAGGGAATGTGTGTGTGTGGATATCGGGACTGGGGTTGGAACACTTAGCCAAAAATTTTAAGTTTGGGGAAAAAATTCCCTCGTGTTTTTTTTTGGTTAAATATAGATATCAGATATGACTTTTACATATCAGTTTTTAAAAAAACTTAATCAACAGGGAAAAATTAAGATATCAGAAAAAAAAAATAGTGATATGTTAATGAGTTTAGGCGTCGTCTAAAAAATTAACCGATATCTAAAAATATACGATATCGGTTAATGTAAAAACTGATATTAAAAAAGTGATATATATGAAGGTTTTTCTTGTAGTGTAACGGCACATTTAGAAAGAAATACTGATCTCATAGAAAGGAATCCAAATGCTTGAAATAGAATCAATGACCATAGGCTCCCTTCTCAAATAGACTCTACATAAGTGTAATACACACCTCTTGAAATCAGCTAGGGCTTAAATAGGGTTATAATGAAGGCTTAGGCTAGGATAGGGTATTGAAATGAAAGGAGAACACAAAGGGCTAAATCCATGGAATTGCAAGCATTAATAAAACATTCGGAGGTATACCTTGCTTCTTTACACGTCATAGCTCAAATTGAAGTCTTTTTGCTCACTTTTTCTTTTGAAACCGCCCCATCTCTTTTTCTTTGTTTTCTTTTCTTTTTCTTTTCTCTGGGCACGACATACATACTTTTCTGACACATTTTTGTATAAGCTATGCATTTTCACTTCTTTTTCACCTCAATCAACATGTAAACACATTACAATACCATAAATAGGGTAAAACGGGTAAAAGGGGTGTAGCACCCCCAAACTTAGGGTTTGGTATGGGGTATTGAAGAAAACGGCTTAAAAGGCTCAAAATGGGTAACTAAGGATAAAACATGTTATGGGTAGGCTTTTAGGCTATGGGGTACACAAACAGGGCCTAAATTCATTTCTCAAGAGTTATGCATATACCACATGCTTTGTGTACACAAGAAAAGAGTTCTAGCTCATTGATTCAAGATTATGCATATTCCAAGCAAATGACCAAATGAAAAATAATGAGATCAAAACAACGACTTATATGACAATGACAGAATCAGAGTGGCGCGCAACACTCAAGAATTTAAGAAAAGGGCTCAAAAGCTCACTTAGGTCATGCAAGTCTACTCTATTATGCATATAATCATTAGAAATGCAAATCACCACCTAAATTCATATCAACAAGGCCAATTGACATAGAATTGCAAGATATGTTACGGAACACTATTAGAATAAAAAGAACACCAAATATACATGTTGTTGTTTTCCTAGAGCAATTTAATTAACCTTTTTCCAGCTCTAAGTTAACTCGCAAGTGCACGAATCGCGGGGTAGCAAAGCTTGCAAATACGAGGTCGATCCCTCAAGGAATGGTATTAATGTTGTGATCACTAACTCAATTAAATTCAATTAAATCAAACACCAACTCACACACACGATAAGGGGGTTTCAGATTGGTTTTGAGAACAATGATCAATAATCATGAAAAGTAAACAAATTAAAATATTAAACTAAGAACAATGGATATAACAACTAGGGGTCGGAATCCACCACTAACATATTACTTACACAATCATGGACATATAAGAGCAATTAATTGACAAGATATATTGATAAAGTTGCCAGCCGGGAGGCCTTGATTATCGGACACTCACCTAACTATTGTCCTCCTAATGCATAAATTAGTTGATTGATTATCTCTTACTAACTTAGTTAACCCACATGTTCCTAGATAGCTTGATTATCGTCTACCTAAGCTGTTAACCATGCAAGAGTCATTATGATTATGTGAGAACGACAAACACATAGACCCTCTTAAGAGCATCTATGATCTCTTCCCTCAAAGATAAATTCTTAGGATATCTCTTTGTTACCTATTGAAACGGATGGCTTGATTATCACCCCCCAATTCCATAACAAATTCTAGATGCATACAACCTAAGGTGATCAATCAAAGATGTAATACAACTAAAATCAATTAAAGCAGAGGTCCAAGATTTATCAACATAAATTGCAATTAAAAACTCAATAATCCATGACAAACGTAAATAACATAGTTAGGGCTTCATCCTAGCCCTAGCTAGAAGTTTAGCTACTCATAACTAAAGTAAAAACAAAACAAAACATAATTAAAAACTGATGAAACCGATGGAAGAGAGAAGGAGAGGCCACGGCAGCAAAGTGGAGGTGGCTCCACCCTTGGGCGACGGCTTAGGGTCTGCGGCAAAGAAACCTTCTTCTCCTCTAGGGTTTCGGCAAAGACAAAGATGGGGGCTGGAGGCTTGCTTGAAAATAAAACAAAAGGTGGCTAGGGTTTTGCAGCAAAAGAGAGAAAGTAAGAGAAAGAAGAGAGCATGTAGAAGAAGTCTCTCACTTATGAAGGAGAGAGGTCTATTTATAGGGAACCTTGGGGCTGAGGTTTCTCTCATTCTTCAATGTGGGATTGACACTTTCCTTGCACATCAAGACTTGTAATTTTCGGCCAAGCATGGGCTTTGGGCTGATTTGG
This sequence comes from Dryas drummondii, assembly GCA_003254865.1. Classification (NCBI taxonomy): domain Eukaryota; kingdom Viridiplantae; phylum Streptophyta; class Magnoliopsida; order Rosales; family Rosaceae; genus Dryas; species Dryas drummondii. The sequence continues at coordinate 11,098 of QANW01007949.1, read as the reverse complement.
GCTCTTTTTGGGCGGAACCCACTTTTCTGTTCGCGGAACTGCTGCGCTACCCTCACTAAAACGGCCATATCTTGAGCTACACAACTCGGAATTGAGATCCGTAAAATTACCTGCGAAGCTAACATCCGTAGCTTTCCAACCATATATGGCATGACATCTGATTCGATCTGTAGAAATACAGAATCACTGTCGAAATTTAGTGTCCAGTTTCCAGGGTTTTGACTTTTTCTTCGACTAGGACTCCTTGTGATCTTTGACTGAATCTTGTGAGATTTTCCTTGAGCATGAAGGATTCCTTTCATTTGGGCCTTGGATCAGCTGAGTGGGTGCGAATTCCTTGGGCTTGCGGACTCTTGGATAACACAACCTGGGCCTCCACCATTTGGGCTAGCAATAGGCGCATGGCCTTGGTCCTTTGGGCTAGGGTTATGCGCATGGCCCATAGTGCATGGGCTGCATGTGTGGTCCATGTCATGTGATGATGTGGCATGGTTGACTATTGACTTTGACCTTTGACCAAAAGTCAACCTTGACCAAAAAGATTCCCCAAAAGATTCTGTCTGAGATTCTCCAAAGATTCCTTCAAGATTCCAAATCCTTCTAGAAGATTCTCTCAAGATTATTTTTCCTATTTTTTCCATTTTTAGCTCAAAATAGCCTCATTTAGCTTCTTTCTCCATCATTGCTTCATTTAACCTACAAAACACTAAAACACACCAACAAGACCTAAAATATCGAGTTCTTGCACTCTAGGTTAGGGAATTAACATCATAAAATGATGCAATTTGGACACTCAACACACCCCCAAACTTAGACTTTGCTAGACCTCGAGCAAACAAAATAAAGAAAAGACTCAAAACTGACTCAACTAAACCCAACAAACTTTCCCAACAAATGATTTCATGAGATTTGCCACCAATAATCATAGCAAAGCAAGGTATATAGGTTATTTAATCTTCTAATTCTAATAATGCTTCAACAACATACTTCACTCCTCTATTGTACATATAGCCCATCCTTGACATAAACCCAAGTGTTAGATAAACAAGACTAAATCAACATAAACAACATAGATTCAACCCCAATCCTCACTAAGGCATACTCTCAACAATAAAGCACTCAGAAATTGGGTTGAATTGTGCACTCAAAATTATATGTGAGAGAATTTATGTAAACAAAAACAAATAGCTCACATATTGGCATGAAAGAAAGGCACATTTAGAAGGAAGCAATGATCTCATGAAAGGAACATCAACATACTTGAAATAGAATCAATCACCATAGTCTTCTCTTTCATCTAGACTCCACATTAGGAACTACATTTCCCTTAAAATCAAATAGGGCTTTACTAAGGTTGTACGTAGGCTTGTGGTAGGGATATGATATTGAAATGAAAGGATAATACAAAGGCTACAAACTATGGTTTTGCAACATAGAATAACACTTTACAGGCATACCTTGCATACTTGCACTTCATAGCTTGAGCTTTGGACATTTGAGTACCTTTCATCATCATTTTTCTTTTCTTTTGAAACCGTCCCTTCTTTCTCTTTTCTTTTCTTTTTTTTTTTTTTCAAAACTCTTCTTTTTCAATTTCTCTTGGGTACGGCATACACTATTTTCAGCACATTTCTTTTTCTTTTGCTTTCAAACTATATTTCACATTTATTTTCAACCTCAAAGCCATAAAATTAATACAAAACCATAGATAATAGGTAAACAGGGTAGGAGTGTAACTCCCCCAAACTTAGGGTTAGGTATATAATGTGGTTAACAAAGAAAAAGGCTATAAGGCTCAAAAGGGATAACTAGGGATAAAACACAAAGGGTTGGCTTTTGGCTCTAGGTAACACAAACAAGGCCTAAAATCATCTCCTAAGATCCATGTAGTAATAGACATGTTTTGCATAGAATAAGAGAGAAGTTTTAGTTCAATGATTCAAATCATGTGTATTTCAAGCATTTGAACAAACGAATAAACAATGAAATCAAACAACGACTTAAATGACAAGAAAGGATTAGAGTAAGTATAAACACACTCAAGAATTGAAGTACAGGGCTCAATAGCTCATATAAGTCTCCTCTATCATGTATATGTATCTCTAGTCATGCAAATCACAACTTAAGCTTATGAAAACAAGGCTTAATTATAAAGAATCATGAAATAGGTTATGAAACAACATTAGAAAAACAAGAACACATAACCTATATAATGAATGCTAAACATGCTTTTCAATGGCTATAAACAATTCATCGACTTGTTGGGGACTCAAAAACTAAAACACTCAAAAACTTTGTTTTAAAAACAATGTTGCAATAAAGTTCTAAGGATCAATGACCTCACCAAGATGTAATGACACTTAGATGATTGCATTTTGATATGGGTTTGTCACTCTAATTGAAAACAAAACTAAATTTTTTTTTTTATTTTAAAAAGAAACCCTAGAAATCTAAAAACAAAAATGAATGAAATTGCCTTTCCCCCCAAACTTAAATGAAACATTGTCTCCAATGTTTTAAATAATAAAATCATGCAATGAACATAAAAGCATGGGAGAAATCAGAACAAACGAGTAAAACATAGAAAGAGTAGGGTTAGGACTTCCCTTTGACGCGATTAGGTCGACAAGCACACACACCTCCCCCAAACTTCTTTTCCTCCATCACTTGGGTTGCCTCCCAAGAAGCGCTAAGTTTGACGTCTTCAGCCGGACGTAATGACCGTTCTCTAATAGTAAACTTCCTCCAGGTGGGAGTTGAAGTTCGAATCTATATAAGGCTTGAGACGATGGCCATTCACCTTGAACACCGTTCCATTAAGTTTCTTATGTCCACCGCAGCGTATGGGTAAACATGGATAACTTCATAGGGTCCATTCCATCTTGACTTAAGCTTGCCTGGAAAAAGACGTAATCTCGTGTTGTAAAGTAGTACTTTATCACCAACTATAAATTCCTTTGGCACGATCTTCTTGTCATGGTATCTTTTTGTTCTCTCCTTGTACAACTTAGCATTCTCATAAGCAAAATGTCGAATCTCCTCCAACTCACTAAGTTGCAACATCCTCCTCTCACCAGCAGGTTTCAGATCAAAATTGAATTTCTTAATTGCCCAATAGGCCTTGTGCTCAAGCTCAACTGGTAAATGACATGCTTTTCCATAGACCAACCGGAAAGGTGACATACCAATGGGTGTCTTGTAGGCTGTGCGATATGCCCATAAAGCATCATTCAACTTGGTTGACCAATCCTTCCGATTCATGTTAACTGTCCTGATGAGTGTGCATTTTGCATCACTTTATGATACTAATTCCTTAACCTAGAGTGTTAGAACTCGATATTTTGTGTTTCTTGTCTTGTTTTTGTGTTTTCAGGTCAAATGAAGCAGAAATGAGAAAAAGAAGCAAATGGAGCCATTTTGGGACATTTCCTGGTCAAACCAGGAAAACGAGTGAAATCCTGGTCAAACCAGGAAAAGTGCAGAAATCCTAGTCAAATGAGGATTCCTAGTCACACTAGGAAACATCAAGTCCAGAACCATCATTGCGGAGCCAGAAATGTGAAATCCTGATTCGAACAGGAAATCCTGGTTGAACTAGGAAACCTAACCCAACTAGGGAAAGGAGTCCTAATGACACTAGGAGACCCCAGGGGCAATATGGTCATTACGAGAAGTCGAAATGGATAAGGAATCTCTCATTTTCAAGGAATCCTAGTTGCACTAGGAAATGTTGGTCAAAGTCAACTCTACAAAGTCAAGGTTCCAGAAGCTTCTAGAAGGTGGTGGACATCCATGGAAATGAATGGAGGGAAGAAATGAATTTGAATTCAAATGGAAATGAGGGGCAAAATGGGAAGTCAAAAGTGGAGGGCCCATGGGCCCTAGGGATGCCGAACCAAGATGGGCCATGCATGCACATGCATGGGCCCAAACCCTAGCAGCCCAAAGACCTTGCGCAAGGAGGAAGATGGCAGCCCATGCATGCGCATGCATACCATGCAAACCCTAGCAGCAAAGGAGCCCATGCGCAAGCCCAAGATGCAAGCCCAAGGTGGAAGCCCATGGAGTGAAACCCTAGCCCATCTTGTGCAAGCCACTTCAGCCCAACACATGTGAGCCCAAAGCACATCAAGGTCCAAGACCAGCAGACCATGCGCAAGGGAGGGGGCCTAGCTGACTTGCATGCGCCACTTAAGCCCAAGAGGACAAGCCTTGCCGCAAGCCCATTGCACCCTAACCCTAGCTGATGCCGCAAGCTACAAGGAACCCTAGCAGCCGCAAGTCACCTTCTCCTTGCCTCTCAAGGATTTCACCTCTATAAATATATCATGTACTTCAGAACCCTAGACACTCCTATCTCCTGCTAGTTTAATTTTCAGTTTTAGGTTTTTATTTTCAGAAGTTAGAGAGAGAGAGACCCGAATTCAGAGGGTTCTAGAGAGAGAAGGTGGCGTGACAAGTGACAGAGAGAAGGACCAGCCTGCTGCTGCAAGCCCTAGCTCACCTTGCCGTGAGTTCCTCCTGCTTGCTAGGTGCCTCCTTCTTCTTCTCTCCTTGCCGCAGCCACCCTAGTGTTTGCACCTCTGATTTTGTTTCTTTTTCCTTCTAGTTTTCCATTTTATTGTTGGTTTATGCTACTGAAATTAATTAGTTTATGATTCTGATTTTATTTAGTGCATGGCTCTGATTTCATTTAATTTATGCAATTTAATTTAGTTATTTAGTTTGTGCCCTTAATTTTGCGTTTCTAATTTTAATTGTTAAGCATGAATTGGGATTTCATTATTGTTGGTTTCTGTTTTTATTTATTTAAATTAAGTATGTAGGTTAGTTATTCTATCTTGCATGTTAGTCGTAGGTCGATTAATAGATTTGCATGTTCTAACAAATCGTTTATCCGTCTCTTGGTCTGTTAGTTTGATGTTTGCACATATTAAATTTCCACTATCTATTAGAACCCCCGTCACTAGTTGTTTGCATCCTTTGACTGGCCACCTTAGGGTAATTGCATCTAGTTTATCTGTTAGGTTTAGCTGTGAAATAGTCAAAGACACTAAACCACAAGTAACAAGGGAATAAGGGATTATTCTTGGTAGTGGGGTTGGGCGACCTCTATAAGGAAATAGTCAAAGCTTATATGTTGTGCATGTTTGACGTTCTCATAAAACTTAATGACTCCTGCATGGGTAACAGCTGCCTTAGCTTGAACTAGAGAACATGTAGGTTAACTGGCTAAGGAAGGCCCAAGAAGCTCTTAGTTTATGCATTAGGGGAACAATTGAGAGAAAGTAACTAGCCAAACCTTTTTAGCAGTCAAACTTTAATATGTTGTGTTCAAATTAACTGTCATTAGCCTTGGATGGTTATTGCACATGCTTATCTGATTTGAAACCGAAAACTGTTGATTGTGTTTTCTTAGAATAAAATAAACAATTACCTCATTCTAAGTTTACTCGCAAGTGCACGAATCGCATCAGTAGCAAAGCGTACAAGCACGAGGTCGATCCCACAGGGAATGGTTAATATGCAATAAATCAATACAATTAGGCACTAGAATAACTAAATGGGGGGTTTTGGAAGATGGAACGCACGCACACATCACCACACGCACACACACTTTATTCTATCTTGCAATGTTAAGTTTTCGGTTTCAAATCAGATAAGCATGCAATAACCATCCAAGGCTAATGACAGTTAATTTGAACACAACATATTAAAGTTTGACAGCTAAAAAGGTTTGGCTAGTTACTTTCTCGCCATTGTTCTTCTAATGCATAAACTAAGAGCTTCTTGGGCCTTCCTTAGCCAGTTAACCTACATGTTCTCTAGTTCAAGCTAAGGCAGCTGTTACCCATGCAGGAGTCATTAAGTTTTATGAGAACGTCAAACATGCACAACATATAAGCTTTGACTATTTCCTTATAGAGGTCGCCCAACCCCACTACCAAGAATAATCCCTTATTCCCTTGTTACTTGTGGTTTAGTGTCTTTGACTATTTCACAGCTAAACCTAACGGATAAAGTAGATGCAATTACCCTAAGTTGGCCAGTCAAAGGATGAAAACAACTAGTGACGGGGGTTTTAATAGATAGTGGAAATTTAATATGTGCAAACATCAAACTAACAGACCAAGAGACGGATAAACGATTTGTTAGAACATGCAAATCCATTAATCGACCTACGACTAACATGCAAGATAGAATAACTAACCTACATAATTAAATAAAATAAATAAAAGAAACAGCAACCAACAATAATGAAATCCCAATTCATGCTTAACAATTAAAATCAGAAACGCAAATTAAACAAACTTAAAAGCATAAACGAATTGAAATCAGCAACCTGAATTAATTGAAATGAAAAGACAAACTAGATAAACTCAAAAACTTAATTAAAAATATTCAGAAGCATAATCCAACAATAAAAATAGAAACTAGAAGGAAAAAGAAAGCAAAAATCAGAGGTGCAAACACATGGGAGCTGCGGCAAGGAGAGAGGAAGAAGGAGGCACCTAGCAAGCAGGAGGAACTCACGGCAAGGTGAGCTAGGGCTTGCGGCAGCAGGCTGGTCCTTCTCTCTCTCTCTCACTTGTCACGCCACCCTCTCTCTAATTCTCTCTCTGAATTCGGCTCCCCTTACAAGAAAATAAAAGCTGAAACTAAAAACCTAAAACAGAAAAATAAAACTAGGAGAAGAGAAGGGAATTTCGGCTGGAGTGTGTAGGTGCAAAAAAAGTGATCCTAGGGTTCTGAAAGAAGGGGGTTTATATAGAGGAGAACTCCTTGAGAGGCAAGGAGAAGCAACTTGCGGCTGCTAGGGTTTGCCTCTCCTAGTTGCTTGCGGCTTCAGCTAGGGCTAGCTGATCAGGCCCTTGCGTGTTGGGCTGCTCCATTTGGGCTTAAGTGGCTCACGCCAAGCCTATCTAGGGTCCCTCCCTTGCGCATGGGCTGGTAGTCTTGGGCTTTGGGCTTGCATGTTGGGCTTCAGTGGCTTGCACAAGATGGGCTAGGGTTTCAGTCCATGGGCTTCCACCTTGGGCTTGTCACCTTGGGCTTGCGCATAGCTCCTTCCTTGCTAGGGTTTACATGGCATGCATGCGCATGCATGGGCTGCCATCTTCCTCCTTGCGTATGGCCTTTGGGCTGCTAGGGTTTTGGCCCATGCATGTGCATGCATGGCCCACCTTGGTTCGGCATCCCTAGGGCCCATGGGCCCTCCACTTTTGACTTCCCATTTTGCCCCTCATTTCCGTTTGAATTCAAATTCATTTCTTCCCTCCATTCATTTCCATGGATGTCCACTACTTTCTGGAAGCTTCTGGAACCTTGAACAACATTTCCTGGTGCAACTAGGATTCTTTGAAAATGAGAGATTCCTTATCCATTTCAACTTCTCGTAATGACCATATTGCCCCTGGGGTCTCCTAGTGTCGCTAGGACTCCTTTCCCTAGTTGGGTTAGGTTTCCTAGTTCAACCAGGATTTCCTGTTCGAATCAGAATTTCTCATTTCTGGCTCCGCAATGATGGTTCTGGACTTGATGGTTCCTAGTGTGACTAGAAATCCTCATTTGACTAGGATTTTTGCACTTTTCCTGGTTTGACCAGGATTTCACTCGTTTTCCTGGTTTGACCAGGAAATGTCCCAAAATGGCTCCATTTGCTCCTTTTTCTCATTTCTGCTTCATTTGACCTGAAAATACAAAAACAAGACAAGAAACACAAAATAGCGAGTTCTAACACTCTAGGTTAAGGAATTAGTATCATAAAGTGATGCAAAATGCACACTCATCACACCCCCAAACTTAGATTTTGCTAGTCCTCGAACAAATAAGGAAAGAAAAGACTCAAGACTGACTCTAACATCCCAACAACTGAATTCATGCGCACAACCATTAATAACATAAGAAAGCAAGGCATATAAATTGTATTCTCCAAATTCTAATAACATTTCAAATAACATACCTCGCTCCTCTATTGTCATATCGGCCATCCTTGACACAAATCCAAGTATTAGACAAACAAGACTACATCAATACATACATAATAGATTCAACTCCAATCCTCACTATGGCATACTCTCAATGATAAACACTCCAGAATTGGGTTGATATGTGCACTCAAAAGTATATGTGAGAGGAAATATGTAACAAAAACAATTAGCTCACATATGTACATGAAATAAAGGCACAATTTAGAAAGAATACTGATCTCATGGAAAGGAATCCAAATGCTTGAAATAGAATCAATAAACATAGGCTCTCTTCTCAAATAGACTCCACATAAGTATATTACACACCTCTTGAGATCAGCTAGGGCTTTAATAGGGTTATAATGAAGGCTTAGGCTAGGATAGGGTATTGAAATGAAACGGAAACACAAAGGGCTACATTCATGGAATTGCAAGCATTAATAGAACATTCTGAGGTACACTTTGCTTCTTTGCACTTCATAGCTCAATTTGAACTCTTTTTGCTCACTTTTTCTTTTGAAACCGTCCCATCTCTTTTCTTTGGTTTCTTTTCTTTTTTTTTTCTTTTCTTTGGGCACGGCATACATACTTTTCTAACACATTTTTGTACAAGCTATGCATTTCCACTTCTTTTTCACCTCAATCAACATATATAAACTTGCAATACCATAAAAAGGGTAAAACGGGTGAAAGGGGTGTAGCACCCCCAAACTTAGGGTTTGGTATGGGGTAACAAAGAAAACGGCTTAAAAGGCTCAAAATGGGTAACTAAGGATAAAACATATAATGGGTAGGCTTTCAGGCTTTGGGGTACACAAACAGGGCCTAAATTCATTTCTCAAGAGTTATGCAAATACGACATGCTTTGTGTACACAAGAAAAGAGTTCTAGCTCATTGATTCAAGATTATGCATATTCCAAGAAAATGACCAAATGAAAGACAATGAGATCAAAACAACGACTTATATGACAATGATAGAATCAGAGTGGCGCGCAACACTCAAGAATTGAAGAACAGGGCTCAAAAGCTCACTTAGGTCATGCAAGTCTGCTCTATTATGCATATAATCATTAGAAATGCTAATCACAACCTAAATTCATATCAACAAGGCCAAATGACATAGAATTGCAAGATATGTTATGGAACACTATTAGAATGAAAAGAACACCAAATATACACACAATACTAAAACAGGCTCATAACAATCATGCACACTCAAATCAATTAGTTGGGGACTCAAAACGACCTGAAACAACCAAAATGACTCAAAAAATTTTTGTTTTTAAAACAATGTCGCACACTTCAAAAACATCACATCCATCACTAAGGTGAATGAGATCTGAAGAAACCGTGCATTTTAATGTGGGTTTTGACACCCTAAGTTTAAAAACACAAGAAAAAGTTTTTTCCTAACCTAAAAACACCTAAAACTACTAAAAACGAAAATTTTTTTTTTTTTTTTTCTAAAAACACTCAAAAACACTTAAAACGCCTAAAACACTTGTTCTAACCTAAAAACACTAACAAATGACAATTGCCCTTCCCCCCACACTTAAATGATACATTGCCCTCAATGTATATGAAATAAATGCAAGAATGATCAAATTAAGCGAAACGGGAAATTGCAAATATCCAAAACCAAATAAACACACCAAAATGAAAAATTGTCTTATGAAGCGAAATAAAGAAACTGTTTACTTGCATACGCAAGCGTGGACACTCCAAGGGTAGGCGCGGCCTCCTTGGTCCTCAATGACTCCTCCTCCATTATTCGAAACTAAAAACTTGGGTTGCCTCCCAATCAGCGCTTGTTTTTGTGTCTTCAGCCTGACATTGCCATCTCCTTTACTTGCGTCCTTTCCTCTTCCTCTTTCCATTACTACTCTCGGCATTCCCTAGGAACGAACTGAAGAAGCTCTCCATCTCGGACTTCTCCTCTCCATAAAAAGTGATCTCCTCGTTTTCTGGCATCTCGGAAGTGAGCAAATACACCTCTTGCTTGGTGTAGTGCCGAATCTTCATGGTACTCTCCAATGCTTTGTACTCCATGTTAGAGGTGCACAAAAATGGTCTCCCAAGAATAATAGAGACGTCGCCCGGAAGTCTCGGCACATCTAGCACTATGAAATCAGAGGGGATTAGTAATTTACGACATTTAACCAAAACATCCACAAGCATACCACGGGCTTTCTCGACTGAAGAGTTGGCGAAACGAATGTTCAAGTCAAACGGTTGCAAATCAGCCTCCACAAATCCAAGCCTCTCGAATACAACCAGCGGCATGACATTGATAGCTGAGCCATTGTCAACTAAGGCATTGGCGATCTTATGCTCCCCTATGCTGCATGGTATGACCAACGAGCCCGGATCCCTCTTCTTGCTTGGAAAAGTTGCAAAGAGATAACCACGAATCTCCCTAGGAACGTTGTGACTATGCCCCTGCTCCTCAACCTTAGTGATGTCAATGGTGGCTGGAAACTTAGTGATGTCAATGTCCGGAATGAGGGGAATCACTCGTGTATCAGCTTGCTCGTCAATCATTTCTAGATCCTCCTCTTCCTCACTATCACTGATCTCAATTACCTCCTTAGTTTTGACCACTCTCACTCTCTTTGTAGCAGTATTCCTCAAAATAGCATTTACATGCTCCTCATTCTTCGGGTTGACGATGGGCTGACTTGGCAATTTCCCCTTCTCTCTCTGACCCAAAGTAGTGGCAATCTGACCCATTTGACTCTCCAAGTGTGCAATAGCCTTCGAATTGGCTTGCATCTGCTGCTCGGTACGGTTCATGAAGGCATTGGTGCTTTGAGCAAGGGAAGTGGTGCTTTGAGCAATCTGAGCAATCTTGTCCTCCAAACTAGACCTCTCGGCATTAGGGTGCACATACGGCTTGTTGGTGCTCCCACTAGTTTGTTGTCCATTGTTGTTGCTCTATCGGAAATTCGGGTTGTTCTTCCATCCAGGGTTGTAAGTGTTGGAATATGGGTCATACGGCACCCTAGGATAGCTCCAGACCTGGTTCACTTGTTCCACGTCACCCCCTTGTCCGTGCACACTCATCATCTTCTCTTGAGCCAAAGATAACTTCTGCACCATAGTCTTGATTTCCAAAATCTGTCCCTCC
>QANW01007858.1:27126-73923 GCA_003254865.1 Dryas drummondii | reverse complement strand
TCTAGCTAATCACACACCACTGTAGTTGTGGATAACACTGGGATGCCTACTGTGATGGGTCCTCTGAGTGTATAGGATGTCACTTGATCCTTGGTGTGTTTGATTTGTGTTGTTTTACTGAAGTGGTTTTTGGTTTTTAGAAGTCAATCTGGAGTTTCATATTTTCGTTACTGAACCGTCTGAGTTGTGTTTGTTTGACTAGTTCGTGAGTGATCACATAAACCAAAAATTGGGGTCCGATCACTGAAAGTGAAATTAATCAAGTTTATTAAGTGAACAGATCACCTAAATTAAACTTTCAATTGGTATCAGAGCGCTACTCTAAAAGCAAATAGAGAGATCCTAGGGTGTTGTTTGTTTTCTAGGTGTGTCTAGATGGAAAGAGATCGCGTTGCAGGATCTTGCAACTCTCCTCCATTCTTTGATGGCAGCAACTACGCTGCTTGGAGAGAAAGAGTCCAAATCATTTTCCGATGGTACATGCAACTCTCCTCCATTCTTTGATGGTACATGCTAAATTTGAAGAAATTAGGATGAAAGAGTCCGAATCATTTTCCGAGTTCTATGAAAGGTTGGAAGCCCTCACAAATGAAGCCATGTCCCTAGGTAAACCTTATGAGGAGTCTACCATTGTCCAAAAGGTTCTTAGATCTCTACCTAAGAGATTTCAATCTAAGAAGCATGCAATACAAGAAGTCCAAAATTTGGATGAACTCAAAATTGGTAAATTGGTAGGAAAGCTTAAAACCTTTGAGATGGAACTTGAAATGGATGAAAGGGACAGCAAGAAGTCAAAGGATATTGCTTTGCAAAGTGTCAAAGAGATGAGTGAAAACTTGAGTGAAAAATCATCCATGTCCGATGATGAGGTTGCCCTTTTTGTCAAAAGATTTAGACGAATTCTTAGAAATAAAGGGAGAGAAGCTAGGACTAGTGGTAACAACTTTAAGGAGTTCAAATTCAAACCTCAAGGAGAGAATTCATTTGAGAGAAAACAAGAGAGGAAGTCTAACTTTAAAGAAGGAAGAACAACCAAGAGAGATGTGAAATGTTACACTTGTGGTGGAATAGGTCACATAGCAATTGAATGTGCAAACAATAGAAAGAATTATTCTTCAAGTAAGAATAAAGCCATGAAAATCACTTGGAGTGATAGTGAGAGTGATGACTCAAATGATTGTGAGTCTTCTTCCGATATTGAGGGTGATGAAGTTGCATTTGTTGCATCAATCAAGGAGATTGAACAAGTTGATGGTGGGTCTGACTCAGAATCTGCTCCTGATGATGAGTCTTACACTGCACTTTGTGATAAGTATGACTTACTTTTCACCGAAACTCTTAGCATAAAGGAAGAAAATCAGAAACTAAAGAATGCTAAATTGAAATTGTGTGAGAAGATTGAGTCATTAGAGAGTGAATTAGAAAGTGTGGCTATCTTGAAACAAAATTTTGAGAGTCAAGTCAAAGTGCTCAAGGAGAGCAACATCTACTTTAAATCTTTGAATGAGAAACTTCAAAAAGAAGTACATGAAGCAAATGAGAGCATTGATGAGCTCACCATTGGAGTTGAAAAGGTTGATAGGATGCTTAGGATTGGAAAGCATCATGGGGACAAGACCGGTTTGGGTTTTAGTGAAAATAGTCCTAGTGTATCCAACACAAAGACCATTTTTGTCAAGTCAGAATCAGATCATAGTGTCAAAAAAGGTCTAGGTTTCATTAACATTGGTCAAAATGCATCTCATTCTAAGTCAAGTCAAGCTCCACCAAGTGTCACACAAATTGATTGTTCTACTTCACTTAGAAAAACAAAGTTTGTCCCGGTTTGTCATCATTGTCATGTCAAGGGTCACATTAGACCAAATTGCAACAAACTTAGAGGAAAGAAATCAAGTGAACCAAAGAGAAATATTTCTCTACAAGAGCAAGTGAACAATCTACTCAAAGAGGTAACCAAAATTGCCTTACTTGTCACCCCACTTCCCAAAAATAAGCCAAGTCCACATCAAAGATGGGTTGTGAAAAGCTTCACTAAATGTCTAGTAACCTTGAATGCTTTTTCAGCCACCAAGAGGAACATTTGGTACCTAGATAGTGGGTGTTCCAAACATATGACGGGAGATAAGGAGGTCTTTACCTCTCTTGCTCCTTATGATGGTGGTAGTGTGACTTTTGGAGGAGGAGAGAAGTCTTATGTGAGTGGAAAGGGGGTTGTATACATTCCCGGTATTCCCGAATTGAAAAATGTAAGATTTGTTGATGGGTTGAATTCTAATTTGCTTAGTATTAGCCAACTTTGTGATGAATGGGGTGGTGAAGTGTGTATGTCCAAGAGTGGATGTAGAATTGTTGACTCCCAAGGAAAGGAGATCTTGAATGCCCCTAGGTCTAGGGATGATTGCTATGTGTTTGATGGCAATGTTGGAAAAATTGAGAATACTTGCAATAGAGCTATTGATGACTCTAGCTCTCTTTGGCATCAAAGACTTGGTCACATAAATGTTCATGACCTTTACAAGTTGTCTAAGCATGAGGTTGTTAGAGGTCTTCCAAAGATAGGAAAGCCCAAAACTTTTATTTGTGGTACATGTCAAATGGGGAAACAAACCAAAGAACCACACAAAAGAGTCAAAGACATAGGCACCTCTAGGACACTTGAACTAATTCACTTGGATTTAGTTGGTCCGGTCCAAACCTTGTCAATAGGTGGAAAGAAATACATTCTAGTCATGGTAGATGATTTTTCTAGGTACACTTGGGTGTCATTTCTTAAGGACAAGTCGGAGACATTTCATCATTTTGTCAAGATTGTGAAACTGCTGAAAAGTGAAGGTATGTCGAGTCTATCAACCCTGTCCAGAATTAGATCAGACCATGGTACTGAGTTTAAAAACTCTCAATTTGATGAGTTTTGTTGTCAAATGGGTATTAAACATGAATTCTCAGCTCCAATAACACCCCAACAAAATGGAATCGTTGAGAGAAAGAATAGGGTTTTGATTGAGATGGCAAGAGTGATGTTGAATAGCAAAAATCTTGCTAAACATTTCTGGGCTGAGGCGGTCAATATAGCATGTTACATCATAAATAGAGTCTACCTTAGGCCGGGAACCAAAAAGACTCCCTATGAACTGTGGAAGGGTAGGAAACCTAAGGTTACACACTTTAGAGTGTTTGGGAGTGCATGTTACATCCTTAGGGATAGAGAACATTTGGGTAAATTTGATTCTAAGAGTGATGAGGGTCTGTTTTTAGGCTATTCATCAAACAGTAGAGCCTTTAGAGTCTTCAATTTGCGAACAAATTCTATGTTGGAATCCATAAATGTGAAAATAGATGATCATGATGCATCTATTGAAATGGCTGCAGATAAGGATGGATTGTTCCCACAATCTAATCCTAAAGAGGATAATTTGGTTAAAGAAGAGTCCAAGTCAGGCAGTGATGAACCTACTGATGACTCAAAAATTGTTGAGTTTGATAAGTCAGAGAGCGAACAAAATGACAAAACCTTGAGTGACAGATCTGAAAAACCAAGATGGGTGAGGTGTAACCATGGTGAAGATGTAATTCTAGGTTCTTTAGACCAGCCAGTCAGGACTAGAAAACAAATGGCCAATGAACTTGCTCATGTGTGCTATGTTTCCATTGTCGAACCTAAAAATGTCAAAGAAGCACTCAATCATGAGGAATGGGTGAGTGCAATGCATGAGGAATTAAACCAATTTGAGAGAAACCAAGTGTGGACTCTTGTAGAAAGACCAGCCAACACAAATGTCATTGGAACCAAATGGATCTTCAAAAATAAATCTGATGAATTTGGGAATGTAGTTAGAAACAAGGCTAGGCTTGTTGCTCAAGGGTACTCTCAATTAGAGGGTATTGATTTTGATGAGACTTTTGCACCCGTTGCTAGACTTGAGTCCGTTAGGTTGCTTTGTGCCATTGCATGTCATCTTAGGTTCAAATTGTATCAAATGGATGTTAAAACAGCGTTTTTAAATGGTTACTTGAATGAGGAAGTTTTTGTAGAACAACCAAAAGGTTTTGAGGATCCTCACATGAGAGATGGTGTTTATAAATTGAGGAAAGCCTTGTATGGGCTGAAGCAAGCTCCAAGAGCTTGGTATGAGAGACTCTCTCATCACTTGTTGTCCAATGGGTATCAAAGAGGGTCGGTTGACAAGACCCTATTTGTAAAAAGGTTGAAAAATGATGTCTTGATTGCTCAAGTTTATGTGGATGATATTGTCTTTGGTTCAACTTCAAATTTTCATGTTAAGAGATTCATTGATGTAATGTCTAGTGAATTTGAAATGAGTCTAGTTGGTGAAATGAATTTCTTTTTAGGGCTGCAAGTTAAGCAAGTAGATAGTGGGATTTTTATCTCTCAATCTAAGTATGCTAGAAACTTGGTCAAAACGTTTGGGCTTGAGTCTTCCAAAGTGGCTACTACTCCAATGAGTAAAAGCTCCAAACTTCATAGGGATCCAAGTGGTAGGCAAGTGGACCAAACCTTGTATAGAAGTATGATAGGAAGTCTCATCTACCTCACAGCTAGTAGACCGGACATATCGTTTGCGGTAGGAGTGTGTGCTAGGTTCCAAAGTGATCCCAAAGAATCCCATTTGTTTGCAACAAAAAGAATCATCAAATATGTGAGTGGGACTCTTGACTATGGGTTGTGGTATACCCATGATACCAACACTAAATTGGTTGGATTTAGTGACTCCGATTGGGCTGGGTGTAGTGATGATTTGAAGAGCACCTCGGGTGGTGCTTTCTATGTTGGGAATAACTTAGTGTCTTGGCATAGCAAGAAGCAGAATTCTGTCTCTTTGTCGACTGCTGAAGCTGAATACATAGCAGCAGGGAGTTGTTGTACACAACTCATTTGGATGAGACAAATGTTAGCCGATTATGAAATTGATGAGAAAACTTTTCTCATTTATTGTGATAACATGAGTGCTATAGATATCTCCAAGAACCCGGTGCAACATACTAGAACCAAGCATATTGACATAAGACATCATTTCATTCGAGATCTTGTGGAGAGTGGAACTCTTACTTTGACTTTTGTTCCTTCCGAACAACAACTTGCAGACATCTTTACAAAAGCTCTAGAGAATCCAAAGCACATTAGTCTTCGGAAGTCAATTGGCATTTGTACACATGCATGAGTCCTTGTAGTTAAATGTGCTTCATTGTTTAAGTTTCTTTTATTTGGTTAAGTAGTTTTTCTTTTAAAGAAAATAACCACTTTGAAAGGTCTTAACATTATTTGTCACACTCTCTTTGATATTCAAAAAGGTTCTTGCATAACATGAGTCATGTCAATAAGCATAATCCCTCCTTCTTGTCAAATGTTAGCCTTGAGATTTTTTTTTTTTAACACTTTGTCATAATCAATCAAACTTGTTAAATGCTTTTCAAAGACAATTTGTTTGAGGATGCAATTTAGCCCTTCAATATAATTCCTCATTTGTGACCCATCTTCAGCTAAACTTTCCTCATTTGAACAAATGTGCACCATACAAAAATAACAAAAAAAAGGAAGTGTGACCAAAGAAGTCACGGCCCTAGGGAGAAATAAGGTGTTTTTATGGTGTTCTAGGGTAAAGAGTCGCAAAATTGGACCAAATCATTGCACTTAACTTGGGATGTGCCTAAACAAAACAAATGAAAATAATTTTCTCATAGCCATTGTCATGAGTTGAAAAACTTTGTTTTCAAGATTTGTTCCCAAATTAGAAATTCTCTTGAGTGGTTAAATTCTAATCTCTTGTTGTGGATGAAACTTATTTAACCTCTTTGGTTGTCTTTGACATTGTTTTTCCATCTTGAACAAGTCTTGAATGCTAGCATTGACCTCCCTATATCCCAAATATGCTTATTTTCTTGCACAAAATTTGCAATCTTCATTTTCCATATCTATTAGAGTGTTGTCATTGGTGGTTAATGCATTTCAATTGTGTTTGTTGTTTTGTCAAAAATAAAATCCCTGAAGCACATCTAACTCGTAGATTTTTCTTGTGTGTCATTGCTTCCAACTCTTCCAGGATTCCTCTATCTCTTTGTCAAACCACATGACTGTTTTATGCTCCAGTTCTGTTCTGTACGAACTTTGTCCATTTTGTCTGGTCTACAACAGTCACACAGAGTCATTTTCACAGGACCATTCTGCACCTTGGATTACTGTTCATTAAAGGGCATTTCAGACTTTTCTGCATACCTAGGTTCTTCTCTAGCTGTCCCTCATATTACATGTCTATATTCTGCAAGCCCGGTATTGAGATGTTGCATTTAGGGGGAGTTTGTCTTTAGGGAGAGTTTGTCTTTAGAGGAGTTAGAATTTAGGGGGAGTTAGACTTGTATAGAATTTTACTCTTTCAGCATGTATTTTTCTCTTCATATCTCTCCAACTTTCTGTGCTTTTGAACTGAACTTTCCTTTTATGAATGTCCTTTTGTCTTTCCATGACAAAAAGGGGGAGAATGTATTTGTTTANAAGCCCATGTTCTGTTTTTTATTAAACATGCATGCGCATTGCACATGGCTTGGTTCCCCTACTGTAGCAATCAGATCTGATTGCATCTTTGCCATTCACGCCACACACCTTCACACATCAGCACTATTCATCATCTTCCCCATTTCTGATTTTTGCAAAATAAAGCAAAATTCCTTTTTACAGCTCCTCTTTCCTATCCTTAGAAATACTAGGATACCCCTCTAGGACAAAGAGAATATGCCCCTCATTCGTCTCTTGTGGATAGCCATTGATTGGCTTCCATGTGGCTTAGGCAAACATGAAAGTGGCGTGGGTGTGTACGGGTATATGGGGCATTCTGTTCAGATCTTTTGGTGTGTGTGGATGAGCATTTTGAGCGTGTATTTTTCGGTTTTCATGCCTAGGTATTTTCGAGGTTAAGTGCTCATCTTTAACATTTTCAGAAAATGGTCTTTTAATTCTTGAAAAATCAAAAAGATTTTCTGAACTTGTTTTTGTTTAATCTAAAATTCTAAATGGGTTTGAGTGCTTAAATCTTTTCATATATTCTTCAAACACCTTCATTTTAGATTTTAGTTGAAGGATTCAATATCAACCTTTTCACGCCTATAGCTTGAGAAAGTTGATCTTTGTTTTTGAATCCTACATTGGCATATCATGTTCATGCATTGATGTATCTACTGGGCTTGGTGCAAATTGGTGCCATAGGTTGATGAGCTTGGAGTGGAGCTGCCTTCTTCATGAATGACCGATTGCCTTGCTTATGGAAGTTGCACAAACGGGTAAGAAAGCTGCCACTTAGTTTAGGACTTAGTGATTGAGCTTGTGTGCTGTGTGCTCCCTTTGTATTGAACTTCTCATTTAGTGGATTGCCTGGTCAGCTGGATAGACCCCCAGTTTTTACCCTTTGTGGTTTTTCTGGGTGAACATATTGTGTGCATCTGTCTTTCTTATTTGTGTTGTTATGTTTACTGACTCACTCAACTTTTAAACACAAATCTGTACTGTAGCTATTTGCTTGAAATTGACATATGCCTTATATAATTATCTAGCTAATCACACACCACTGTAGTTGTGGATAACACTGGGATGCCTACTGTGATGGATCCTCTGAGTGTATAGGATGTCACTTGATCCTTGGTGTGTTTGATTTGTGTTGTTTTACTGAAGTGGTTTTTGGTTTTTAGAAGTCAATCTGGAGTTTCATATTTTCGTTACTGAACCGTCTGAGTTGTGTTTGTTTGACTAGTTCGTGAGTGATCACATAAACCAAAAATTGGGGTCCGATCACTGAAAGTGAAATTAATCAAGTTTATTAAGTGAACAGATCATCTAAATTAAACTTTCAGAGATCGTGGTGGTGCTGGGCTGGGCGACACACTCGAGTAGGTGGACGAACAGTGAGATGCGCTCACGGCGGCTGGGTGGTGCGCAGTGAGTCGTGAAGGGCACACTCGCGGAGGGCAGTGCGACGCAGGAGCAGGGAACACTCGCTGTGGCTGGGCGATGCGCAGTGAGTCGCGAAGGAGCAGGGCACAATCGCGGTGAATGGGCGATGTGCGGTGGGTCACAGAGGAGCAGTGCGACACCCCTTGCGGCGGTTGGGCGGCGTGCGGTCAGTCACGGATAGTCACGGTGCACGGTCAGTCACGGACAATCGCGGTCAGTCCAAGCAGTGGTCGTCGTGTAATGGGTCGCGAGGGAAATGCTGGGCTGGGTCGTGAAGGAGACGCACTCTGTACTGATATAAGTACCGAGAAGAAGAAAACAGGTACTTTGTCTCTGTGGTAATCAATTTGAAAACAAAGAGCAGTAGATTTTGGATTTTATGGGTAAATCACTAACCAAATTAATTTAGTGATCAGAAAAAAAAACAACCCACAAACATGAATACCCTCTGGTTCCTAAGAAAGAGAAGAGGATACCAGAGTCGGCTCTGATACCATGATAAAACTCAAGGTTTGAGATGATTTTCTGATATTTTTATTCTTCTCAATTAGAGGAATTATATAGGAATACAGATATACAAGTATGGTAAGTCAACTACACAAATTAAGCTACACGATCCCACAAATTTCTCTTACAAATCTCTAAAATATCTGCCCACAAATCTCTCTCTAAAATATCTGCACAATTGACTCACTTCAACAAAATGTGTGCCTGCAGTTCACCAGGCTAAATTTGTCCCCTTGGGTTTAAGTATATTGAATACTTCTGAAGTTACATAATAGAAAGCTTAGTTTTCTTTCTACATATATTGTATACTTTTGCAGGGCTATTTAGTGAGTTTTTAGTTTATTAAATTTGAAAATTTAATAATACTACAAAAATGGAATTAACTACACAACTCTTAGTTTGGGACATAGCTTATAAGATGAATTTCATGTTGTTTCTGCTTGATAATCACAGGTTAAATTTCCTTCTTAAAGTGTATATATTTAATGTATTTGTTAATGCAAATCCCCTGTTTATGTTAGTTTTTATACTAAACATCAAGGTGTTTTAAGTTAAACTTATTTTTCTGAATCTTAGTCACAACTTCAAATTTTGTTAATTGGTCGTTATATGAGTTTTTGGGGTGGTTTATGTGCACTTTCGATAGTTTTCATGTTGGAGTTTAGGACATTAGGGTGTCTATCTTTTGGGAATCTAAACTTATCTCTTTCAATATCAGTCATACTTTAGATTTAGTTATGACTATAGGATAGTCACAATTTCAGATGTAGTTGTGACTACCAAACAGTCACAACTAAATTGTGACAGTCACAGTTAATTTTTTTTATTATTTTTAGGTGTTCTGTATTAATCCGTTTGATTTATTTTTGTTTTTTTTCCTGTTTTTCTATTTGAATCCTTTGTGTGTGATTTGGAAGCCAAATGCATGCCTCTTTATGCATATGAAATTGCAAATTTCTAAAAAAAACTCTCTTATTATAGTAGTCCTTCTAATGATTTTGTTTTTGTTTAATTTCGGGATATAGGGTTGGGTTATGATGTTGGTTAATGGTACCAAGCACTCGACAGTGACTTTTTAATAACAACCAAGCACTTCTACCAGCGCTCGGCTCTAGTTCCTCCGCCTATTTGAAGGGTACATTAAAAAAAAAATTAGGCTGAAGTTGTCTTTAAGAATAGACTGCCTTTCTACCTTAAAGTAGTCTCTTATTTATGTTGTGAAACTGTCAGTCACAACTTAGATTTAAGATGGTATCTGGAAGCAAAGATAGAGATGAATTTCAAATGATTTCTGTTTAACAGTCACTAATTTCTTCCTTTAGAGGGTATATATTTAATGCAAATTTCCTTTTTATGTTAATTAAACATTTAGGTGTTTTATGTTAAACTTATTTTTTTATGAATATCATTCACATGTAACTTCAAATTTTGTTAATTGCTTGTTATATATATGAATTTTGGGGGGTGCTTTAGGTGCATTGTCTTTAGTTTTCATGTTAGAATTTAGGGATTTTTTAGTTATGAATATCATTCACAACTAAATCAATCACACTTTAGATTTAGTTGTGAGATAGTCACATCTTAAATCAGTCACAACTAAATCTAAAGACAGTCACAACTTAATTGTGATAGTCATAACTTTAGATTTTTTTTTTTTAGTTGTGATAGTCATAACTTTAGATTTAGTTGTGACTAATTGGATTAATTATTTTTTAAAAAAAAATACAATAGTATAGTATAAATTAGGTTAAGGCAGTACTTTTACATAATAGTTAACTTAGTGTAGTGGTGGGAGATATTTCTTTCTTCTTGAATGAGAGGGGTTCCTCCATGTCAAATGTAAATTTAATTTTTTGTGTAATGAGTAGAGCTTGGCCGGATGGTTGGAGGTCGGCCAGAAGATTGTAGCCTGAGGTCGGCCAGAAAACGGTGGCCGGAAGTCTGCCGAAGGACAACTGAAAGATGTTGGCCGGAGGTCGGTCGGAAAACAGTGGTCGAAGGTCATTCATGTTGCTGATGAGGGAAGGGTAGATTTGTACTTTTCACAATGGCATAGCATGTAAATATAAAAGTGTTGAAGGCTTTTTAATTTCATTAAGGTTTGACTATTCAACTAATATCTAATCTAAAATAATATTTAATTTTTGTACATAAACTAGAAAGTTATTGAAGTTTAGTAGTTAAAATCAATGAACCTTATATTAAATAATGAATTTAGATCCTGTACTAATCATTTTTTGGTGATCTCATACTAATTAATAAAAATTACGTCATTGTACAAATTCATAATCAAATATGGCCGGTTATTCTAATCATTCTTCTTGGATATGGCCTCTCTCAGTTCTTATGGCTTTTAAATTTGACATTTTTGTTGAGGGGTTGTAGTCCTGGTTTCATAGTTTTTTTTTTCTTGAAAAGAAAAAAATGAGTAAACATGAAACAGTTTTAAATTTGACATTTTTGTAGTCGTGGTTTTAAATTTGATATTTTTAAATTGTCAAATTTAAAAATGAGGGTTGTAGTTGTGGTTTTAAATTTGACATTTTTGTTGAGGGGTCGTAATCGTGGCTTTCAACCTTATTTTCTTGAAAAGAAAAAAATGAGTAAATATGCATTGGTATTTTACTTATTGTAAATAAATGAGTCACAAATGCACCCATATGTGAATTAATGAACCATGACAACATTATTTGGAGGCCCAAATTTACTGTTTAAATTTAGAATCTCTCGCAATATTCAAAATAACTTTTTAATAAAAGATCCTCTGGACATTGTTATAACCAGCCAACCTTATGATGAATTAAGATCTATTATCTAAGGTCTCTCTAAAAGCATTATTTTGAGACTTTGCGAGTTAAAATCGTTTTTAAATTAAGAATGCACACTGCTACTAAGGAGATATATATATATATAATAAATAAATAACAATAACATCAACTAAAAACTAATGAGAATAAAAGGCAGTTTATTGAACAAAAGTAATTGCAATTTTCAAAGACCCAATTTCTTCTCATTACACACCCTCTCTATTTAATTTTTGAAATTACCAATATCAAAAAACAATAAAGGACAATTTTTTTTTTGTTTTAAAGATTTTTTGAATGAAAAAAAAAAACTCAAAATTAAACAGAATCTAGCCCAAGCCCTTGTCGGACTCCAACCACCCGGCCACCGCCCTCGTCGCCGGGGGTCAAACCCCACGCCGCCGGCACCTTCCTTTCTCTCTCTCTCTCTCTCTCTCTCTCTCTCTCTCTCTCTCTCTCTCCTTTTCTCTCTCTTCGCACCTCTCCTACCGGATGGAAAGTTGTCGTCCTTCAGATCGAAGGTTGACCACTTCCGATCTAGAGGCTGGTATGGTACCCGACCTCCCTTTCAATCAGGCAGAGAGTGTCGACGAGAGAGAAAGAAAAAGAGAAAGAGAGGAGGAGGAGCTCCGCCGCTCCGGCGACGAGGATGGCGAAGTCTAGTAATGGGGAGGGAGGCTGCAGACGGGGTGGGGTTGGGCTCTGTCATTGGGGGGTTTTTTTTTTTGTAGTGAGGGTTTTTGAAAAATATTACGGTGTGTAATGAGAAATAAAATCTTTAAAAATAGGAGTGTGTAATGAAAAGGGGTGTGTACTAAGAATGAAAATGAGTCCAAATCCTCTATCCCCTATCTTAAAATTCGACACTTGTACAACCACTTCACACTTTTAACAGCCATTTAACGTAACACTTTTAATAGCCATCTAACACTATTAACACTCTTATTTAAATAAAAAAAATCAAATAAATAAGGAAGTCAGCACGTCTTTCATGCGAGTCCCTTCTTCTTCTACCTCTTCTTTGTTCTTCCATCTAAGAGAGAAAAAAAAAAAAACTCTGCACTACAAGCATTCTTACTTGTCTTCAACGTCGATCTCCAGCCAGCAAGAAGGCAACAAAACAATCACCGGTCAGACGACTAATGTTTTTCACTTTCACCTGAGCCATGGAACAACATCTACCAAGTCAAATTGTCTTGCAAAACTCTCACCACCAATCCCAATAAGTTCTTTCTTTTTTTCTTTTCTTTTTCATATGTTCAATATATAATAATATTCCTTATATTTTACCGGTGTTTGGCTGGGTATTGATAGGATCATATCACTCTTTGTCTATCTTACTTTTAGTTGAGGCTGTGGGAAAAATTGTCATATATCTTTGTCTTTGTTTATGAAATAATTATTTTACACTTCAAAACACCGATGATCTTTAAAATCCTAAAAATAAGCCGTAGATCATTTGGCTTTTTTAATAATGTCAGCATACCTGAAAATGACATTTAGTAACAAAATTAATATTGTATCTGCATATATAGCATCTATCTTTTACCGATTCTAACATAAGGATACTTTATGGAAGATGGAATTCAAATATATTGTAAGTTGGATTTTGATTATGGTGACTTGAACAATTTTGTAGAAGATAAAGGTCATGAAGTACAGCTAGCAGCAGAAGCTATAAAGGCCAATGGAAAAGTTGATTTGATTCATTCTAGAATTTAGATAGAATTAATTCCAACAATTGACATGAAGTTTGAAACAGAAGATGAAGCATTTTAGTTTAACAATAGATATGCATATTATGTTGGTTTTAGTATAAGACGAAATAAATCGCATACCTTCAAAGATGGCAAGTTGAGAGATAGGATTTTCGTTTGCTCGGCTGAAGGTAAGCGTGGAAAAGATAAGCGTGATGCTAATGTGAGTTCTCAACATGCTAAGACAAGATTTGAGTGTCTAGCAAGGATGAAGATTAATTGTCGATTAACTGGTAAGTACTGTGTTGTAGAATTTGTTCATAATCATACACATGGGATTTCAAGTTCTAGTAAGACTCACTTTTTAAAGTCTCATAGGAACATGACTCTTTCACAAACAACTCAAGCTGATACGGCTGATAGTTCAGGAATTGCTCCAAAAGCAACTCTTGAAATTTTAAGTAGACAAGCTGATGGTCGTCAAAGTCTTGGATTTATTCCTAATGATTATAAGAATTATTTGCGTTCCAAGAGAAGTGAATTTAGGGGATACAAGTGGTGTGTTGGAATATTTGCAACAAATGCAATTGATCGAACGATCCTAATTTTTTCTATGCCATACAAGTGGATGAAGATGATTTGATCACCAACATTTTTTGGGCTGATGGCAAGGATGATGGTTGATTATGATTATTTTGGTGATGTGTTCTGTTTTGATACTACCTATAGAAAAAATAAAGAAGGAAGACATTTTGCATTGTTTGTTGGTGTCAATAATTATAAGCAAACGATTATATTTGGTGCTGGATTATTACACGCGGAGAATGCTGAAACTTTCATGTGGTTGTTTGACACTTTTGCCAAGGCTACGTCAGCTGGGAAGCAACCAAAAACTATTCTTACATACCAAGATCCTGCAATGGCTAAGGCGTTAGCTTCACAATGGCTAAAAACATGTCATCGTTTATGCATTTCGCAAATATATCAAAATGCAGCCAAGAACCTTAGTAGTGTTTTTGAGAAATTCAAGGATTTTACCAAAGACTTTAAAATTTGCATATATGATTATGAGGATGAATAAGACTTTTTAAATGCTTGGAAGAATATCCTTGAAAAATATGATCTTAAAGACAATGATAGATTAAGTCGATTATTTGCTCAAAAGGAGAAATTGGCCTTAGTTTATAGGCGAGAAAATTTTTGTGCAGATATCATCACCACCCAACGTAGTCAAAGCATGAATAATACTTTACATAACTCAAACTGAAACATTTTAAACACTTGTGGTGTGTAAATTGTTGCTGCATGCTTTAAGATTTCCATCGAAAACGACAAAGCAGGAGAATTTTGACTTACTTTAAATTCAGCCTTCAACTCTTCATAACGACGATCGTCAACCAATCTTTGAAAATGTTGAAAAAATCGCAGCAAATCATACTTGTAACTGACATACTTCTTTAAAGCACTTAAAGCTCATGATTGTGCCTTAAACTCCCTTGGCGAGAATGGAACAATGAGCAAGTATGAACTTAATTATCCTTCATGGGAGGCATTGCCACCACATCGTAAAGTTCCACTCAATTCACTTGTGTGCACATGGTTTAAAGGTAATTCTCTGTGCAAGGAATATTAAGAGTATTCCTACTCAATTCATTTTGAAGAGATGGACAAAAATCATAAAGGCTACGAGTGAAAAAATTGTTCACAAGTTAATAAGTGAAAATGATCCAAATATAAAAATTAGTAAGGCGTTACAAAAAGCTATATCGATTGTATATTCAGCTAGCAGCAAGGGCTGCAGAATCTAATGAAACATATAAGATTGCTATATTGGGACTGAACAACACCTTAGCAGAGATAGATGCATGTTTGAAAGAAAAAAAAAAAAATCAAGAAGCTCTTCAAGTGATCTCACATATATCTAACAATGAAAGTAATTGTAAGGATGATAATTGTAGAGTGAAAGGATTAAAATTAAAGCTAGAGTCGGTGGTAGTTCTAGTAGGCCAAAATGTGCTTTGAAAAAGGCCATAAGGAAGAAAAGGCCTCGAAATAAAGCATCAAGTGTTGATTCCAAAGGTGTTCTTGCTACACAAAGTTCTATGCCAAACATCTCCAAGTTTTAAAGAGAGATATTTGCCTCTTCTATCATACTTTGTGCATGTATCATATATTTTTCTTCTATAGTCTTCTTTTTTCTATTCATTTTGGTTGTATTGTTTTCAGTTAGCTACTATAAGTTAAGATTCTATTGTATTTTATGCCTTGACATAATAAAATACATAGCAGCAACCTCATTCAACCATGTGTCTCGAGCATAGTTTATTACATGGAGGCCTCCTAGCTTACACAGGTAATCTTTAGTTTCATTATGAGTTTGAGTTTGAGATTATTATGTTTGTTTAGCATTTTTTTTTTTTACATGCTCCAACTTCTCAATGTCGAAAATTTAAGCATGCAATTTCCAATTAACGAGGCAAATGCAATGCCTCCACAAATGCAATTGATCAGACAACCATTTGAATTTGACCATGTAATTTAACTTTCCTATTACTCGTAAATTATGTTTTTACTTGATATACTGATTAGTGTCTATATTTTTTAATAAGTATACAAAAAGTTTATATTTTTTCTATATGGTGTTGACTTAACTGATATTTAGGTTTATTGTGTGTTTATATTAGCAATACTATATTACTATATATGTAAGAGGCAATTAGAAATATTTGAATTAATAATAATATCATTTATGTTAATATATAAATATTTAAATGAGTGCAGACACAATTATGTACAATGACAATTACAAGGATTGCTTGATTCTCAACTCACAAACACCACGAGGAGTTATGATGTTGGAAATGGTGAGCAGTGTTTTCATACGCAAAAATATGAGGCAAGGCGTTTTAGTCGTAGAAGGTGAGGCGTAAGCCTCGACGCGTTAAGGCATAAGCTTTTCGGAACATATCTTTTATAATAAAAAAATTATATATATATATATATATAGAACACAAGACTCAAAACCCAAAAAAACTAACTAAAAAAAAGACTGAAAAACAAGTTACTAAAAATGATTCGAACATAAAACCAATAAAAGAAGCAATGCCTGACCCACTAGACCATCAAACTCTACTATATTATTGTCCCATAAAATATATTTATACGTATACATATAAACGTATTTATACCAGCCCCTGTTTTGATCAGTTGACAATGTTATTGTAATAGGTTGCAAGGGAAAACAAGCATATTTTATCAGTTTGTGTACTTTTCTTTTATCAATTTAGTAAGGCATATATCATCCCATCGCCATATGTAAGTGATATTGGCTTATGTATCATTGTTATGCCCCCAGTGATGCTCAAACCTCCACATCAGGGCAAAATGAGCAAGCAACTTTATTTGCAGCAGAGTTGCAAGATCAGATGGATCAATTCACCTTCATCATGCTGCAGAAGTTTTTTCTAGAAAAGATTATGAGTACTTGGATTACACAAAAATAGAGAGTTTTGTTACCTAGTTTTCCAGTTGTAATTACACCAACTTTCTCTGTAAAATATATACCACCAGCAATTTATTTTAGTTGTTTGCTGGGTTTTTCAACTTAAACATCTTCTGAGTACTTGACAAAATAAAATAAAAAGTATAGGGTGATTTAGATTAAAAAAAAAAAAAAAAAAGTAGCTTGTTGTTTCAGGTTAGGGAATGCGGATTGATTAATATGGATACCGATTGTCTAATGGAAGCTAAATGGTATGCTCTTTTTTATGTTTGCTCTTGGTCCATAAAATATCAAAGTTACATAAAAGAATTCTAAATAAAATATTTCTACAAACACCTAAAGTGCATAGCTGTAACAAAAAAAAAAAAAAAAAAAAAAAAAAAAACAAAGCACTTCAACCATTCCACACTCTCAAATCATTTAAAAATCCAAATTACAACACAGAAAAATACCAAGAATCTAACAAAATTCCTAGTATATAACAACATCTAAAATTCCTAGTTATCTAACTAAGTAGCTGTCATTCGAAGGAGATGATGAAATGGCTAATTCTCTGTGCAATTAACCAACTAAGCTGTTTGTTTGTTCTCTCTATTTGGGTGAAGTAGGGATGTAGAGTTTATTCCTTCAGAACAGAAGACAAATTGTATGCTTTGGAATTACGTCCTTTCCCTTTGGAAGTGTAAATAAGAAATTTTCTCCTGTTCTGATTTTTTTTTTTTTTTGTTACAATCCTATTCTGATTTTGATTATTAGTTACATGCAAATAGCATTATGCGTGTACTTGTCAGTACCACACTACCACTTAGAGCAGTATAGTGGAGGCTGACTCATATAACGGCTACTTTCTCCATACGGTCTCTTTTTTAATTTATTAAGCGCACTGAAGGTAAGTAAAAGAACATCAATCAGGCTTTGTTTGTTGGGTGCATGAATGATATATATTGAATGGTCCACACCCCCATAGACAACGGTCACTTTCTTGAATTTGAACCAACTTCATGAATACCAAGAAGATCTTTTTGCCTTTAATTAGATCTCATTATTTCTCCATTAAGAAAAAAATATTCATATCAAATACCCAAAAAGAGAAAAAAAAAAAAAATTAAAAGAATACATCATGAATTGAGCTAAGTTAACTACGTACTTCACCAAGAGAGTGGAACCAAAACCCCCAATCTACATAATCTGATCAGAGAGGGACGGAAGTCGCCGGAAAAAGTTGACTGGAACCGACGGCATGTCGTCACGGAACCTTGGGTGGCGCAGGTAATAGAACCCTGACCCCAACACAAAGGCCTTGAATGGCACCATGTAGAATACCAAAGAGGCCACTAGGCAAAACACCACAAATATTCCAGTTGCCCTTGGGTCCCTCCAATTAAACAATGCCTCCAAACGCTCCCCTTGGGCTGCCACATCACCTAAAAGTGTTTGGGCCCGTCCACCCAAAGCTCGCAATCGGTCATATCGGATACGAATCACATCTGACGGCCGGGTGGACGGGAACCCATCAAGCTCCTCATCTAGCTCATCCGGGCTCACAGCATCAACTTGCGAGATTCTCGGGTCCATATTAGGTGGGGCCCTCTGGCGATAGCGAGATCTCAACAGTAGGATCAGGAAGGTGTACATGAATACGGTGGGGAACACTAGATGCGGACGTAACACCGCGACCACAAGCAGCACGTGCACTAAAACAGTGGTGGGTGTGTGCACCCACGTGCGGATTCCATCGAGCCAACGTGCCAATGTAGCTGCACGTGACAAACACCCCACCACACGAAACCAATTGGTTTTGCTTCTCCTCATGCACCACACGTGCGTGTCGGAATCCAACATGAATTGAACCACCTCATGGCCCAGCGGCGGCTCAGACCTCGCGAGCCGAGCTGTGACTATGCGCATGGCCGTGTGCCGCAGGATGTCTTGCTGGGCCGGGCCCAGCGGGCGCACGTAGTGCATTCTCGGAAGCATTGGAGTAGTGTAAGCTTGAACGAGATTAAGCCACGACGAGCACGAAAATCGGACGGTTATCTCAATCTCCCCCATTTTCTTGGCCCCACCAGGAAGCAACACGGTAAGGGAATATGAGTTCAAGTACACCCGATTCGTATCGAGCGTGGACAGCCGTACACGTATCTTCCCAACCCGAATGTCTTTCTCGGGTTTTCCTGCTTCGTCGCGCTTGTACCTTCCATTATTGAACACGCCCATAGTGAGCACGGTGCAGGGATCGTACACATCCCAAGTATATTGCTCGTTCCAGCGCGGGTTGAACCGGTCCAAAATGGTTCGGGTTCGAACCCACTTGGGCCCATATTTGGCAACAACATAAGTATCAGTGGTCCCACGCACGCCTCCATTCTTGGTCTTCACCGGAAGTAAATTGGTGGCGCCGCGAATACCAACTTCGAGTAATCCAATTGGAGGTTTGGCTAGCTGCTTAGCAGCAGCTCGTACATCGCTGGTCACGTGAGCTGCCTCATCTAGCATGTGATACCCACCTTCCAAGCAGACTTTCAAGTGTATCCTTCCCGCATAAGGACGACTCTCGTCACCTACCAAATTGAACCATCTGGACTTTGGCTCCGCCCGATCATCAGACCTCCTCTCAATACTTGCCACGTGTATGTTAGCATGGCCCACTGACTGCCCATTGGTCGCATCTTCAACTGTTAGAACCATAAACGGCTCAAACGGCTCGGCTGCGACAAACACCAAGTCCTCATTCCAAGTTGGGTTAGGCGAGCTGGAGGATATGGACCCCACGGAGGTCCTACTGGTCTTGAAAAGTTGGGCACCAAGCTGAGCCTTGACGTAAAGTTCAGGACTACTCCGAACCTTTTGATCCTCGGATGCTGAAGCTAGCTGCAGATCCTGGGTTTGGATGACCGTTACTCTCAAGTACCAAAGCTTGGGAGACAAATAAACCTTGGCTCGGGTCTCGGGTATCAACCCACCCGAATCCGACTGCCACGCCTCTTGAAACGCCTCGTCGGCCTGAGTGCCGATCCATACGGCGAGCATGACGTCATTTCCGGGCAACTTCTCGGACTCCAAAGTGTACCACTGAGGAGCCAGAGGACTGTCAGGGGGAACTCGCTTTGGCACTTCATGAAGATCAAACGACACAGTTCCGAGGTCGGTCTCTGTGACTACAGGGGGTTCATTTTCCTTCTTCTCCTCTGCGGTGGACCACACGGAGACTTCCAGTGAGGTGGAGTTCAATCCATCCTTATCGAACGCAAAGACTTGGTCCCAGTCTTTGTCTGTCTTGGCCGTTCTGATAGTGTGAGTTCCAATCACAAGCTTGGCATAAATATTGGGTGTCGAACCAGAACCAGATAATTTGGCTTTGACAACTCGAACATAAAGGAAGGGCATACGGTCTACTAGATCGTATGCGCTCCGGCTCCGATCCCGGGCCAAAGGTTGGAGCTCTAGCTCATTGATACCAAGCTCAAGCTTGCCACTAGTAACGTCTGTCATCTGCTTCATCTCATCCTTTGGCTTCTCCGCGATTGGTAGATTCTCAACCTCTGCTGGCGGCGGAGCAGCAGCTGATGCCTCCTTTGGCTTTGGATCCTCTGCTTTCGGCTTCGCTTCTTCTTGTTTGACATTTGCATCCTCTTTCTTTTTATCATCATCTTTAGCTGCAGCTTTCTCCCCTTCGTTTGGATTATTTTCCTGTGGCTTCTCCTCGGCTCCATCCGTGGCTGCCGCGGCTGCCGGGTCTTCATCAATATAATAAATCTTCAATCCAAGCTCGCCTTTGATCTGTGAAAACACGCTCCGCTTTTCTAAGGGGTAGTAAACGAGCGTCTCCGCCGCCCCGGCTTTGACGAAAGTGCTTCCGGAGATCTTGACTTTGCCGAGGAAAGTGCTTCTTTTGCCGGTCTTCTTGTCGTTGTAGATGTTGACTTCCAAGATTTCCGAGGCCATGGAGTCGTTGTCGTGGACTAGAAACTCGAGCTTCTCGTCCCACTCGGGGTTCAGATCTCGGAGCTTCGTCTTCGTCCGCCGCCTCTGCCCGTCGAAGTCCACCATCGCGTACGCACTCGCCGTGCCTTGCCCGTCTTTTGGCATCAGATTCTTGGCGTTGCACACTTCCACGATTAATTTCCGACCTGCCATCTTTTGGTTTAGTCTGGAAATGAAACTGATAAAGAGAGAGAGAGAGAGAGAGAGAGAGAGAGAGAGAGAGTTTGATTGTGTGGTGGTGTGGTGTGGTATGGTGAGTAGTAAAGTGGGGATGGAAAAAGAAGAGGGACCAGGGATGGAGGTTTAAAAAGAGGGGAGGGGGGAGCGTGGACACGTAGGACAAAGATATCTAGGCCACGTGGAAGGATCTTGGGGAGGGTGGGTTTTTGGATGAATAGTGGGGGCAAGAGTAGCGTGGGTCTGCTGAGAGAGCTGAGCACCGTGCCTAGTGCTGATTTTTTCTGTGGGGGGGTTGGTATCTGCAAGGTGCTGATTCTTCATCACTTTAAAGACATGGTTTTCTGTTTATTTTGCAAATCTGCCATATTTTAATTATCCTCTAATATCCTTCTTTTCTTTTCCACAAAATAGTGGATCATAATAATAAATAATATTAGATATACTAGAATTTCTTTTTATAGAAATTAAATATACTATTATGTTTTTTTGGGAAATATTATAGATTTAGTTATAGTACTGCCAACGGAAACAAGTTCAAAATCTCTGATTTTATACACCTTTTTCTGCCTATAAAATATTAAATGTTCTTACATATAAATAAATATCATTACAAAAAATATGTGTACCTTAGCTAGAGAGTATTGTAATTTAGTATTAATACACCAAACAATCCAATCATATCTCGTAATTTGCATTTCAAAATAGAAGGAAGGAGAATAATATAGATGAAGAAACCCACAAAAAATTCAGTTGTTTTGTCTTATGTGCCCGTACACGTACACAGCCCTTTCCTTTTAGGGGCAGATAATAAGTGGACACATGCAGCCTTCTGCAAAAATGAACGTTGCTTTGTTATTCTGCTCCCTCCATCCATACTTTGCTTAGTCAGCATCAGCAGGGAAAACATTAAACAAAATTTGCTCCAAACTTTAACACGTTGTAATAAGCACTTGACGGTATTAGCAAAAAGTTAAATAACCACTTGGTGGCGAGGCAAACAAGTTAATATCTTAAGTACAGACTGACAATATTTTTTCTTTTGCTATCAATATGATAACCTTCATAGTGGCTAGAACTATGTAGACAAAGACATGCAATATTGCAACTTGTATAAATGGCCCATGTCTCTCATCCATGGCAAACTTTGTAGCCAACGATATTATATATATTAATTAGCAGTTTTATCATTCTTGGGACCGCTCCCAAAATTTGAGGGCATTAGATGTTTTTAATGCTTGATATATTAAAGAAAAAAAGGATTGTGATTTATATATATATCTATCTGTCCAAGAAGTGCTGCGGACATGGTTTTGCATCCTGAAGTGTTTTCTTGTTTGTAGACATATGCTCAACCAAGGCCGGCTATATTACTTGTCCTTTGGCTGGACATATATATTTTCAAATCAAAAGTGACTCATCAATATTGTTATCTTATTCTCAACTTATCTATAGTTGTTCACCACTAAAGCAACTAACTTATTTAGAACTGTCTACCTACTCCAAAAAGTAAATCATTCTAAATCACACACATAGCTACAAAGAACTTGAGAATGAAGTAAATAACTGATTATAAAAAGGAAGCTATAGGAATTTGAACAACCACCCTCTCCAACACACAACCCAAAAAATCTCATAAAAATGTGAAAATTCCCAGCAACCTTTTTGCTCCAAATTCAGCCCCTTGACTTTTATTTCTCAAATCTCTCTTTATTTTCATTTGTCTAGCCTTTCAAGGCCCTTTCAATTGTATTTCTTTATGCTTATGCAATTTCCTTGTATTTTAGGTTTTTTCAAGAACATCTAGCTCTTGTTCTTAGAATTTGTTTTAATGTTATGTTCCATTAAGCTCTTTTTTAAATTCATGTTGCTCTTTTATTTACATTTTGGTTGTTCATTCTCAAAGTCCTTGGCAATCTAGGCAAGAAAAGAACCTAGATAAATTTTCTATTCCTTTTCCTATTGTACAATCGTTGTTAGAACTTAGATTTTTAATTTGGCACATTTACATCTTCATTTTTATTTTTTGCATTTAATATTAACTTTTTTTAATCGGCTACTTGAAGCCGATTAGTGGCACACTCGCACCTAAGTCAAAGGTCGAAAACCTCACCATCACTTACAGCGAGGCGTGTTGTGGTTGATCTCGGCCGTCCACGTGGCCGAAGCATTTTTTAGGCCATAACAATTATGGGATTTGGATTCTCTTCCTTTTATCTTATTTTTATTTTTAAAAGTATGGTAACAAACGTTTGCTATGTTTTTCAATGTCAACAAATCGTTATTGGTTATTAATTCAATTCACTTAATGAATTTTTGTTTGAATGTGATAGTAACACTGCTATATGATATTACTTATAATAAATTACATTTAAATCAACAAAACATTTCAATATTACATAATGGTCAATGTTGATTTATTTTTCCCACAAAGGTCAATGAATTTTGAAATTTATTCCACTTTAGTCACTAAGCTCAATCCATTTGTTGATGTTATGTATTTTGATGTATTGGAAAATATGAATTTGCCCATTCTATTTTTTTCATTACTTATGAGTGTAAAATTATAACGTTGCCCTTGATTTACTTTAGGGTATAAAAATGAGGCTTAGGGTATATAAATGGCATTGTGGCTTAGGGCTTAGGTCTCGGGTTTTGGGTGTAATCCTAAGTTGTAGTCAAACACAAATCTAAATTTGCATAGTAATGTATGTTTATTGGTCTATTGTAATTTATCTTTTTTTTTTTTTTTTTTTTTTTTTCATTTTGGTACTAAAATGAAATTCTGAAAAGTGCATTGATTAATATGTAATTTTAAAAAGTTTTATTGATTTGTTTGTAATTAGCCCTATTATTTATCGATATGTTATAAAATGAATGGACCAAAAATTACACATTAGTGTGCCCCAAAAATTAGGTGAAGTTTACATCATGTGCAAAGAAAAAATATAAAAAAAAGTATCTAATCTCTTACTCATTAAAATAAACTAAAAATTAAATAAAAAATAAAACAAAAAATGATAAAAAGGAAAAAAAATTCTCCATCTCCCTTTTGTTATCCCCTTCCTTTCTCTCCCCTTATCCAAATAGAGAAATCAACAATACCATTAAAAGTAAATTACAAGAAAATTGAAAAAAAAAATGTTGGGGTGAAAAACCCCTTCTAATACACATCAACATTATTCGAACTTAGGTACGTATTGAATAAGTCATTGTAAGTTTGTTTTAGTTAGTGGGTTAGTGGGATATGGACTTTTAGGATAAGATGGTTAGTTAGTTATCTCCTTTTTAGACTCATGTTAACGTTGGAAGTGGTGTACTTGCTCCTACTTTTACTACAATGTTGTTATTACTCATGCCTATATAACGGCTGAGTGAATGAAGGAGTGAGACATCAATAAGAGATTAGTCGTTTTGTTCTCTAAAACAGAGTTCTAGAGGTCAATTAGCCTTAGCCATTATCCATAGTTCTATTTTCCCTTAAGACAAAATTAATGGGAAGAAGACCCAGTACGTACCATTGTGGTATTAGAACCTCAATATGGACCAACGTGTTGAGCAATTGGAGCAAGATGTTGGTTATTTGGATTTTGGACAAAATCAAGGAGCTCTTTGATAGGCTTGGTACTCGGGAAATTGGTGAGTGTTGGAACATTAATAAAAAATATGGATTTAATAACATGAAATTTCAATAATAGATAATAATAATAATACAATAAAATGTATACACACTTTAAATAAATAAAAGAAAAAAATAGATACAAAGAAATACTAACTGATTGTGATTGAGGCTTGCAAATTGCAATGTCCTAAAGACAGAATTTCACCCCTGCACTTGTGCTTGCAGTTCCTTTGGTGTCCGTCCTCCCAGTATACAACAATCAATAATTCTAAATTGAAGCACTACAATTTTGAACTATAGCGAACGAATTATATATTTGTACTCTCTTTAGTAAATGATAGGAGGAGAAGATCGAATAGAGTGACTAGAAACTAGAAAATTACTTAAAAATAATACAGAGCATCATGGGTTTATATAGAACCCAAGAGATGCTTGTGAAAGAACACGACTAAATACTAAACAATACACACGGTGGCTGTTGACAAAGAAAGATGCAACTTTTGCATCAGACATATCCTTTCCAACTACTGCAATATGTGGCACTGCTTGGCAAAAGGAAAGTGAATGTTGGATTGTCAACAACACTTTTCAGTTTTCATTCAATGTTAGAAATTAAATATTATAATATAAAATGAATATTATAACATATAATTTCCAACAATCCCCCACATGAATGAAAAATTGACAGGAAGTAGAGAGTACTTGCAGACAAGAGATGCATTTGAAGAAGTGTCTTTTGAACTTGAACCTTTCATAGTGAGGACCTATCGAATTTACTTGGTGAATCAGTGAACTTAAGTTTTGAATTGTTCACCAAAAAATTCTGAAGCCACTCTGCTTCCTCACCGGCCTTATCTAAGGCTATGAATTCAGACTCCATTGTGGATCTAGCAATGCAAGTTTGTTTGGAGGATTTTCAAGATACTGCAACACCTTCTATTGTAAACACATATCCACTTGTGGATTTTGACTCCGTACTATCAGAGATCCAATTAGCGTCACTGAATCCTTCAAGTACAAGTGGGTACCTTGTATAATGTAGTCCATAATCAATGGTGTACCTTAAGTGTCTTAGTACCCTGACTAATGCATCCCAATGATCATTTCCTGGGTTGCTTGTGCATCTACTAAGTCTGCTTACTGAATAAGCAATATCGGGTCTAGTGCAATTCATGATATACATTAGACTTCCGATTATTTGAGAATATTTTAATTGTGATACACTTTCACCATCATTTTTTGTTAGTTTGCAGTTGGCATCAAAAGGAGTTACAACATGTTTGCTGTCATATTAACCAAACTTTTTAAGAACCTTTTCTACATAATGGGATTGAGTAAGAATATATCCATAAGAATTTTTCTTCATTTGAATTCCTATAATAACATCGGCTGGACCTAACTCTTTCATGTCAAAATTAGAACTCAACAATTTCTTGGTGGAATTTATTATATCCTTGTTAGTCCCCATTATAAGCATGTCATCTACATAAAAACATACAATGACACAATAATTTGTAATTTCTTTGATGTAGACACATTTATCACATTCGTTTATTCTAAAACCATGTGTCAACATTGTATGGTCAAATTTCTCATGCCACTTCTTTGGCGCTTGTTTAAGTCCAGATAAGAACTTAATAAGTCTACAAACTTTCTTTTATTGGCCTTTTACCACAAACCCTTCGGGTTGTTCCATATAGATTTCTTCATCCAAATCTCCATTTAAGAAAGCCGTCTTTATATCCATTTGGTGTATTTCCAAGTTATGGATTGCTGCTATTGCAATCAACATCCTAATAGATGTGATTCTTGTAACAGGAGACATTGTGTCAAAGAAATCCAATCCTTCTTTTTGACGGTACCCTTTGGCTACTAAACGTGCCTTATACTTATAAGTGGTACCATCAGATTTTAATTTTTTCTTAAAAATCCATTTATATTCAATTGGTTTATTACCGGAGGTAAATCAACCAATTTCCATGTGTGATTTTGCATAATGGATTCTATCTCACTGTTAATAGCCTTCTTCCAAAAAGGTGCCTCAGGAGTAGACATGACTTCCTTAAAGGTTTGTGGCTCAACCTTACTTAAAAATGTAAGAAAATCAAGTCCAAAATCTTTATGTG
The DNA here is from genome assembly GCA_003254865.1 of Dryas drummondii. Classification (NCBI taxonomy): domain Eukaryota; kingdom Viridiplantae; phylum Streptophyta; class Magnoliopsida; order Rosales; family Rosaceae; genus Dryas; species Dryas drummondii. The sequence goes on along the minus strand of QANW01007858.1, from coordinate 47,547 downwards.
TTCTAGTTCTTTTACTTCTTTTAGGTTCTATGTCAATTTCTTGATCATCAGAAGAATTGAGAATATTCTCATGTGTTCTCTTTTTACTAGAATTGGACCTATCTTCTTTGAATGGAAAAACATCTTCAAAAAATTCAACATTAACAGATTCTATTATAGTATTATTATGAATATCAGGAACTTCAGAATTAACTACTAAGAACCTATATGCTGCACTATTTGATGCAAATCCAATAAAGACACAATCGATTGTTTTAGGTCCCAGTTTAGTCCTTTTAGGCAGAGGTATTTGTACTTTTGCAAGACACTCCCACACTTTAAGTGTCTTATAGGTAGGCAACCTTCCTTTCCACAACTCATATGGAGTCATATTAATCTTCTTATGTACGTGGAATTTTATTTAAAATGGTGTTTGCTGTAAGTCATGCTTTCCCCCACAGATTATGTGGAAGCCCAGAACTATTTAACATAGAATTTATCATATCTTTGAGTGTTCTGTTTTTCCGCTCAACGACACCATTTTGTTGGGGTGTATATGGTGCAGTTGTTTGATGAACTATTCCATAAGATGCACAAAATTCTGAAAAAGCAGTGGATTCATATTCCCCTCCTCTATCAAATTTGAGCACCTTAATATATAGTTCTATTAAGTTGATTCTCAACTTCTGCCTTATATGTCTTAAACATATCTAAGGCCTCATCTTTGCTATTAATCAAATAGACATATCAAAATCTACTGCAGTCATCTATAAAAGTAATAAAATATTTCTTGCCACCTCGAGTTGGTGTTGATTTAAAATCACATAGATCACTATGAATTAAACCAAGCAACTCACTGGACCTTTCAATAGACTTAAAATTCTTTCTAACAAACTTAGATTTAGTACAAACTTCACATTTATGATTTGTGTTTATATTGAATTTAGGCAATAATTCTAAATTAACCATCCTATAAAGAGAACGAAAATTCACATGGCCTAATCTAGCATGCCAAACATCCGATAACTCAGCAATATAAACAGAAGAAATATTACTATTATTATTATTGAAATAATGTGTTACATTAAGTTTAAATAATCCATCAGCCAAATATCCCTTTCCCACAAACATACCCCCTTTAGTAAGAACAAACTTGTCAGATTCAAAGACAAGTTTGAAGCCCTTATTGCTCAACAGGGGTCCTGAGACTAAATTCTTGCGAATGTCAGGAACATGTAGGACATCAAGGAGGGTTAGTTCTTTCCCAGAAGTGAACTTTAGAATCACTCTTCCTTTTCCTTCAACAGCAGATGAAGAAGCATTTCCCATGAACAACTGTTCGCCACCATTAATCTTTTGGTAGGTAGAAAATAAATTTCTATCTCCACATATGTGTCTAGTGGTTCCTGTATCAATCCACCAGTCTTTAGAGTCTGTCATCATATTGGTTTTAGAGATAACTGCTGCCAAATGATTCTCTGTCATTTTAGCTTGACTGGTCTTGCCATTGTGGTTGTTTGAGTTGGTAGAATTCTGATCCTTTTTGTGACGGCAGTCTTATGCTTTGTGTCCAGGTTTCCCACACACCCAACAATTGCCTTTAATTCTCTTGGAGTTGTTGCCCTTCGGCCCATTATCAGAATGCTTCCTTTTATTTTTTCGGAAATTGGACTTCAATTTTGAAGTTTCTCCTTCAACAATATTGGCTTTGGCTTCAATATGAGAAGCATCAATCTTCTCATTCTTCCTGTTTTCCTCTTCCACACGGAGTTTGAGAACCAAATCTTCCATTTTCATCTCTTTGGTTAGATGTTTAAGGTATATCTTGAAATCTTTCCAAGAGGGTGGCAATTTTTCAATTATAGCCCCCACTTGGTATTTTTCACAGAGATCCATCTCCTCAACATGTAACTCGTGAATTATAATCTGGAGTTCTTAAACTTGGTTGACAACAAGCTTGGAGTCCACCATCTTGTAGTTCATAAATTTGCCAACGACAAATTTGCTAGAAGTTGCCTTTTGAGATTTATATTTCTTCTCAAGGGACTCACATAGATGTTTTGCTGTTTTAAATGATGAATAAACATCATACAACGCATCATCTAGCCCATTCAAAATAGAATTTCTGCATAAGAAATCAGAGTTCTCCGATGTAGCAATTGTAGCACAAGTTTCCTTTGACATAGGATATTCATCCGTCAAAGGTGCTTCTTCTTTCAGAAAATGGGCTAGGCTCATTGTTGTTAAATAAAACAACATTTTTTGTTGCCAATGTTTAAAGTCACCACCTTTAAACTTTTCGGGCTTCTCAGCATAACTCTTCATATTTGCAGATTGTTCCATTACAAAAATTATGTCTTTAGATTGTTGGAACATTAATAAAAAATATGGATTTAATAACAGGAAATTTCAATAATAGATAATAATCATAATATAATAAAATGTATACACACTTTAAATAAGTAAAAGGAAAAAAAAAGACACAAAGAAATACTAACTGATTGTGATTGAGGCTTGCAAATTGCAATGTCCTAAAGATAGAATTTCACCCTTGCACTTGTGCTTGCAGTTCCTTTAGCGTCTGTCCTCCCAGGATACAACAATCAATAATTCTAAATTGAAGCACTACAATTTTGAACTCTAGCGAACCAATTATATATTTGTACTCTCTTTAGTAAATGATAGGAGGAGAAGAATAGAGTGACTAGAAACTAGAAAATTACTTAAAAATAATACAGTGCATCATGGGTTTATATAGAACCCAAGAGAAGCTTGTGAAAGAACACGACTAAACACTAAACAATACACATGGTGGCTGTTGACAAAGAAAGATGTAACTTTTGCATCAGAGATATCCTTGTGAAGAGGCACAACCAACTACTGTAATATGTGGCACTGCTTGGCAAAAGGAAAGTGACTGTTAGATTGTCAACAACACTTTTTAGTTTTCATTCAATATTATAATTTCCAACAGTGAGAACTCTCGAACCAATGATCATGGGAAGGCTATAGTCAATGGTGGTAATCATCATTGTTGATGCCCAAAAATGGTAGCAGTCAACATCGAGTCGAACCACGTAGGCCCGTTGACCCACCACTGAGTGGATGACACGTCGAAGTGGGGCAGGAACGGGTAGCTGGGTCCGACTGGTGAGTAATGAGAGAGAATGATATCCAAAGCACCCTGCGCAAGTACACAAAAGTGAGCGGGAAGGGCACCGGTGTGGTGCCGGCCAAAGCTCCTCCGACGCTCAAGTCAGTGTTCAGAGAGATCTGAGAGCAGAGTGAGTGAATAGTATAATAATGATTTCAGTTGTCCTTTTGTGACAAGAAGGTACCTCTTTTATAGTACCTTTGGAAGAGTGTCAACCAATCCAGTGACGACACGTGTCCTTTGTGGTGACTTGCACTGTACGAGCGCCACGTGTCACCGGTCTCGAGGATCCGAGTGAGTCGACACGGGTCAGGGGCCAGGAGGCTTGAGCTTGGGAGGCCGGAGCCTAAGAGGCCGGGGCCCAGGGGGCCGGAGCCTATGAGGCCAGAGCCTGGGAGGTCGTGGCCTAGGAGGCCGGAGCCTAGTAGGTCGGGGGCTAGGAGCCCAGGAAGGGCTTAGTCTTTTGGGCCTAGGCCCAAACAGCACGATGTTAAGCCTTGTGTGACTTGTCGTTATGCCTAGACGATTAATCATACGAACAGAAGTCCCCCAAGTTTCCGAGCAAAAGATACTTCTTGGTTGGGAACTTTGTACACAAAAAAGTCCGAGCAGAACGACAAGTAACCACATACTTGTTCCTGCTTAAGCTATTGTCTAGAAGTCCCCCAAGTTCCTTAGCAAGAAAAGCTGTACTGTAGGAAAGCTTGGGGGGTTACATACGTCGCTTTTTCTTTCTGTCTTTTTTTTTTTTTTTTTTGAATCGCTGATCACCCTGTATTCCGAGCAGTAGACGCTTCGCAAAAAACCCAGTGAACCCCGTTCAATATACTGGTGGGATGTTCCCCTCTGTAAATGAGAATATGGAATTAAGTAGTGTAGCTCAGGTATAAAAGACCCACCCTTTATCTCACATTTGTTACTGTAGATGTATTTTGGAGAGAGAGAGGCTGTGAAATAAATTGGCATTTTGGAGAGAGAGAGGTGCTGTGAGATAGAGTTGTATTCACGTGAACTGCAAGGGGCGGAATAAAAAAAGAAAAACAGAGGAAGAGGAGGGAGGGCTCGGCTTGGATCGCTGCTGGTGTGCGGTACTCGGGTCGGAGGGAAGAGGCCGGGTCGGAGGGAAGAGGCCGGATCGAGTGGTCGGGTCGGAGTGGAGGGCTCGGGTCGGCTTGGAGGAGCAAGGTGGCCTGGGTTCTTGCTCGGGTCGGCGAAGGGGCTCGGGGGCTCGGNGGGGGGGGGGGGGGGGGGGGGTTTGGGGGGGGGGGGGGGGGGCGGAGCAGAGGAGCTCGGGTCGAGGGCATTTCTGCCCGGGTCGGAAGAGCAAGAGGTCGGGCAAGTAGGTGGGCTCGGGCCGGAGAGATTGTGCGCGGAGGGTGCGGGCTCGCTCCGGATCGAGTTGGGCTTGGGTACGGCTCGGAAGCTCTGCGCAGGGGGTGGCTGGCGCTGCTCGGGCCGGTCTTGGCGGCGGCGTGGAGCGCGGGTGCACTACTCAGAAGCTTGCGCAGAGGAGGAGGGGCTGCTCGGCGCGGGCTGGATTCGTTGGCAGTGACTTGTGGTGCGCGGGCAGGCGGAAGTGCAGGGGTCCGGGCAGTGGGTCCGAGCAGTGGGGTGTGCTCGGGTCAGACCTTGTGCACAGGTCTTGTGCTCGGGGTTGGCGCAGGAGGGTTGCTCGAGTAGGAGGGGCTGCTCGGAGGGCGCGGATTAAGCGGGTCAAAAAATTGAAGCTTGTTTTGAGCACTTGAGGTAGATACTTTTAAATTCTTCCTAGCTCTTTGTTTGTGAAATTTGTTGCCTTGGAAAATTTGGAATTGTGAATGTGTGAAAAATGTGAGTAGGGGCAGGTGGAGGTGCAACTGGGTATGAGCCGTGCCGAGCATTGGGTAGGCAGCATGCCTTCATTTTTGGACTTTGTAACTTATTGGGTGTGGTGTTCTTGGTCAGGTACTGAGGAGACAAGATAAGTGGGTCGGAACCCGTCTGAGCCGTTGGAGCCGCGGAACACAGGTAAAGGCTTGAGTTTTTATTGCTTGTCTGCTTTGAATTGATATAGTGAATATTGGCTTTGATAAACGATTGGTGGCTGAGCATGTGAAAGGTATATTGTTGCCAAATTGGGTGTATCTGAGCACATACGGGGGGTGGGAAACCGATATTAATCTGAAATGTCCATGGTATTGTCTTGGTGTGCCGAGCACTTCTCATCTTGATTTGTGGTTTGTCTTGGGTGGGCAGGTGCACTGAAGTCGGACATTCCATGGCTTCCTCAGATGATAACAGTTCTAAGGAGTCTGATCGGGCGTCCACAAGTGATGGGACGCCGATGAGGCGAAATATGCCCCGACCCCGGATGGGGTGTAGAAACATGGGGGTGGGCAAAGTGCTCAAGACCGTCCAGGAGAGCTTGTCCATGGTGATGGGAAGTGAGGGAAAAGGCACTGGTAGTGAGGACTGCGATGATGGAGAGACGCCCACAAGTTGTGATGATGTGGGCAGGCACATTGTGCCTAGGACATACTGGTCCGTGGATGGCTTGTGTGAGAACAGAATGAAGGAGGAGGAACTTGAAAAATTGAGGGTCGAGTTCCACATTCCCGATTATATCCATCTGAGCCTCCCGGGAGAGGATGATGTCTTGAGTGACCCGCCGGAGGGGCACATTCTGTGTTTTGCCAAGAGTTTTCACCATGGGTTTAGGCTTCCTCTTCACCCTTATTTCCAGTATATGTTGAGGAAGTTAGGAATTGCACCAGCTCAGCTGACGCCCAATAGTTGGAGAACATTAATTGGGCTGTATGTATTATTCCGAGATGAGGGGTATGATGCCCCGAATATGGTGCAATTCTCAAACTTGTTTGAGATTAAGTTGAGCTCCAAGCTGCGAGGGTGGATGTACTGCTCGCAGTTGACAAACGGGCAGTTCACTGATGGTACGACTCGCCCAATACAGGTGGGCCACCCGGACGCTCATAAGGAATGGAAGAAAAAATGGTTTCTCGCGAGTGGAGCTTGGGAATTCGGCCTGAGTGAGAGGATGACCACGTATAGAGTGCCAACGAATTTCCACATAATAGGTTATCTGGCTGAGCCGATGCATTGGACTATGTACACTTGGATTATTAGCTGATGTTATGCTTGTACTAATAGGAGTCTGTTGTTGTTTGATTTTGCAGGGGGTGAGTGGGAGAGGCTTCCATTGTCGGAGGATAGCGCGGAAGAGGTGCGAAGGGTGCTTAGCCGACCTGCCCGAAAGTTGAGCACTGCCTACCTCTTGTTTCCTGAAAAGTTGGCCAAGTACGGCTTCGGAGTTCCAGGTGAGCTTTTGTACTCCCCTTTTGGAGTATTTGTTGATGAGATAATAATTTGTGCTCATTGAAATTTTTTTTTTTTTTGGTCTGTCAGTGAAGATGGCCAACACGAAGAAAACAAGTAGACCGGTTGGTCATGCCCCGCCTGCTCAGAGGAGGATGATGATGGGGGCACTGTTGGCTGGGGGTGGCTTGTCCCAGGGTAATGCAAGTAGAGGTGCATCGGTGCCCGGGGGTATGAGGCATAGTGGGTCCACCAACACCCAAGTTCTGAAGGCGGCTTCTCCCGGGAGGAAAAGGAAGACGGGGTTAGATGCGGCCGAGCCTGGGAGAGAGGGCAAGAGGACAGCCACGGCGTCTGATCCGGTCCCAGAGGAGGATCGCCTGGTACAGCAAGCAGTGACAGACTTTGGAGGATCCCTGAAGAAGGGGAGGGATGACCGGGTGATTAGCGATGGTGTTGAGCCGCTATCTGTTTTGCAGCGGGTCTTTCCTGTGCAGTCCCAGGTAAGGGAAAGTGGTATATTATGATGATATGTCCAAAGTTTAAACTTGATAGCTTGTGATAACACTTTCGTGGCATTCGACCTGGCATGCATTGTTCTTTACTTATTAGGCACATGTGAGTGTCTTGGCCACGGTGGAGAAGATGAAGGACGAGATGTCGAGCTTCGTGGTGTGGAAGGATAGAGCGCTCTCAGCCGAGGAAAAGGTCGGTACCCTGGTTGCCCAGAGCCAGGCGTTGCAGGCCGAGCTGCTGCAGGCCAGTATGGAGGCGGACCAGACTAGGCAGGAGTTGGAGCAGAGCGGGCAGAAGCTGAGCCAAGCCAAGCAAGAGTTGGACAATGAGTATAACAGCGGTTATGCCATGGGCTTTGGCGATTGCAAATTGGAGCTCGAGGAGATGTGCCCTTTTTTGACTGGGACCGTGTACGTGGTCTGCTAGGTGCTGGTAACGAGGTGCATGGCGACGTCCCGGAGGAAGGTACCCAGGAGGTGGAGCATGAGGACGGAGCATCCACAGGCGGGGAGCGCGATCTGGGAGAGCATCCACAGCTGTTGCACTCATGGCCCGGGGGCAGGGGTGGGCGGACCACTGCCCTATTTTGGTTTGAGTTGTATGGTCAGGTCGGATGTGGCCCGTGCCAACTTGCAAACTCTTTTGATTATTAAGTTTTGTACTTATTGTTATTTGGATGATTTGGAGGTGTCCGACCCGTTATGGGGTAGGATGCCCTTCTTTTGAATACATGGTATTGCAGAATTTTCTCGAATGCATGGTACTTAGTTTCCCTTCGATGCATGAAATTGGTTCTCCCGTGAATGCATGGTACTTAGTTTCCCTGGAATGCATTTGCCATAGCCGCGCCCTGAATGCATGGTACTTGGCTTCCCTTGAATGCATGGGGCGGATATGGGCAGGGTCGGATGTCTGATAGCCCGGGGGTCCATACAACCAATTTATACTTAATAAAAAAATGAAGAAAAACGTGTCCATGGTAGGACTTCCGTGAATGCATGGTACTTAGTTTCACTTGAATGCATTTGCCATAGCCGCGCCCTGAATGCATGGTACTTAGCTTCCCTTGAATACATGAGGCGGATATGGGCAGGGTCGGATGTCTGATGGCCCGGGGGTTCATACAGCCAATTAACACTTTGAATAAAAATGAAGAAAAACGTGTCCGTGGTAGGACTTGTATTTATTGAAAGTGATAACATAGATAAAATTGGAAAAAAGTCCCCGGGGGATACAACATGTGTCTACTTGTAGAAGTAGCGGAGGTGCTCGGCGTGCCAAGGGTGGCCGAGTTCCTTGCCAGTTGTGGCGCGGAGCCTGTATGTGCCTGGGCAGATGACTTCAATGACTTCATATGGTCCTTCCCAATTAGGTTTCAGAGCACCCGTTTTGGCCAAGGTAGTGCTGCGCAGGACCCAGTCCCCCACTCGGAAGTGGCGAGGCTTAACTTTAGAATTGTAGTATCGAGTAGCCCGTTGCTGGTAGGCGTACTTGTGTAGCTCAGCCTGGGCCCGATGCTCTTCAGCGAGGTCGAGACTGAGGGCTAGCTGGTCAGCATTGTGCTCTGGCTGAAATGTGTCGAGGCGGTAAGAAGCAAGCCCGACCTCTACTGGGATAACGGCTTCAGAAGCAAAGGCCAAAGAAAAGGGGGTTTCCTCGGTCGAGGATCGATAAGTTGTCCGGTAGGACCATAAGACTTCGGGTAGGAGGTCAGGCCACTTTCCCTTCTTTGCATCAAGCTTGGTCTTCAAGGTATGTTTAATGGTCTTGTTGACTGCCTCGACCTGCCCGTTGGCCTGAGGATGACCAGGAGAGGCAAAGAAGACCTTGATGTTGAATGCGGAGCAAAATGACTTGAACTCTTTGTTGTCAAACTGCTTGCCATTGTCAGTGATAATGGCGTAAGGGAGACCAAAGCGACAAATTATGTTCTTTCATACAAAGCTCTTGATGGTCTGGGTGGTTGCCTTTGCCAATGGCTCGGCCTCTGCCCACTTAGTGAAGTATTCCACTGCGACGACTGCCATTTTGACCTTGCCCTTCCCCTCAGTCATTGGTCTGATTAAGTCAATGCCCCATTGGGCAAAGGGCCAAGGACTGTTCATGGTAGTTAGGGGCTCGGGTGGTTGGTGCGGAAAAGTGGCAAATTTTTGGCACTTTATGCATTTCTGGGTGAGCTTCCTTGCATCAGCGCGGAGGGTCGGCCAATAATAGCCTTGGCGGATGGCCTTGTGGGCTAAAGAGTGGGCCCCTGCATGATTGCCACAGACCCCTTCATGGATCTCCCGGAGGATATAGTCGCCTTGCTCGGGAGTAAGGCATCGTAGGTATGGCAAGGAGAAACCTCGCTTGTATAACTTGTCGTTAATAATGGTGTACCGGGAGGCTCTATGGCGGAGGCGCTGAGCCTCAGTCTTGTCCGCAGGTGGGTTCCCATGCTTAAGGAAGGCAAAGAGAGGGTCCATCCAACTAGCCTGTTGCTCAGATTGGCAGACTTCCATAACATCAGTGCTGCGCTGAGGTAAGAACTCAACTGGGACAGACCTTCCGGCTTCATGGTCGACTGCCGAGGCAAGGCGGGCTAGGGCATCCGCCCTCTCATTGTCTGCCCTAGGGATTTGTATGAGCTGGTATGCTGAGAATTGATTGAGTAGGCTTTGAACTTTGGTGAAGTAGGCGGCCATGCGCTCACCCTTGGTCTGGTATTCCTGTGTGACCTGGTTCACCACAAGTTGAGAATCGCTGTAGATTCTGAGTTGCTCAACGTGCATATGTAGTGCCAAAGATAAGCCGGCAATGAGGGCCTCATATTCAGCCTCATTGGTGGATGCCTGGAAGCCGAATCGAAGAGCATACTCAACGGTGGTCTGGTCAGGGGCGATCAAAACAAGTCCGGCTCCACTGCCCTGTTGATTAGAAGATCCATCAACATATAAAGACCAGATTGGGCGATCCAACCTGATTGCTGGAGTAGAAGAAGTTGGTGGGTTAGCGGTCGACACAATGGCGGAGGAGGGCTCAGCCTCGGGTAGGAATGTAGACTCTGAAATGAAGTCTGCAATGGCTTGTCCCTTGATCGCGGGCCGTGGGCGGTAGGAAATGTCAAATTCGCTCAGCTCAATGGACCATTTGATAAGCCGGCCAGAGACCTCAGGGCGTTGCAATACTTGCCTAAGTGGTTGATTGGTGAGAACCACGATAGGGTGAGCTTGGAAGTATGGGCGGAGATGCCGGGTTGATGTGACCAAGGCAAGGGCTAATTTTTCTATCTCTGGATATCTAGTCTAAGCATCTTGCAGGGCCTTACTGGTATAGTACACCGGGTGCTCAACCCTGTCCTCAAGTCGAATTAGGACTGAACTGGTGACGGTCAGGGAAACAGACAAGTAAAGGAATAGCTCCTCCCCTGGCTCGAGTTTAGAAAGTAGAGGTGATTTGCCCATGTACTCCTTTAGATCTTGGAAGGCCTGCTCACACTCCGGAGTCCAGTCAACGTATTTTGTCCGAGCCTTAAGGGTTTTGAAGAATGGGGCACAACGGTCGGTGGCCTTGGATATGAATCGTGTCAAGGCGGCGACCCTGCCCGTTAGGCTCTGCACTTCCTTCTGAGTCCTGGGAGATTGCATATCGATCAAGGCTTTGATTTTTTCAGGGTTGGCCTCGATCCCCCGTTGGCTGACCATGAAGCCAAGGAATTTTCCCGAAAATACGCCGAACGTGCACTTGGCAGGATTCAGGCGCATTTGGTACTTCTTGAGCACGGAAAACATCTCAGAAAGTTTGTGAACGTGGTCCTCCGCCCATACACTCTTGACAAGCATGTCGTCCACATAGACCTCCATGGACTTACCAATATACTCTGAGAAAATGGAGTTGACCAAACGCTGGTAGGTGGCCCCGGCATTTTTAAGTCCGAAAGGCATGACTTTGTAACAATATAGGCCCCTGTCAGTAATGAAGGCCGTATTGTCCTGGTCGGAGCTGTGCATCAGGATTTGGTTATAGCCGGAGTAGGCGTCCATGAAACTAAGGAGTGCATGGCCTGCTGTGGTATCAACCAGTTGGTCAATTCGAGGAAGAGGAAAACTATCCTTGGGGCAGGCCTTGTTGAGGTCGGTGAAGTCGACGCACATCCGCCACTTGCCATTTGATTTTTTGACCATCACAACATTGGCCAGCCAATCCGGGTAGGAAACCTCGCTGATGAAACCAATTTTCTGTAACTTGTCAACTTCTTCCTTCATAGCAGCATAGATTTCGGGCTTGTACTGTCTGCGCTTTTGGCGGACGGGGCGGTGCCGCGGATTAAGGCTTAGGCGATGGGAGATCACCTCCGGAGAAATCCCAGGCATGTCATCATAGGACCAGGCAAAGACTTCAGCATTGGCACGAAGGAAGTTGATGAGTTCGTCTCGGAGAGCCATACTGAGCTGGGTTCCGACCCGTACCTTGCGGTTCAGATAGGCAGGTGAGATGAGAACTTCTTCCACATGATTGTCATCTGGTTGGGCGATAGCTCTGAAAGATGAATCACGAGGATCCTCGGGAGGATCCGGGGTAGGGCAGGCGGGGGAGACAGAAACAGCCATAGAGGGCATGACCTCTTTCTTCTTCTTGACGGAAGTCGTATAACAAGACCTGGCTGACACCTGGTTGCCTTTGACTACCCCCGTGCCACATGGTGTCAGGAACTTGATCAAAAGCAAGTGAGTGGAGATCATAACCTTCAGTTGGTTAAGGGCTGGTCGTCCCAGGATGACATTGTATGATGTGGGGCAGTCGACCACCAAAAACTGAGTGGTTGTGGTAGCGGACGAATGATACCTCCCAAGGGTGAGTGGAAGGTAGATCTTGCCAAGAGGGGTGACTATATCGCCCGAAAAGCTAAGTAAAGGAGCGACCGACCGGTCAAGCCTTTCCTGGTCAATCCCAAGAGCTGTGAAGGCAGAGGCGAAGAGGATGTTGACGGAGCTACCACAATCGACGAGGATCCGAGCCACATCGAAATTAGCTATGGTGGCCTCAATAACCAAAGGGTCATCGTGTGGAAAGATTAAATCACGTTCCTCTTCCTCAGCAAAGGAAATGGACGACCACCCGAGCTTAGGAGTCTTTTTGCCACGGTGGAGGTCCACAGCCATAACGCCGGAGCATTGCTGAGCACTTCGGGCGTATTCCTTCCTAGCCCTGTTGGAGTTGCCAGCGAGGGTCGGGCCCCCACAGATGGTATTGACCCGCCCCCGTCGTTGTCCTTCGGTCTTGGCCTTCTCGGTGGCCTCCTTGTCTATAAAACCATCCAACTTTCCTTCCTGTACCAAAGTTTCTATTGCCTCCTTAAAGGCTTTGCATGCCTCGGTGTCATGGCCATGGTCATTATGATAAAGGCAAAAGAAGTTCTTGTTGGCCCGGTACCGTGTTTGTGGTGGGCGGGGTGGGAGCTTGGGAAGTATGTCCTTGATCTGAGGATACAATTCTGTATAAGTAACAGTGAGAATTGTATAGACTTTGAACCTGGAGGCGTAGGATGTCTGATAAGTTTCTTCCCTTCGTTGTCCTCCACCTCTACCATCACCAAGTTGTTTCTTAGTGAACTTATTGAACTTTTTCCCAGACCCCCCATACTGGTTACCCGAGTAGGGCTTGGGGTGGGGTGGCACTATGATGGCCTGGTCGGTACTTGGGCGATCCACGGTGGGCGGCTTCTTTCCATATGTTTTGAATTCAGTTGTAGCATAGGCAATGGCATCTTGCATGAGTTCTTTGTAGGTGCGCGGATTGCGGCGGTTGAGTTCGAACAAGAAGTCCCCCTCTAGGAGACCACCCTTGAAAGCGGCGAAGGCTACCTTCTCATCACAGTCGCGACACCGAGATCGCTCAAGCTGAAATCGGGTAATGTATTCCCTGAGGGATTCCCTGCTGCCCTATCGAACTCGAGTCAAGTCATCCGTGGTGTAGATTCTATCGGTCTGGATGATATACTGGCCTAGGAAGAGCTCTCGGAGCTTGTTGAAACAATCAACCGAGCCGGGAGGAAGTTGGTAGAACCAGTCCCTTGCACTGCCAGAGAGGGTGGAAGGGAAGATTCGACACTTCGTAATGTCATCAGCACCTTTAGATTCCCGAGCAGATCGGAAACTCATGAGGTGGTCATATGGGTCTTCCTTCCCTGTGTATGGAGTGATTTTGGGAGGTCGGATGTCGCCAACCGGAGGAGTGGATAGGATGCGAGCTGTGAAAGGTCCAAGCAGCTCCCTTGTTTCTAAAGATGGGTGCCCACCCCGACTTCCCCCCTCCACTCTTCTCAAGCGCTCACTGATATCCATGAGAAGTCGTTGGAGCTGGTCTGGTGGAAGAGAGCCGCTGTTACCGGAGTCAGCGACTTGTTAACTTGTGAAAGTGTCATCTTCTGCGCGGCGCCCAGCCGAGAAGACCTGCTCTTCTCCCCATCGTCGCTTGGGACGAGGAGCCTGCTCTTCCTCCAAGTCTTGGGGACGTGGGTTGGATTCGCCCCGGTTCGTCCGTTGCTCTTCTCGCCGGGAGCGGTTGTCGTCGAGCAGATGACGACAGTCCCGATAAATGTGGAACTCTTCAGAGCGGGTAGGATGCTCGCCAGATCGAGCCCGGCTGACCGGGTGGACAAGTCTCTTTTGGAAACCTGGAGGTGGGCGGCTACCTTCCCCTGCGTCCAGCTGACGCGAAACATTTTGGTCCCTTCGGGGGGGGGGTTATTCCTCTCCCCACTCCGGAGAGTGGTGTGTTCGTCCCTGTCGTGGGGGTTGCTCCTCTCCCCACTCCGGGGAGTGGTATGCTCTTCCCTGTCGCGGAGGAGTCGCTCATACAGTTGTGTTGTACCCTTTTGGAGGTCGAGCTGTTCTTGGGTTCGTTGGAGCTGAGCCTCCAATCGTTGGATGTATGTCTCCTGATCAGATTCAGCAGTCTTCTTGCCTCGCTTGTCACCAAGCGGGGTGTTATCGACTTGGTCGATAATAGGGCCTCCGTCAGACATTGTGGGGCTCGGAAGCTCGGAAGCTAGGAAGCTAGGAAGCTCGGAAGCTTGGGAGCTCGGAAGCTCGGAAGCTCGGAAGCTCGGAAGCTCGGAAGCTCGGGAGCTCGGAAGCTCGGAAGCTCGGAAGCTCGGAAGCTCGGAAGCTCGGAAGCTCGGAAGCTAGGAAGCTCGGAAGCTCGGAAGCTCGGAAGCTCGGAAGCTCGGGAGCTCGGAAGCTCGGAAGCTCGGAAGCTCGGAAGCTCGGAAGCTCGGAAGCTCGGAAGCTAGGAAGCTCGGAAGCTCGGAAGCTCGGAAGCTCGGAAGCTCGGGAGCTCGGAAGCTCGGAAGCTCGGAAGCTCGGAAGCTCGGAAGCTCGGAAGCTCGGAAGCTAGGAAGCTCGGAAGCTCGGGAGCTCGGAAGCTCGGAAGGTTTTTGCACCTCAACTGAGGGTAGAGAATTCAATGGGGAAAAGTTGTAACTTTCCCACAGACGGCGCCAAACTGTTGATGCCCAAAAATGGTAGAGCAGTCAACGTCGAGTCGAACCACGTAGGCCCGTTGACCCACCACTGAGTGGATGACACGTCGAAGTGGGGCAGGAACGGGTAGCTGGGTCCGACTGGTGAGTAATGAGAGAGAATGATATCCAAAGCACCCTGCGCAAGTACACAAAAGTGAGCGGGAAGGGCACCGGTGTGGTGCCGGCCAAAGCTCCTCCGACGCTCAAGTCAGTGTTCAGAGAGATCTGAGAGCAGAGTGAGTGAATAGTATAATAATGATTTCAGTTGTCATTTTGTGACAAGAAGGTACCTCTTTTATAGTACCTTTGGAAGAGTGTCAACCAATCCGATGACGACACGTGTCCTTTGTGGTGACTTGCACTGTACGAGCGCCACGTGTCACCGGTCTCGAGGATCCGAATGAGTCGACACGGGTAGGGGGCCCAGGAGGCTTGAGCTTGGGAGACGGAGCCTAAGAGGCCGGGGCCCAGGGGGCCGGAGCCTATGAGGCCAGAGCCTGGGAGGTCGTGGCCTAGGAGGCCGGAGCCTAGTAGGTCGGGGGCTAGAAGCCCAGGAAGGGCTTAGTCTTTTGGGCCTAGGCCCAAACAGCACGATGTTAAGCCTTGTGTGACTTGTCGTTATGCCTAGACGATTAATCATACGAACAATCATAATGGCTTTCATCACACCTACAATCCGAAGTTTGTAAGATTGAGTTTCCTCGTTTCCGTGGGGAAGAAGACACAACCAGCTGGGTTTGCAGAGTGGAGCAATTTTTTCAATTCAATCAAACTCTTGAAAAATATCGTGTGGCACTAGCATCATTCCATTTGGAGGGAGACGCCAACCTATGGTATCAATTGTTGAAACAAAAAGGTAATGAACACTACAAGAAAAAAGGGTTTGGGAGAGGAACGGAATTCGTCGCCCAAAGTAGAGTTTCGTCGCCCAAAGTTTTGGGCGACGAAACTGGTTCGTCGAGCATTTGGCCGCCTAAAATGTGACGCCCAAGAGTTTGGCCGACGAACCCATAAATTTTGTCGCCCAAAGACACCTGGAGCGACGAAAGTTTTTTGTCTCCTAAAACATAAAATTTGTCACCCAAAGCATGTTTGGGCGACGGACAAATTTCGTCGCCCAAAGAGGGTTTGGGCGACGAACCCTTTATTCGTCGCCCAAAGCATGTTTAGGCGACGGACAAATGTCGTCGCCCAAAGAGGGTTTGGGCGACGAAATTTTTCCGTCGCCTAAACATTCTTTGGGCGACGAATAAAAGGTTCGTCGCCCAAACGTATTTTATTTAAAAAAAAAATTTTATTTAAATTGTATATATGAATTTAATATTTAAAAAAAAAATCTTTATTCAAAAATTATATAAAACAAAATTAATAAATTTATATATCCAAAATATCCATACAAAGTAGAAACAATTTAATTAATACATACATACAAATAACTAATGGCCCCCTAGGTCAGTAGCATCATCGACACCGGTGGAGGAGTCTGGCATGCACTGGTCAATGTTGGGCGGCAGCACAAACCCAGGTACAATCCTGGCCAACTGGCCAAACATCTGCTACATCTGCTGCATCTGCTGCACCTTACTCGTCTGCTCCGCATATGCCGCTCTCGATTCTTCTAGCTGACCCTTCAACAACTGCACTTCAGTGGTCAGGTTGACTAATTCTGCAGATGGCTGAGATCACGAACCCGACCCGCTCCCATTCCGCGTATCTCCCTACCACGCCTAACACCCAGTGTTTCCGTCATAATACGAAGACCGGCATCAGGATCGGGGACTGAGATCGACTCCAACGGAGTGTCCGGAGGGTACTGGCTGGCCACCTCCTCCAAATAACTCGCCTTCTTGGCGAGCATCTCAGCCTTCAAAATATTATACACAAGTTAGGAATTAAGAAATCAAATACAAAAATTTAAATTTGTGAAATAAAACTAAAATATAAAAAACTAACGTGCTTCGCCTTGCCCTTGTCGTTGCCGGGTCGGGCATAAACATTCCCGTAGTTGTCGACCTCCGGAAATTGCGAACCAGCCTGAAAAAGAATGTAATGTTGACAAAAACTCAAACAATACTAAGGAATATATATATTAAATTAAATAATAGTGCACCTGACGATATGACTCCACCCGGTATGAGAAGGGCATGGAACCACCATGATGATCAATCCTTGCGGGCGATTTTCGGTTCTGAAGATTGGCATTCGACTTCCTCTGTTAAATATTAAGCA
This sequence comes from Dryas drummondii, assembly GCA_003254865.1. Taxonomy (NCBI): domain Eukaryota; kingdom Viridiplantae; phylum Streptophyta; class Magnoliopsida; order Rosales; family Rosaceae; genus Dryas; species Dryas drummondii. The sequence goes on along the minus strand of QANW01007858.1, from coordinate 30,853 downwards.
AATCGGAAATGCACATATTAGTGTATACACAATAAAGGAATAACATAAGAAAAAATAATTTTGAAGTCCTAAAATGATATAACATACCAAAAATTCTGGACTCTGAAAATGAGTGCACAACCACTGCCACTGATCAAGCTGAGCTGCCATCTCCGGAGGAGGGCTGGCCAATGCCTCATCTGCCGATCCAAACATGTTATATTCTCTGTGCAGCTCGTGCTTCCATTGTGTGTACACTTTTCTCAATAACTTCTCCATATACCTAGCCACATCCGGATCCTCCATCCGAATGTCATAGTTTACCTGAAAAAAATGCAATTATCAAATTGTTAGAAATGATCAAATTAATCATTTTATATTAATCGAAATATACTCACAGAAATGGAGCCCATAATGCTCCTCTTGATGGCGTCATCAACCTTTTCCCAACTGGGGAAAAGCATGGGGCATTCACTACGGATAATCGATCCGACAAAGGAAGCGAAAGTACTATGGACCTCCTTGCTCGATCGTAGGTGACCTTGCTCAAGAACGATTCGAATCCTCTCGTTCGTCGTGCGAGTGATTCGCGATGCCTTCAACCCTCTACTTATCCCCCTCGTGGTTTTGGTACCTAGAAAAGCAAATATAACATATTAATTTCACAGTAATCTTATAACATCTAAATAAAATTAAACATAAACACAAGTGATGTGAAAACATTTTTCTTACTCTTTGATGATGAGGCAGTACGAGTGGATGATGCAACATTATCATATGCACCATAACGGTGACCCCGTCGGGCCCTCCGTGCCGACTGAATGGCAGACCCAGTACTAGATGAGAGATCTGGGGATATCGCCAGGGTCGAGTCGCCCTGGGCTATGAGGTCGGGCTGTACTGCAAGGGCGGGCTGGGCTGCAGGGGCGGGCTGGGCTGTAGGGGCGGACATAGATGCTGAAGTGGACCTCCGAGATCCACCCCTGTTCGAGATCAAACTCATCTGCACAATTCAATAAATATTTATGTTAGTAAAAAAGAAAACTAAAGTAATAACTTACTAATCTGAATCATCATTATCACTTACTAATATGAATCACCATTATCAATTACTAATCTGAATCACCACTAGAAATACTCATTTCATCATCATCATCATCGATACCATCAATATCATCATCTTCATATTCATCTTCATCTTCATCATCATCATCATCATCGATGAAATCATTAACATCAATTCGGGGAAGTGGCCCAAGATCAATTGATAAGGCATCGATCTCAATTGGAGGAACGTCATGTATCTCGACTTGTTGTATGATAACATCATTGTTGTATGGATTAGGTATGGTCGAAGATGAATCCTCTTGATAGGCCACGTCATCCTGATTTTCTTTTTTTGGAATATCCCATATATTTCGATTCTGAATCATTTAAGCTACTTTCCAACCCACACCCGCCTTAGGATCATCCAGATAACATACTGGTTTTGTCATTGTGGCAAGAATAAATGAATCATTCTTATACCATTGAGTGTTTGTATTCACAGATATTAAGTCGTAATCGAGTTTAATACTGTTGTTCCTATTCGGGTCTGTATTAAACCAATGACACTTAAATAACACAACTTGAAAGCGATGCGAGTACAAGACTTGATGTACACTCGTCAGCTTGCCGTAGAAATCAACCGTGCCAGTGTCCAAGTTCTCTACACAAACCCCGCTATTTTGAGTGCTCAAGATGGCATCTCGTTCTACAGTTAAAAACTTGACTCCATTCACATTACATCCAGAAAACGTTTCAACCCATTGAATACCACTCGCCAAACTCATTAACTCCTTGTATAACGGCGAATTATCATCAGTCAGTTTTTCCATCTGTTAAAAGACAATGAAATTAATATATTACAAAAAATTTACAAACACATGAACGAACTGATCATTATTGTCAGTAATCACTTACATGTTCCTTAAACCATTTAGGAAACAATTCCCGATACTTTTTCTGTACACGTTCCACGTCCCATCTTGGATAGTCGCGCTTCATTAGTTCCTCATGCTCAATGCGTAAAGAGTCAACTTCTTCGCAATTGTTGAGTATGAACCAATGAGCCACCTCCATATCGTGTTTCGAGAATTGAACAGCTGATTTAGGGGCTTCGCCAAATGGTCGTGTAATTTGAGAAAAGACAGAAAATGTCTCATTTTTTTCACCACCGTTGTTGTTGCGTTGGGGGCGATTGAATGACGTCTCAACACTGCTGAGGTACATTGCACAGTACGTGATGGATTCATTTGCAATGTATGCCTCTGCTATGGAGCCTTCGGGGCGTGCCCGGTTTCGGACATACCTTTTGTAATTACCCAACATTCTGCAAATGTAATTATATAGTGAGAAAACTTTTATGAGTAACATAGAGCTGAACTTGGAGAATAGTAATGAAATAGTTTAGAAATTGTTACCTTTCTATTGGGTACATCCACCGATAACTGACCGGCGCAGCAAGAATTGCCTCTTGCGGTAAATGTATCATTAAATGAATCATTATATCAAAAAAGGCCGGTGGAAATATTTGTTCAAATTTGCATAGGATGTACACAATCTCATCTTTCAATTTTGACATGTCCGACACGCGCAACCTCTTAGCGCAGATATGTTGAAAGAACCTCGACAACCCAACAATCGGTTCAACCACATCTTCGGGCAAAAACTTTCGAATACCCACCGGAAGCAGACGTTGCAATAAAACATGACAATCATGACTTTTCAAGCCCAAAATTTTTCCAGAGTCGATTTTCACATTTCGAGAGATATTGGCCGCGTATCCATCTGGAAATTTGACCGATGCAAGAAACTTTAAGAATTCTTTCTTGTCCACAGGCTTCATGGTATAAAATGGATGTTTCTTTATCATTTTATCACCCTTCTTCGTTAACCACAAATGTTTCCTGATGCCCATTTCTTGCAAATCTTGTCTAGCCTTAATTGTGTCCTTTGATTTTCCCTCAATGCCCAAGATTGTCCCCACCAAACTTTCGCACACGTTCTTCTTAATATGCATTACATCGAGATTGTGCCTGATTTTCAACTTGGACCAATACTCCAACTCGAAGAATATCGACTTGTTTGTCCAATTTAGATGTGCAGGTGACCTTGGCATATTTCGTTCTTTGTTAGAGGGATGTTTACCAATCCGGCCAAATTCTAAGTTATTCAACTGCCTGAAGATGTCATCACCAGATAATTCTTTAGGTTTCACGCCCATCTCCTTTTTTCGGTCAAAGGCCTCCTTACTGTGACGCCATTTATGATCCCCTGGCAACCATCTTCGGTGGCCCATATAACATAATTTACCACGGTGCCAAGCGGAAGTTATATCTTTATTACAAGTAGGACATGCCATATAACCCTTGGTGCTCCAGCCTGATAAATTCCCATAAGCTGGGAAATCATTTATTGTCCACATGACTGCCGCACGCAAGGAAAACATTGTTTCGGTGGACTTATCATATGTCGGCACACCATTTTGCCACAATTCTTTCAGCTCATCAATCAACGGCCGCAAATATACATCGATCTCCTTGCCAGGGGATTGCGGTCCTGGAATTAATAGCGTCATAATTGTGAATTCTTTTTTCATGCATTTCCAGGGAGGCAAATTATAAGGAACCACGACCACTGGCCAAGTGCTGTGAGATGTGCTCATATTTCCGAATGGATTAAATCCATCAGTAGCAAGTCCTAATCT